>BMAU01008784.1:0-505545 GCA_019973935.1 Trichonephila clavipes
CACGTGAGAATACTGGCTAGCTGAATCTAAAATAATCCTTATGCGCCTTTCTCGACCTCGACCTCGCGCAATTCACACAGAGAGTCTGCAAATAAACCGTTCGATCTCTGCTACATTGATTAGAAGAGAAATAGTGGAAGGGAGAATTTTTTAACACTTAAGTGTTTATCAAGTTTTTACTACACATAATATTATAATGAGATAAGAGCAGAAATTGCACCTCAGTTTAGATTTTAAGTCACTGCCTACTGATATCGGTTTGATTTAATTAAACATGAATACAAGCAAGCTCCCTTTTTAGACAATATTTTTAACTTCTCATCTAAAGACATTTTCTTTGCTAAAAAACATTTATAGCTGGGATGGGGTTTATCACAAAAAATACAAGCAACTTTATTGTCAGTGGATTTGAAACTTACCAGGGCTGCCGCAGTTGCCGGATCTCCACTAATCTCGTTTAGGGGGTACAAACATATTCCTTCTTACGGGTAACGTTATTCGATGCAAATCAGTTCTTGATAACACAACCATCTCTTCACCCTGCACTTCTTGACGGAGAAAGGTCATTAGATTCTCCTAAGGAGCGAATGTTCTTTCCGGCGGTGTTGTCGGATGGTTCGTAGTGATTTCTGTTCCGTTCCCACGTCATTAGCACTTCTTCAGGCAGGCGGCTCTCAACCAGAGGAGCTGGGAAATCTCCAAACCTTTCCTGCGTTCGTCCTAGGCTCTCCAGGGCTCTCAGCTTTCCCTCCAACTCGTCATAGAGTCTTGAAGGTCCGTTTTGCTCTACCGGACACAGCATTCTTCATAACCATTGTCAGAAGATCCCGAACATAAATTTGGACAAGTAGATCTTCTCTTCCAAATCGCTCTTTCAATTGGTCCACTGCCTTCGGGTAATTCGCTCGCAGTAGCCGGAAAAATAAGAATGAGTCTTTCCGCTTTCGATTTGGGTTCAACTGAAGCCACAAGATACCGCATCTTGTCTTTCATCTGGGATTCGCCCCGTCGTCATGGATTTTTTGGAATTGGCTCCAAAACGAAAGGAACTCCTTCGGGTCTCCGCCGAATTTTCTCAGTTCGAGTTTCGGTAGCTTGGAAACTTTCTTGGTGTGTCTGGAACTTCAGAAATAACAGTCTCTCCCAACTTCTTATCGATGCGAAGGTGCAATATTCTAAATATTTTTCACGGTAGCTTTCCGCATCAATGAAATCAGTCTCGAATTCTTTTCTCCATTATCTTCTAATTGTAGCAAGGTTTCCAGATACTTCTTGGGCCGCTTCTAATCTCAAATATTTGTCTTCAATTGCAGTTTGCAGCAACGAAATCTTCTGTAAATCTACTACATCATTCTTAGCTCACTTTCTATCTTATTTGCGTTTAAGGTGTAACCGCAGTCCTAAGTACTCTAGTATGTGCCTTTTGTGCTTTAAGATCCATATCTAATTCTAGTTATCTTCACTTTCCAATAACACATCCTGTCGCGGACGCCAAATGTATTTCTCAAGGTTCTGCAACAATACTTTGCGACGGTTACTGGAACAAAAATCTTTATTTACAGCACAGCACAGAGACACACAAAAAAACCCACAGTTTTCCAAGGAAAAGCTACATATATATACACTTGATTCTGTACATCTGACATCTTGTGATGTAATCAAGAACCAATCCCTAAACCGGCGCGCATGACATCACTTCAATCCTTACGTCATACTTATGATGCCACGAGCGTGATCAGGGGAAGTACATGAATAAATTAATGGCGTCGCAACACACAACTTAACACTACTGGTTGTTTATGTACACCATGGAGAGTAAGACATTCCTAATAAGCATTTAAATTAAATGGCTTGCCCATCCATCAGGTTCGCCATACCAGAGGGCCCGCTCGCAACCTTAAAACTTCCAAATTGTGCGGAAGACTTCTAGGAATGTATATCAATCTGCATTAATAACTAGGGAAACAATTATGTATCGCTCTGAAAATCAATTTGCAGCAGATACTTTCTTCTAATAAGGGGTATGCAGCGTCCAGCCGTTAAATGCTTGAACAATGTATTTTTGGACAACAAATAAGTGGTTAAGATAAAACACTCAAGTCATGGACAACAGCTTGTTGCTGAGACCATAATGTGATAGACAACTGTATTATTTAAATTGTTATACATTTTTGGAGTCAATGTATAAGTTTTATAAAATTTCATTTAGTTATATTCACAACTTTGATATTCCAAAATGCTGGTAGATCATTATTTTATAATGACTTGCCTTTCTTTTTATGAATACAATTAAATCTTGAGCAGAATCTCTCCATGGCGTTAAATGTTAGGTTGATATCTTACTATGTATATTGCTATCGAACGATTTTCTTGTTAAGGAAGTGAACTTAACAAATATTAATATGCAATTTGAAATAAATATTGCGTTGGTATTACAAAATTTCTTTGATCAGCAAGCAGATTGTCTTATGCATTTATGGAATAGGCTTTTATTGCGTTAATCTCGTTGTAGAATGACTAAAGTACCTATCCATGTTGGGCTGTAATCTATTCCTTGAAGTTTAACTGGGATGTTAACACTTGACCAATGACGTCGAAAGACTGCTTGAGGCCCTACCTATGACCCATAAAAGTAAACGGCACATAGCATACATTGTCAAATACTCTTAAAAATAACCCGAAACAAGTTTGCATGACTTGAAATCGCACAAACTTGCTCGGCCGATTTCCACCTTTTGATTGAAGGAGGTAGGGCTATAATATAATGGACGACGGTCATCACATGTAGCCATTTGACATACCAAAAATTCCCAGTTTTTCGGAGAATACAACCGGGAAAGACATTAGACCATTGAAATTCTTACCTTATAAGGCTGGGTCGAGGCCCGGGCCCAGTTAGCTCGTGCATTAAGACGTCCCTGCTCATTGAAAATTAAAAATACATTGATGTACAAATGTGAAAGTTAAATTTTAAGAATTACTTCGTTGGATTAAGTAAAAATTGGTGAAAAATGTCAAAAGCTAATATTTATAGATCTAGGGGGTGAATATTTAAAATTAATTTAGTTGGGGCCTACTCTAGCACAGCGGTTCTGTGGGGAATAATTATCTACTGAAAAGCTGTTAACAAATTTGGAGGCGTTTGTCATGTCTTCGAATTATAACAGAAGGAATTTTAGGTTATAGTATTCAGAATGCAGTTCCATGTTTCTCATGTAAGGAACGATCATTAAAAAAGGTATCTAGGTTTTTATTGCAGTTGTGTGTGTATAGAATTGGTATCAAACTTAATACGAACTAATTACATTAACATGGGGGGGAAGGGTTCCGTAATGTAATTTTCAGGACATTCTGTATAGCAACTTCCTTTTACGTTGGTTTTTGTAAGAAATATTTTTTAGTAATCATATTTTATTAATGCTTGTAAAATTTAAGTTATTTTATTACCTAAAAAAAATAATTCTACTACAAACTAAAAAATTTTACAGAAGGTCAGTTGATATGAAACAAATTTTTGTGGGTAAATGTATTGTTATTGAAGGGGCCAGAAAGTCATTAAAGGGAAATCAATTTTAATGAAATTCGAAATTTAAATGACTGATATTGATCGTTGGTATAATGTATGGAAACTTTTTTTTTTAGTACTTTTTCTTGGAATTATGTTTTGCATTTAGTAGGAACTAATTTCTTATTTGTACGCTATTTTAGACTTGAAACAGAAAGTAGTTTTAATTCAAAAAGGCTCCCTTAACGCTAATAAGTAGCAAAAATTTTTTAAAAAATATAACTGAGACTTGTGATAAAGCAATGAGTTATTGTGGAATGCGAGAAAAATTATAAAAGGAATCCTGTCCGACAGATTTATTAAATATGGCAGTAAGTTCCACACAAAAAGAATTAGCTGTCCAATTTATTACTTTCTTAAACTACTCTTGTAAGGCTTCATTACAAAATTGACCAAACGTGCGAATTATGTAAACCTATTACATTATTGTGTAAACGCTGAATCCTCTTTTATGGAGTGATCCTGGTATTCACCAATAATTTCTGAAATATTCGTTGTCCAACAGAAAAAGAACAGAACTTGGAAACTATAACAATAGCGTTCAATATAGAAATATTTACATTTCTTAAGAAATCGCTTGAAATGCAAGTTATACCACAATAAAAAATAACGATTACATATATGAAAACATAGTTGGCGACCCCAATTTCTCGTGTGCTATGCGCTGAATTGACAATCGGAGGCGGATTAAGGTAGTTGGAGGCCCATGGGCTTAAGAGTAGAAAAACCAAAATAGTGAAGAGACACTTAAAATTCTCAAAATAAAATTTATTGCTAATAATATAACTCAGGCTAAAGAAAAATTTTTATGTATGTAAAAAATTTTTAAAACCTTACTGTAAACAATGACAATTAAATTATGGTTGCGGACGCCGTTTTCTTCACTCAAGGGATCCCCAGATGAGTGATATGTTCATAAAATACAATATTATCCTTTTAAATACAAATACTCAGCTTGATTTTATATCACAGCTCTCTTTATTAACGCTAAAGAACACAAACAAGGTACACAATGTTGCCATAGAGCACAAGCTGAATTAAAACAAAACGATAATTTCTTGGATATAGTTGGACGGTTTGAAAATAATTTACAGTACGTTACACTTACTTTAGAGCTTACAGTTTTACTATACAGCTTGATTTCTCTTTGGAAAATTCAATTATTTTTACTATATCTATTTTGACCAAAACATTTTATTCTACATATGTCATGTTGTTCAATTTGTCTTTTCTTCGAATAGTACTTAAATTATTTTTAACGCGTTTTAAAACTGAAAAAGATCTTTCACCTGATGCATTCAATATCGATACTGTTAAAAATATTTTCAAAAGCTTTTCTGCATTAGGATTTCTCTTGTATCTCGATACATTCATAGTGGAGGCTTCATTGTATCTTAGTTTTCTTTTCATTTCTTGTTCCATGGTGGCGTGGTTGGTTTGTCGCTATCCTGCTTCTAAGGTTGCGAATTCGACCCCGGCCCAAGTCGGTGGGTTCTTATGTTACAGAAAATCGACAGCGGCCATGTATGATAAAACTGCAGAAAAGATCCTTAGATTGTGTCTGTTTGGTTTGGGAGCTCTCGACAAAATTAAATTGAAGTTCGCATAGTCAGATTTCAGGTTCCTCCATCTGGGGAGGAAACTGGGCGTCGAAATTATTTGTGGCAATTGGTATCACCTATAGGGTGCCGCACTAAAAAGAGATGCCAGCTTCCGGAGAATGTACTAGGTTTGCAATGGTAAAACACCAATCCGCAGCCCATTAGAAATAAAAAAATTAAGATTCACAATATCGTCTTTGTAAGTTTCCTTTAATTTTTGGGTAGCTTTCTTTTTAATTTCAGGATGTGATCTCCCTTTAAAAATACAACAAATTATTCTATAGCAGTTTATCAAACTGTTATAGAATACTCTGTTGTATTCTATAACAGTTTGATAAATCTCAGCTCTTCGGGCTAGTTCTGCTCTTGTCCTATCGTATATGACATAAAATGAATTTACTATGAAATTTTCCCTTTCAAAAGTTCATAACTGATTTCTTTACTTTCACCAAAAATAATTTTTTTCTTTTACTGCCTGCGAGCTTTTTCAGCTTACTCTTCAAACGAGAGTTCTGATAAATCAGTTGCTCCTTGTTAAATTTTCCAAATTCATTTCTGAAATTTTGAATGTAATTTTCTAGAGATTTTAGTAAGCTAGATCCTTTCAATTATATATTCATACTCAACTTATTGCAATGTTTTGATAGGTAGCATTTATTCTCTGGAATATGGTATTCTCAATCATGGTGTGATGTACCTCCCCTTGTAAGTACATCCCTCGAAGTATCAGCGTGATTGATTGATTGAATATTAACGTCGCACTGTTCAGCTACACGAGGGCTTTTGGCGACGGACCACGTAATTTTGAACCATGGTCAAGTGACGTGGACGACACCTGAGCTGGCACCACCCTCTCCTAACTACCACACCACACCAACGGGAGGACGTTTCAGCTCTCGACAGATTTAACGTGCATCGCTGCCCTACACGGCGGGTCTTTAGTGGTACTGGGCTCGAACCCGTGACAAAGCAAGCCACGTTCCGATACCAATACCACTCGGCTACCGCGGCCACGAAGTATCAGCGTGAGCTAAAGGTGTAGGATTAGCGAAAGAACTCGGATCAAACATATTATCCTAATATGACTTTATTAAGACATTCAACTTAAAACTAACAAATATAATTATAATAATTAATATGAGAGAATCTACGATGACTCAATAGGCAACACACAATATATATATTTATAATATGATCTAGTCTAATTCTCAGATCAAAATCTCAATAAGCGAACCGCCTGATCCTCAATTCTAATAAAGTGTAATCAATCCTACCTTATATTATTCCGTAATGCTACTTGTCTTTATCTGCAACAGGATGCAGCTTGACGGTTAATTTCTAGTCGGAACACCAATATGTTTATCCACGACACGTAGAACTTAATCAATCTTGAACTACGAACTGCAATAATCATCAACTGCCACAACGCACATAAATTGTCTAACATTCCTTTACATTGCCATTCCGCTTACTCTAAGATCCTATATTTAAAGTCCGTTTATTTGCATCTCTTCTTCACATCTCGCTTCTTGGATTTGGTTGGAAAAGAGTTGCCATTAATTCTGGCCCAAAGGACTTGTTAAAGAAAAGATGCGTAAGACGTCAAAATGGTAATTAGGGAAGTTTAATATTTTTCCATCTGTTTCAAAAGGGGAGTATATAGCCTCCAGTATTGTGATCTTTTTTTCCCTCATTCATATTATGGATTTCAGCCAGAACCACTTTTATTAACCTTTGTCTTGCTATTAAGGCTTAAATTCAACTTGAAATAGTTTGCTTTAAACTAGAAATATTTTTTAATTCCTACTCTCTCCCTCTCTATTATAACTCATACTCTATATATCTATTATATTCGTGGAATTTTCAATTGTTAATAATATACATTCGAAAGCGCTCAATCGAGCTGAAATTTTATATACATGATTATCTTGGATGACAATACTGTAATTTAATTATAATTAATAAAAATTAATTGATTAAAACTAATTATTTAAAGAATTACAAACACAGCCACGTTGACATCCTTTTTGGCGGCTTGTGTCAAAACATGAAAAGTTTTTTCTCACATTTTAAAGTGCTCATTTGAACTGAAATTTTATATACACGAGATTGTTTTGCATAACAATATGACACTTTAATGATTATTAATAAAAATTAATTACCACTTAATATTGTGATTCTGTCATATATATATATTAATTGTAACTGTCTTATAAAAAGTAGCTAAAATAAAATTTTTCTTTGTTGATCTAAGTAGGAATTGATTTTAAATTTTTTTTATATTACTTGTTTGTCACGTTACTTCATTTTATTTCATTAGTAAAATTCATGATGGAAATAAATATCCCATCACAAAGAAAGATTTGTGCTACATCGACGACATTTAGTAGGCGTGTTTATACATCTGAAAGAGAGAGAGATCTTTGATTCAAATTTCTTGTCAGGCTCATAAGTGTGGTGCTAGTTGCTCCATGTGCAGGATGTGTGAATCAAGTATACTTTAAATATGTACTATAACGTTCGTGAGTGCTATTTATCTTTTAGATTTCATGTAGTGAGTTGATATCAGTTCAAAATGACTTTAAGATGACGAAGAAACCATCATCAACAGTTCGCTGAGTTTGAACTAGGTAGTATAGTAGAGCTAAAAGTGGATTTTCTTTCCACGATATTACAGAAAGACTGGGAAGAAATGTATCCATTGTGCTTGTTTTTTGGTCGCAGTGGATCCGGGAAAGCACTACCTCAAGAAAGCTATGGTTCAATCATAGGAAGATCGCAGTATTCACCACATGGCTGGGTAACTACAGCAGAAATTAGTTTTTTCCGGCACCACAGTAACTAAGTGAACGGTAACAAATCACATGGTTTGAGAAATAGCTCCCAGCTTGACTACCTGTTGTATTCATCCCATTACCTCCAAATCATTGACATCTGTACCTTCGGTGATGTTACGCTAGATATCATTGTAGAGCGAAGAGGCAATGTGTTGTGTTTTCCGATTAAAGCTGTTTCTGTCTTGTAATGCAGTGGCATAACGGAGAATATTAGGGGCCCCCTGCAGAGTCAGGTTTTGGGCCCCAAGTCATACTTGGTGTCATTCAGGCTATAGGGTCAGGGGTGTAGCTACTGCCGTATCAATGATACGGGGCCCCAACATAAGTAACTACAGTCCCACTAACAAAGCTTTCATATCCAAAGAGCCCGCCCCTCCACCAGCGTTGTTGCGCTGCATTTAATGTGGACTGCTTTCTAATTTTTATGTACTTCAACAAATTGTTCTCTGTTAAATTTATTCTGATGAGTGGATAATAGAGTTTTCTCTAAGGTTCCACGTAAATGTATAACCGTTACCGTTACAGAGGTCTGAGCTTTATACAGGCAAAATATTATTATAATAGAAGCATTTTTCACAAAAGGAGAACATTTTGAAAAAGGGTTATTCTAAGTTAATTTTTTGCTGAAATATTGTATTTAAATAATTTTTTTTTGTCAAAATGTCCTTAAAACAATTTTATGCAAATATTCTAATCTAAGTGGCACTAAATATCACGAAAATTATCCATTTATGTATTCGGTTCCGAACGTAGTCGGATACCTTAACTTGAAACTAAGTAAATTTAATACCAGGTTTTTTTATACATCCGAGAATCCTTTGTATCGAGAACAAAAATAAGTTTTAAAATTGTGTTCCAAAAAGGGGGATAAAATCTTTTTAGACAAAACATTGCATTAGAGAGTACAGCACTTGGAATCGTGTTTTGCAGCAAACCTATTTTTAAAATTAAGGGAATTTATCAATTCTTTCTTCAATTTAAAATATAAGATATATATATATTACCGTGATTTGAATCCCTTATCTATGACGCAAGAATCTAACAAGGCTCGTCATATCAAAACACTGAACTCTTATCTATTCAAAAGAATTTTAAAGGTTATAGGATTTAACCTACAAACACCTTACAAATAATTTCTGGCACTCCAATTCAGCTTTCTGTGAAAAAATTTTTAAAATACCAAATCTTAAAACTTCGAAACGCTGAACTGATTATTTGAAAATCCGTTGAAAATTTAATTCCCATAATTTCTGTTAAAATATTGAATAGAATTATTCATTTTAACCAATTTCACGGCCCTAATGAATGGGAAGGTTTACAGACGAATTTGAGCACATCATTTTTCAAAATCGTAACCGAGACAAAATTTGAGTTAAATTCAACTAAGAGACAATGTCCAGTACTTCCAAACCTATCCTATAACAAATGTATTAAACTTAAAAAGAGATAATAGAAAACGAAGAGCTTTTTTCCTATCATTACTGGGAGAAAGGAAATAGTGGCACTTTTTTTTATTTCACCCATGGAAAGCGTTGTAACTCCGGAAACAAGTAACCATTGCTTTTTAGACAGCTGAAAAATCTTTCTTCAAAGGGCCACGATCATTCAGAATTGAAAGCCATCATTGAACTTAAATTAGATATTTTCGTGTAACTGTTTTCATCACTTAGTGAAAAAAAAATCCACCTTAGAGGTGTATATATATATCAGATCAGCTTGTATATCAACTCTAGAAAGTTTTTCGGCTTGGTCAGAGGAAACAAGTATGTCTCCAGTGGATTCCATCATATGTGGGTGTGCCTGGGAACGAAGCTGCTGATGAGCTGGCTGGTAGGGGATGTGATCTCCCTAACCCCAGTTCCACTGTCTTAACCCATACGGAAATTCCTTCCTTCCAAAGAAATAAAATTAATTTGACGGCGAAACCCTCCCGCTCACCACTGGTACGCAGCTAAGAGTCCTGGCCTATCTATACAGTGCAGGAGTTCCAGGGCTCATCAGACGGCCTTGGCGCGCCTTAGAAGCGGTCACTTGCGTAGCATGACTTTTGTGCAGGGGGTAAAGTCTTTCTTTACCTGTCTCTGCTCTCTCCTTGCTTCTCCTGCTCATCTTCTGGACTGCTGGGGCATTTCCCTGCGACAGTTCTATGAAGAGCAAGACCTGGTGTGTGAGACTATTATGCGGAAAGGTCAAATGGACTTGGTGTAGGCTTTCCTGCTCCAAGGGGACTGGAAACAACAACAACACCAGAAAGTTTTTCTGCATTTTCAGGAATACCAATTTAAAAACTATTGCCTTATGGCATAACTTCATTTTTGAAAGCTTTTTTTCTCCAAGTGCATTTTCATTGTGAATATTTTAAAACAGCAATTTTTTTTTTAAAAAAAACCATAAGATAACCACTACTGCATTTCCAATGTAAGTATTAAGATGAGAATGGGCTCTTCATATTTTAATTACTTTTTCTCACCAAATCAAAGCAAAAATGTTAGAATCTTCAAAAGTATATGAAAAAGTTATGGACACACTACTACTTTAAAGATGTTGATTACTCTAAAATTTTAGTTGATAAAAATAACTATGCAATTTTTTAAAGATTTCATAATTTCCATTACACCATGGAGATGTTTAGGCTTTATAACTATAATTAAAAAAAAAAAACGTTTAAGAAAAAATTTTGCTGTGCACTTTAATTCAAGCAATTAAAATTTGTGAAAAATGATCTTTCAATAAATAAAATTAAGAGATCTAAAACAAGTCATAAAATTTTATTAACCAGCAAAAGAATAGATAAAGGTTAAATTAGAAACATATATGAAAGAAATCCACAGGATATTTTTGTATATTATTATGAAGACCATGCATAAAAGTACTGTTGCTGCCATTCTGGAATGTATTCCATTAATGGTCCTGGGGAAAAAATACACATATACAATCAGATTAAATTACTTTGAAGGTGGAAAATTCAAATTTACATTTTCACTTTAAGTTTCCTTGTATACCATACACATTTGCTTAAATGACGATTTATAACAGTAAAACGTATATGTGTTTGAGTTATTGCAACAAACTATGTTTTCCAGAGACATTATGGTTCTAATTGAAGAAAACTTTAATTAAAAAAAATGAGTATCTTTTAATAGTGGCTGATTAGCACATATAATTTTCTTGTGCATATATGTTGAAATTGGTGTGGATTTTTTACTATAACTAAGTTACTATTCACTGATGTTTTTCCTATTTAAATGATTAAATTTTTTTGGAAAAAATTCCATACTCAGTTTCAATTTAGTACAAAGTATAAAATTACTATTTTTTTACATCTTTTTCCCCACAAGTGTTAAGTTTACTTAAAATAATTATTCTATAGCATTAGATCAATTTGTAGTTTTGTGTGAGGAAACTATTGTTAAAAAAAAACAAACAGATAAAACAATATTTTTTCAAAAACAAACAAAACTTAGTAGGATTGGTTTGTTATATAATATTACCTACAGTCACAGAGTCTTTGAAAATTTTAAATTAATTGGAAAAGGAGAAATAATAGACATGCATATGGAGGTCAAATAAATTGAATGGAGTCTTGTAAACATCATAATCTATGTATCTATTGGGTCAATCCATAAATTCATGCACACTTTTTGCTAAATTTTTAAACATAAAAAAACACAACTTAACATTTTAATCAATTATATATTTTCCTCTATTATCTACAATGTCTCGCTATCTTACAGACAGCATTTTTATGCCATTGCTGTAGAAAGACTCTGGTTTTGATGCAAAAAACCTTGAAAGTTCATTGTGTACATCCTGTTCAGAATTTAATTTTTTCCCCAGTAAAAAATTTTGTAAGGCACGAAATAAGTGAAAATCACTTGGAGCAATACCTGGGGAGTAAGCGGGATGTGACAAAAGTTCCCAATTAAATTCACTAATTTTTTGCAGCATTGTTCGAGCCGTATGCGGTCTAGTGTTATGATGAAACAACACTTTCTTGATATTCACCAATCGTGGGCATTTTTTGATCTATTCTGAGTTTAGACGGCAAAGTTGTTCACAATAAACTTCTGAGTTAATCATTTGATTTGGTTCAAACAGTTCAAAATAAATTACACCATACATATCCCACCAAACACCCAAAAGAATCTTTTTGGGATGTAAAGACACCTTTGCTGTTGGAATCAGCTGCTTATCTCTATCAGTCTATGTTCTTTTTCTTGTGATGCTATGATAAATAAATTTTTCATCACCTGTTATCAAACGATCTAAAAATGGTTCTCTTTTGAAGCATGATAAAAGGGAAGTGCAGATGTTTATTCGCTGTTGACAACTGTCTTGGGATAGCTCTTGCGGTACCCACTTTCCGAGCTTGGATACTTTTCCAATCTTCTTTAAATGATGAAAGACTGTTCCATGAGATGAAATAATCTTCTATGATCTGATCCACTGTTAATTATGGCTCCAACTCCACAAGATTTCGAAGAATGTCATCATTAAAACGTATAGGATGTCCTGAATGGGGTTCATCATCAATGCTGCTCTTTCCAACTTAAAATTTTTAAAACCATTTCTAAGCAGTCCTTACACTAATAGTGTGTTCACCCTGTACACTATTAATTTTTATCGCTGCAGATGTGGCAGATTCACCACACGAAAATAACGTCTGTACTGATTATCTATATTCATCTTCTATGGGCACTAAAATGCGTTCGATATTACGAAAGTTGGTGATGAACTGAATAACATGTTAGTCAAATGATGACAAGTTTCAACAGGTTCAAAATTATATTGTTTTAGTAAATGTGTTGTAGTGAATTCCACTCATACTCTTAATGTGCACGAACTTATGGACTGACCCGATACTTAAAAAAAAACAAGAGATTTGATTTTCTTTATTTTAAAGCATTTTTTTCAATAAATAGTTTTAGAAAGAAAATACTTGAGCAGATACTGCAAATTTTACATGTAATATATAGTACAAAAGATTTTAATTCTAGAAGTAAAAAAACTTATAATTCAAGAATAACAATGGCAATTACACTTTTTATTAATATTTAGAATAGTTTTCAGCATACTTCAAGTAAAAATTTGGAATCGTGAGCTATTCTTGATAACAATGAATCTTTTTGAGAGAGGATGCATACTAACTGAGGGGTTATTTACGGTTAAGTGACAACAGATTTATTATTTTATACTATGGGTTTTCAGTAACTGGATAACTTGATTGCAAAATTTCTAATTTTTTGAAATAAATTTTTTTATTATTAATTTAATTTAATAAAATTATACAGGATAAAGTGTGCATCAAGAAATTAAAATTATTACAGATAATATATGTGCATATAACCTGATACAATTCTTTAAATCGGGGTGGCCAACCCAAATGTGTGTGACCTCACGGGCCACTTCAGAAAAACTTTACAATCCCGTGGGACACATATAAAAACATATTTTTATATTAGATTTAGATCCATTGCACACATCTGTTGGAGTGAAAATTTAAAACAGACATATATTATTATTGTTCTCATTGTTTTTCATGTATACAAACAGATAGTATAATAATGCAATGATCAAATAATGTTTAATTTATTTAATTAGTGAGATATCTGTTTCTCAACCTTTTCACTTAGTTTTTGCAAGTCGATCTCAATGCATGCATATTTGCGTATCGAAATTGATGTTGCAGATTTCCATGC
Source organism: Trichonephila clavipes (assembly GCA_019973935.1). Classification (NCBI taxonomy): domain Eukaryota; kingdom Metazoa; phylum Arthropoda; class Arachnida; order Araneae; family Nephilidae; genus Trichonephila; species Trichonephila clavipes. The sequence goes on from BMAU01008784.1 coordinate 13,703, forward strand.
ATTAAGTTTGAGCATGATTTATGTTGGATAAATTTCAATTTAGAAAAAAAAAGAGATTCGAAGTAACAGAAGCAACATGATAAAATAATAAAAGTTATGGGATTTAGTTTTACAAAAAAAAAATCTTTAATAAAAAAAAATATTGTACAAAATAGCCGAATTTTGTAAAGTTGTAAAGAATCCTGCAGGCTGCAAAATTATTCAAGGCGGGCCGCGGTTGGACACCTCTGCCTTAAATAATACTTTACTTTTTATGTTATACATTTTTCTGTTAAAAAAAAAGATTGTTGATTTATAATCAATTTTTACCCAAGAATACTTTCCCTTTATCTAAACATTATCTCAAATATGATATAAAATTTTATTGAATTAATTAAAGACTAGCTATTTATTTTTTAAAAAAAACTCTTCAATAGATTACCCCAAAGAAATAAAGGGATCATTTAAAGAAAAGTTGAAATGCTTTGGACATGTGTTATTTGTATTCAAATCCTCAGTGTTCTTGAAGTTAATATAGTTTAATAGAAATATCTAATTTTTTAAAAAAAATTCATAATCCAAAACTAAACCATCTTATTTGAGAAAACAATACTGAAAACAAAAACTGATGCATGCAAAATAGTTAGCGAAATATTTAAAATGTGGAAACTTACGCAGAAGAAGTCCACTTCCAATGATGCGATCAGATGTGCTTTGTAAAATATTTATTATTTTGTCCCTGGAAAATAATTAGTTGATAAAATAATTTAAGTAATAAGACAAAAAACAAACATAATATATAAAATTTAAAAAGAGATGGAAAATTAAAATAATTCACTTACTTAGAATATTGGTTATAAAAAGGAGATCGTAGCAAATACAGAAGTAAGGATAAGGCACGTCGGTTGATTTCCAATTTCTCTGCTTTGTTGAAATCATGCTTTTGTTTTAACAAATGCAAACTAAAAATAAATAAAGGTTTCAAAGTTTTCTTAAAATCAATGTATTAAATCAGGGGTAGACAACTAACGACCTGCAAAGAGTATTTTGTGGCCCTCCCAGACATTCAAGAAAATCCACTTTGAATCAAGATTTCTTTCTCAAGTGTGATCAAAGATTCGGCTAGTAATTTTTCACTATTAGGAAAACAGAATTCCTTCATTAGGAAAACAAAATACTATTGATTTATTTATACAACACCCGTGCTTGGCTTCTTGACCCGTGCTTGGCTTCTTCTTCTTAATACTGAGCCCCTCAGTACCGACTGACAATGATAATGTCAACCGGGTACTCATCGAGTCCAGTGCATTGGAGCAGGTGGTCGCCATCCATTCTGGCAGGGCTACAGATTGGGCAGGCCTTGTTAGCAGCCACATCAAGACAGTGGAGGTATACTCCCAAAGTCATGTCCGGTAGTTATGTGAAAGCAGGCAACAACCTTGGCTATCTCCAGGTGCCTTGGGATTGGACCCAGAGTGGCCAGAGTTTCCCATGGCTTTCCAAAACTCTTCGTTTTTTTGGGTCATGGCAGTATATTTGTCAATGTATGTGAGGATAATGCTTTTTACTCTTCTGAGGGTCTAGGGGACTTCTGGTTGAGTCGACTTGGCTCCCTGCTTGGCTTTTTGGTCTGCTCTTTCATCGCTGAAGATCCCAACAGGACTCGGGACCCATTGTAAGGTCATAGTCCAGCCATAAGAGATGAGTTCCGCAATTTTAGTTCGGCTCTGAATTGTATTAAGGCAGTCAGTTGGTGTATTACTGTTTAAAGCTAAAATTTCAGCTTGGGAGTCTATGAAAAAGACAACTTTTGAAGGAGCTAGGTCAGCAGATAGTAAAAATACAAAATACTTGAAAGTGTTTCTACAAAGAGATCACCTACAGAGTTTGGAGGATAAGGTAACAAGATTTTAAAAAAATTGAGTCTAAATTCAATTTGCTCTGTTATCCCATTACTGCTCATATTGATAGAGCACCTGAGGAGCTACAGACTAACGTAGTCAGATCAGTGTGAAGGAAATGTTTTGTGGTATGACATTGATTTTTACAAATCTTTGTCAACTGAAACATTTCCATATATGAAGAAATTTGCTGGAGAATTTTTCTTTAATTTTAATTTGTGACGGATCTATTCATGTTCTCTTAAAGTACTAATCGTCTTGGGAAATACCGAGTCCTTAAAAAATAATTATATTACAAAGCTTTCTCCTGAAGACGTGACCATGCAAATTATGACTTGTACATAAAATTGAAACTTTCAGGTTAGAGAAGAGAGATAGGGTAGACTGCTAACGGGAGCAGTGATTAATTAAACTTGAAGTGAGGCGTTGATGTTTAGTAACTGATAATTGCAATATCTAAGTTGACGATTTGTCACTGGAATTAAGCTAGATTAATTAGCTAAGAGGTAAAAACTATTGAACAGATGTAAGTGTAATTATTTAAAGTCTTAATATATCTCGTGTACCTCGTTAATTGCTCTCCATACTGGATAATTGGGTGTATCTCTTAACTTTTATTAGTTGAATTTGTATTGTTGTTAGTACTGTGAATAAATTGAGTTATTTTGAATATGACTAGTCTTCCTTCCGCTTCTCCTACACCTTTAGACGTGTCGGGCAGACCTTTACAAGTTGACACATTTTTGTGAGCAATATTTTCTTTGCATGAAGATCAACAAGAGTAAATATAGATGCAAGTTGGCTGGCATAAACTTGCAGACTGTAATTAGAACTTCAAGCACAACCTCACATCTGGTTTAAAAAAACTGTAGAAAATTGTGATATATATTAAATTGATTCTACAATTCAATGTGCTTGCAGTTATTGATGATATGAAATTAGCACAATAAATTGAATACAATTGTCACAATTTTATTTAACTAACGTTAATTATTTTTTACAATGAATGTAATTATTTTAAGAAAGGAGTGGTCCTCCAGTATCATTCACTCTCACAATTCAGCCTGCAAACCGAAAAAAGTTGCCCACCCCTCTATTAAAAGAGCTTAAATAATACTAAAGAAATTTGTGTGTACAGATGTATATTTTTTACACATATGTGTAATATTTTTACAATACAGTAATAAACACACCACAATAAAATTATTTTAGTTATATTAAATTATTTGAAAAAAATGTTAAATGAATAATTTTTTAAAGGAGTGCTGTGACATAATATTGCAGATTAAATAATTTCAAATTGAAAAATGACATAAACTGGTATTATTTATAAGATTAAAATCTTACTTAAACTTCAACTTAAAGTATTCAGATACAAAGGTAAATAATTTAAAAGGAAACTAAGTAATTTACATACATGATTAATGTGTATATTTTCAAGGTAACAAAGTAATTTTAATTCTATTCATGATTAGTAGACTCAAAGCACAAAATTTTGATTATTTTACTATAAAAAATTATTTAAATTATTAAAAGAGGTCAGATTATTATGAAAGGTGAAAATAGACATTTCAGAAGAAATAATAACAGAAGCATGTATTTGAAAAGAATTTCTTAGTTACATTAATTATCATGTAATACTACAAAACATCTTTCAAAAATGGAATCTTTTATTAAGTTCTAAAACACATGTTACTGTTAAATAAAAAATTATCAAAAAATTCTAAAACTCACTAATTATATAGATCAACTAGCTGTACCCTGCCACGCGTTGCTGTGGCTCAGTCTTGTTAAACAGAAAGCACATGTTTTCAGTATGTTAAAACATTTGCATTTTGCAGGTATGATCTTTTATAAAAAAATGTATAAATATATATGCAAACCTTTTTCCTTAACTGATATCATTTATAATTTGTTAACCAAATGCTTGAAGTTATTACGGCTTATTTTTGTCCTTATGTTATGAACCTAAATTTATTTACATTGCCTTTAAAGTGGAGATCTCAAGTTTGAAGATAAATTTTCAATGACTCTACTCTGGATTCCTTGAGGGCAATGGGTTGCTTTACCATGCTTATGGATATTTCTATTAAATCAGAGATGTGTTCACAAATGCACATTTATCCAAACAATGACATTTGGAAACATGAATTCTATTTTCTGATGTTATGTAGGAAATGTTTTGATTTTGCAGTATATCTAGCAAGCAAAAGTTTTAATGGCTATGTGGTTCTCTGAGTTGAGGCAGTTTAATTTTTTCAGGGGTACAAAACATTTCTTTTGTTTGTCACTTAAATTTCAGAGCATTGCAATAAGGATACACATCCATCATTGTGTTGATGAGAGCATGCTGCCTGAACCTAGAATCTTCCTCTGGGTTAACCGGAATGCAAGGCGACTATTATTGTGTGATTGCTTATCACTAAGTCATGTTGGAGGCAGATGTGCTGTTTCTGGTTGACATCTTTTTAATGTTGTAAAACACGAATTATGTGCTCGCAAATGTGCATCCTCAAGTCTGGCTGCATGTTGCTGTGCTGCACCCTCAGCATGTATTTGTGCCATTCTTTGTCTGTTTTTCTCGTTTGCTGATATCCATTCTTTCTCAGCTTGATGTGCAATTAAACCCATTGTAGTACTTTTGCCTTGCAAGTATGGTGACCTAAGTTTGATTTCCCACAAGGCATTATTTTTATGTAGTGAAGCCAATTGACTGGACTTAAAAAGAAAAAAAATTAAAACAAAGCATATAAAATTTCTTAAAAACTTAAAACTGCATTTAAAAAGAAAAAAAAACTAAAACAAAAACGTATAAAATTTTAAAACATTAAAAAAAAAGAAAAGAAAAATCAGTTACAAAAAGAAAAGGAAAAAATAAAAAATGTTAATGAACTATTTAACTTCAAACATGCCTCAATTGATACAGCTTAAATCCAACGCAATAAGAGGCTGTGAAGGTATTTTCAATCGAATACTCCAGGAAAATTCCAATATAAACATGGATTTTGCAGCAGAAATCTACGACAAAGTGTTGATAATCATGGAGTATTTTTGAAATTCACAATTCGATTAGCATTAGCAATTGTTATCAACAAAGTTAAAGGCCTATCTTTAAAACAGAGTGGCTTATATCTAGACACAGACTGCTTTTCACATGGACAATTATTTGTTATCCGTGTACTTAAATATTAACATCACCACAGCCAAATTACCGCCATGCAAATCACAACATTTTCCATCCAAATCTCATTTCTTTTTTTCATAAAAAAATGTTACAATCTTTTGTTGTTTAGATATTAAGGTGTGATACATGTGGCACCAATTTTGTAATGGTGATGCTAATACATAATTACTGTTGTGTGTTACAGAGCAGCAGTCACCAATTGGTGATACGTGAGAAATTTTGCAAGGTATGCAGAAAAATTGGGACATTTATACTTCTATGAAGATTCAGTTAAAAAAAGATGAACAAAATAACATATGGAATATGGATTATACTTGACTAAAAGCTTTTAGTTACCGAAATTACTAAACGAAAAAACAAACGAACAAAATTCCTCAGAATAACAATTTTTGGTAACCCCAACCAATTTTTGGAAAATTGGTGAAAAAACAGTTCAGTCTGTTGATTGTTATTGCTTTTCATGAAGCTCATTTTCAGGAGTATGGAAGATTAAATAAAGACGTAAATATAGCTATAGTGGTCTGCCACATTGAGATCAATTCTATAAGTGAATCGCAAACTATAAAGTAATACATTAAGTGGTTCATGAAGTATTGAAAAATGGCAACTACTGTTCTAAAGTAGACTCAGCAGACAATTTCTGTATCTATACAGACAATGAAGCAAGACAAAATGTCTACCCATAAGCATTGTAAAATTAACCCTATGACCTCAAGTAGAGTCATTTTAAATTTATTTTCAAACTTGGCACCTCCCCTATGGAGATAATGCAAATTTTAGATTCAAAACATGACAACCCCCATAACTTGGGAGTATTCTGTTAATTACGAATGAAATCTGTTTAGAAAAGTTTTGTTAATGTATATTTCCACATTTTTTTATAAAAAAAATCATACATCAAGTGCAAGCGATTAAAGATATTAGAAATGTGTGCTTTCTCTTTTCTTTCTTTTTAAGCCTACTGAGCCACAGGAAAACATGGTTGGGTACAGCTAGCTATAGCAAATTTAAATGATAAAAAGCTATCAAAAACCAATTATAAATAACAAATTACCAATATTTTGATGAAATCACCAAAAAAAGTAGAAAACAAAAGTACTTGGGTACTGTTGCAACTATAATAACCCTAATTTTGTTTGCGTCATACACAGTGAATTGGCAATTAAGTGCTAATGTTGCCAATATGGTTGCAAAAATACATAAATATCAAAACAAACACAAAATATACATCAGAAAATCTTAATTTTCCCATTTGTATTTCACAATAACACTTAATAAAATATTGAAATTACACAAAATAGATATTTTGTGAGTCTAATGTTATTGCTCCAACTATTAAAAATTTCAATAACTATTTCGTGGAAAAATTCACTGCCAAGCACAAAAAGGTATTATTATTGTGCACAAACAGGCATATAATGCTTTTCACTTATTAAATGCATATTGCAACACTTGGCGATGTCTTTTGATTTTAGGTAAATGACCGATTAAAAAAAAGTACTCAAAAATAAAAATTATAGATTAATTTAATTTAGATTTATTGGAGAAAGGTAAAATAGGCGAAAGATTTTAATCGGTACGCTACTCATTCGTGGAGAGATTTTGAAATCACGCCAAACAGATCCATAGTGTACAGAATTAAAATTAGCATTTTATATATAAAAATTATCCAAAGTAAATATTCTGAGCTTAAAAATAAATTGAAAAATGATATACAATACTAACACTAATTGACATAAAAAGAGCTGAACTATCTTTATCAACGTGATAGTATAATTTGAAAAAACAACAATCTTATGACCACCTGCTTCCTCAACATGTATTTGAGCCATCTGTCTGTTTTACTCATTCACTGATGCCAACTGTAATTTGATGAGCAACTACCCTTCGCACTGCGTTTGCTTGGCCAGTATGATGACCTAAGTTCGAGTTTCTGCAATACAATTTTATGCACTGAAGCCAATTGACTGCAGTTAAAATGTAGGTTAAAACAAAAACATATGAAATTACAAAACAGCTCTGAGTGGGCCTAATATCCCAATTCCTTTGGGGCCCTTTTTCAGATATGAGCACCATGTAAGTGGAACTGTAATAACATTCGTTGGGGCCCCTGCATCATTGATACAGCAGTAGCTCTACGTCTGACAAAAGCAAACCATAATAACTTCAAGTATATTTTTTTAATAAATTACTAATGGAATCTGTTTAAGAAGGTTATAATCTTATAAAGCAATCAACAAATAAGGTGCAATATTTTGATGACTCAAAATCAGAAAATCCTAGTTTTAACCATTTGTATTTCAATAGTAACATCAAATGAAAGGTACTTGCGTATTATCGCAACCTATTGGCGACATTGTATAAAAAGAAGCACATGATTGCCAATTCCACATGTACAACATCTGCGAAAATGGAATGGCCAACTTTGAGAGTTATCATGAAAGTTGTCGATTGTTGCGATAATACGCAAGAATCAAATGAAATTTAAGAAGTTGTCTAAAACAGAGAAAAAACATTCTTATATTAAAACTTCGTTGATTAATTTCGTCAAATTAAAATGTCTCCAAGTGGGAAAAAAATATTGTTTCCAAACATTTGCCTACGTCTTTTTATTTAAGGTAAATGGTTGACGGAAATTATTGGGTAGAAAAATAAGTAGTGTATAGAAGTCAATTATGTAAATTTCATTTTTGCTTAATAAAGAGAAATAAATTTAGCTTAAAATTACAGAAAAAAACACAATGTAGAATTTAAGCAAAGTCGTAAACATCCCCCAATAATGCTATCCGATTGTTGCCAAAACTACAAAACAAAATTTGAGTGGCTGAAAGAATAATTTAAAAAAATTATTTATTCAAAAAATAATCCCAATTACATATCAAAGAACAAAAAATAGATAAATATGACAACCAATAAACATAACCATAGAAGAGTTATACAATAATTTGGAAAAATCTAAGCGTAAAGTTTAAATTTTCGCATTAAGAACGAATCGTGACATTGTATGACGTCATAACACCAAAAAATCACTTAAAAATTAAATTAAAAAAAATTTAGAGTGAATTTCGAAATAAAAAGTACATAAGAACCTGACCAGAGTTAATGCAATGTTGTGTCAATATTTCAGATTAATCCACGCAGAACTTTGAGTTATGCGAGCATACACAAACAAACACAACATTTTTATATATATAGATTATTAATACATGGAAAATCAATTATAAAATTAAAATAAAAAAAAAAACCTACCTTGTAACATCTATTCCCATGGCAATAAAAAAAGGTTTCCAAGAAAACTCACCAAATGCTCCTAATGATGCCACTAATTGTACAATTAAGGATACAAAAGCAAAATTTATATTTTCAAAACACATATATTGAAAAAAGTTTGTATAAAAAAAGTATTAATTTTTTTTTTTTGTGATTTTAATGCAGATTTACATCAATTTCTTAAAGCTTCCAAAATCTATGAGAAGGGAAAATAATGAAGACTACATTACAGAAATTGACCGTATATTTTCTTTTTCTCTTTAGAATATTTATAAAAAAATATGAAGTTGGAATCTGTAGAAAGTCTGAATACTTAATGCAGAAAACCAGAACAAAAATTTTGAATGACCCCCTATTAAAAACTGATATTACAAAGAATAAAAATGTCAAGTTTAGATTTTATTTTATTAAGTAAATGTAATTTCACTAAAGAGGAAAAAATTATACTTGGAGAAATCTGTGCAGAATAATTTAGAAAATAAGAAATGATTAACTGTATTTTTTTTACCTAATCTTATGTAATTTTAGTTTTCATGACAATCTTTGCATGATTAAATACAATTAGGTGTGAAATAAAAATATTTTAATTTTTTCAGCTGCTTTGAAATTGATCTTAAAAAGTCAAGTTAATTCGAAAAAACTTTAAAAGAACAATTTAGATAAGAGAAAAATAAATAATTTCATTTTATCTTTTAGCATAGAAATTTATTTCTTGTCAAAAGAAATAATGTAATACATTACATTCTCTGATTATCAATTAAGACAAACATAAAATTAAGAAAACTAATGAAGTTTTTTAAAACAGCAATAATTATCTAATCATTTATATAGAATTTTTAATTGTAACTTTAAATAAAATTATAAAGCAAAAAAAAAAAAAAATGTATGCAATAATTTTATAATACTTAAGATACTTTTTCAATTTACAGATTTAAAAGGATACAGTGAACTAAGGGTCGAACAATATGAAGTATTTCTCCAGTCAAAACCTTTCCAGAAAGTTTTGAAGGAGATCTAGGTGAGGTTCTGCAGCTTTCTTCATCTATTTTGGGCAACTGCCATGATCGGGAAACAAGGGGAGGAGCTGTTGAACATAACAAATTGAATGAGTTTTAAATGAGAATAAGAAAAAAATTTCTTGATTTGCAACAGATTGTATAGTAAAATAAAAATAAAAAGATTTCTAGGTTTCATGGAATTGCCCTGATTCAGTTTTTACAAAGAAATATACTATACTATAAGTAAATTTTTTTACAAAATTTTAATTTCTTCTTTAATAAGACATTTATAACTTAGTTCATACTATAGAATACACATCACTGTTGATTCTATTTCTGAATAATTCAAAATTTCCTTTGTAAATTCAGCACAGTCCCAATATTTAGATATTTCTACCTAAGCATTCATTCAGCTAAAATACAGTGCCTACAATATATTTGTAATAATTCGATGAAATTTTTATACTAAAATTCACTGATCAAATTATTTTAAATAAAAAAAAATTAAGTTCATATGATTGCCACTTGTAACCGAATTTCTTTTTTTACAATCTTTAAATCCAGAGATTTGCTTGGGTGGTTAGAAATAAAAATACTATAATTTGATTAAAAATGTTATCCGATACATACATCTATATATATAAACGAGAAAAGCGACTCACTCACTGACTAATCATGATATCTCCGGAACTATTAAACCTACAGATTTCAAATTTGGTAGGTAGGCTCCCTTCATGGAGTAGATATCAGTTAAAAACGGATTTTGCAGAGATCGAACCCCAAGGTGAGTTATAGATAATTATTTCCATTATTTAACTATTAGATTACAGTCTTGAAACTTGGTACACAGATTTCTTTCATAAAGTAGAGATTCCCTACATAACGATTTTTACAAAAATCGACCTCCAAGGGGCGTTGAGGGCGCTTAAGGGGTGTTATGTATAATTATTTCCATTTTTAAACTATTAGACGTACAGTCTTGAAAGTGGATTCCTTTCATAGAGTAGAGATCCGCTACAAAATGGGGTTTGTCAAAATTGACTCCCAAGTGGTGTTGTAGAGAACTAAGAGGCTTTTTGGCAGTTAACTCCTTTTTTAAACTATTAGACATAAAATCTTGAAATTGATTAAGTAGATTCCATTCATTGAGTAGATATCCGCTATAAGATGGGTTTTGTGAAAATCGCTTCCTAAGTGGCGTTGCGGGGGCTTAAGGGGCGTTATAGATAATTATTTCCATTTTTAAACTATTAGACGTACAGTCTTAAAATTTGTTAAGTGGATTCCTTTCATGGCGCAGAGATCCGCTACTAAACAGTTTTGGGAAAAATTGATCTCCAAGGGTCACTGAAGGGGATTAAGGGGCGTAATAGATAAATATTTCCAGTTTTCAACTAATAGACCCACATGCTTGAAAATTAGAAGGTATGTTCCGTTCATGGAATAGAGTTCCTTTTACAAAGAGTTCTGCGAAACCGGACCCCCAAAGGAGTGGGTTGCAAGGGATTAAGGTGTGTTATAGAAAAATTCCTGTTTTTGAATTTAACCCATTTACTTGAAATTTGTTGAGCATGTTTCTTTAGTTGAATAGAGTTCCACTAAGAATGAATTTTACGGAAATCATCTCCAGGGGGTAGCGGGGAGAGTTATTGGACAGACAAAATTACCGTTTTTGAACTGCTAAGACTATAATAATAAAATTTGGTTTGCATGCTTCTTTTGTTGAATTGGAATCCGCTAAGAATGCTGTCAACGAAGAATTGATGATAAAAATTCCGTTTTTGCTCAGTTAGATTTAGACTTGAAATTTAGCATGCATGTTTATTTAATGGAATAGAGATCCACTGAAAGTTGCTTTAGTGCAAATCCATTTGATTATTAGGTTAAGTGAGTGCAAAAAAATCTTTCTAATTCTATTTTAGATATAAATAGAAAATAGATATTTTAATTTATGTCCTTTTTATATCAAGAGGCGAGAGTTACAGCTATAAATTTATTTTTCAATACAATCGAATTCTTAATGCTAGATATCAATAATTCATATATATGTAAACAGTATACATTTATACAACATTGTCAAATACCCAGTGAAGTGGGTGGGTAATGGCTAGTTGTATAATAACAAGGAAAAAAATTTAGTTTAATATGACAAGGATTTTTCTAGTTATTTTAATATCTACCCTTTGTGTGGTTACATTTTTTCTTATCATTATATTTGTTTTTCAAATATTAAAAATTTCTTTTGTTTCAGTTGATTGATTGATTGAATATTAATGTCGCACTGTTCAGCTACACGAGGGCTTTTGGCGACGGACCACGTAATTTTGAACCATGGTCAAGTGACGTGGACGACACCTGAGCTGGCACCCCCCTCTCCTAACTACCACACCACACCAACGGGAGGACATTTCAGCTCTCGACAGATTTAACGCGCATCGCTGCCCTACACGGCGGGTCTTTAGTGGTACTGGGCTCGAACCCATGACAAAGCAAGCCATGGTCCGATACCTATACCACTCGGCTATCGCAGCCTATTCTTCTTTTGTTTCAGATCTATGAAAGAACCCTAGTTAAATTCATTATTTTAATTAAATATGAAGCTATTGATATGATTTTTTAAATTAAAAAAAATATTCATTGAGAAGTCGGATACACTAAGATTTTTGATAAAATAAAGACATACATCAAAAATGGGATATCTATTTATACAAGAGAGTGGCATTGATTTAATAATAATTAGCATACACTTGATTAATAATGTATATGCTTTATTGAATTAATCAAGACATATAAGTTGACTTAAAATGTAATGAAGTGCTGTATTAATATTCAGATGATGATTTTAATATACAGTGAAAATTGTTTAACACGAAACTAAAGAGAATGTAATATTTTTTGTGTTTGAGAATATTGCAAAATTAAAAAAAAATCATACATTGAACAAAATTAAGTCCATTAGCATACATATTATTCACATAGATATGTATGTATGCATGTATTTAATAATAATCAATAAAACAAAACATTCCCAATAAAATTTAATACAAAATTGCCAAAGTTTGGAAAAAAAAAACATTTAGAGAGTAATTGAAAAATAATTTGATAATTTTCCTTGCATTGCTTTTTTTAGCATCAAATTGTCAACAAATTGTTCAATGTTGTCCATTTTCTTATTCATTCAATTATTGGAATGTGTGTCTAAATACTTTGATGATGTTCCTAGTTTTGTATGATGTGGGATCAGGAGCTGCATTATTAAACTCATTTTCATCATCAGATTCTGCATCAGTGATATATTTGAGCTTTGAACAAACTCCAAAACGTCTTTGTCTACCACAATTGGGGCTGTGCAAACTTATCACCATCTACTGCAACAAATTCTTTTAATGATGAACTTGTGTGGCTGTGTTTTCCATATTTTGTTCATTCTCAGAAGTGAAATCTTTTAATGTTAAGCGATTTTCTTTTCATGTTAAGGGGAAAAAATGCATAGTAGTTTGTCAAGACCACATTGTATTATTTTGTGTAAACCAATACATCATCTTAAGCATTTTTGTAGTAAAAGTATTTCACTGTACGTATACCACATATTTCTGAATTTGAACTAATCAATGTACAAGCCAAAGGTGTACTTTTTCTTTATATAAATTCACCTCAAATTCAAAACCATATGCCATATTGTGTGCATGTGGGGTGAGGCGAAAAATCCTTGTAATTTTCAAATCACTTCACCATAAAAGCTAAATTCTTGCTAAGTGGGTAAAATGAGTGGAATATTTTCTAATCAAACTGATGTAGAGCAAAATGCCAGACACCAATAATGGTAGTTTCATATTGAGTCAGATAGTCTCATTTTTTCCCATTCATTTGTTATTTTGTACAATATTATCTTCCAGTCACAATTTTTTGTTTGAAAAATGAAGAGGGTAGAGAAATTTATTTATGACAAACTACAGGCAGTGGTGTACAAAGGTCCCCTTCTCCCATATGAAAATGGTCTGAGTGCGCCACTAACAACTTTTCGACACATTTCTCTCTAAATAAGATGCAGGTTTGAGAGTGGATGTAAAAGTATTTTGAATCAGGAGAGAAGTCAAAATAAAAAATAGGTACATGACCATTAACCCATATTTTGTACCTCAGGGGGAAAATTGCTGCACAATTACATGCATCAGGCACCCTACAGAGTGAACATGGATTTTATGAACTTTTCAGGAACTCAGATTTTGACAGTCTTTGAAGGGTTGATGTGACATATTTCCTTTTTAGAATAAAAGTTCTGATTCAAAATATAAAAAAACAAGATCAAAATTGCTTGCACATGACTAACAAAAAAATGTTAAAGAAACTGTTTTTTCCTTAACTCTTGTTATTTTCTAGAGATGAACACATCTGTATATAAGCAGACTCCTTACTTTAACATGAAAAAGTCCCCAAATGGAATATATATATATACATGTATAAATATGTAACATTTTCAATTAATGTAATTACAGATGAAATAATATAAAAACATTTAAATTATCCTTACATATTTAAATAATCCAAAACAAAAATGCATGGTATATAGATACACTTAAATGTATATAATTAATGTAATCACAAGTGCATATAATGAGGTAATATAAAAAAATATTTTATATTAAGACAATATCATGCTATATTACTTTAAATCATTCACAGAAAGTTCCTACACCTGTCAAGCAAGAAATTAATGTATAATCATCAAAAAGAGACATCTTTCATAAATTTTTCAATTCTCAATGCAGATGGATCAAATAGGTATCACTGTTAATGGCTCAAAGAAAGTAAATTGTGGGGTGTCAACTAATATAAATTGACACATTAAATTTCTGAATTTTTTTCCCCTTATGAAATCTGATTTTTAATTGCAGAATATGAAGACAGTGGTCTTAATACCTTATATGCCAAATTTCATCATTAATTCCCAAGATATTTGGGAGAAACTTTTAGTTGGTCATATACTATAGTTCTTCGCCCTAGTAAATAATTTGTGCTGCTTCTCCTGTTTTTGCAATATAATGATAAGGATAGTAAAAGAACTGAAATTTAAAAACTGAATTCATATTTCCATTTCAGGATTATTTCTGGTGGTTCCATACAGGTTTCATTACATTAGAATCAAATTATGTAAAATATTTAATGGTAAAATTCACTTTTCAGAACTATATTTAATAATTTATATTTTTGAAGATAATATCAATTTTCAATTGTTTTTCACCTTTACAATTAAAAAAAAATCATTTAGTGCAAAAAGTTATGAAAAGTATAAAGTTTTTTTATTGATAAACATTTAATACAAAATACATTAACATTAGGGTAGAGCTAAAATTAAGACAGGTTCACTTTTCAAAATCCTAATTCAGAAATATACAAGTAAAATTTTAAGAATATGGAAAAGTTCTGTTTTAGAAGTTAATACATGTACTTTTTTTAGGCACTAATGCTGACACCAAAGTTGACCAGTTACAATGAGTTAATAAGGGAGACCCATTTTCTTTTTTGTGTGATGCCTAATAAATCCTCTAATCATCTAAATAATTTCAAGTCAGACTGACCACCTGATTAGAACATCTCATGCATCTCAGTGCTCAAGGTCATGAAAACTGAGATGGACACAGTAGGCCTGGGCACTCTAATGGGCTGTTGCGACACTCGAGTTTAGTTTATAAAAATAATTTACTATATTTTAAATTGCTGCTTAAGGTAATATACTGCTAAATAAAGAATATCAAACTATTCAAATTTTTTTCTACAAAATTTGAATGTTTATTAACACTGCAAACTTGTAAAATGAGAAAATTTTTACAAATTAAATTTCATGAAATACTCTCCAAATGTACTACCTTTTCATTTCAACCTTCAATTAACTTTTTTTCTTTGGTTCAAATTTTTGCAATGCTTTTGATATCAACATACATTTTGAAGAGTTATCAAAAACTTTCTTTAAAAATAAAAGTTACAATGCTATCTATTAAATAAAAATAATTCTTAAACTAAAAATACCACAAATGATTGCAAGAGTCTACCTTAGAAGACCTTAAACAATATTAGAAAAAGTGGATGTTTTGAAAAAAAAGACATTTCTTACATATAAGTACCAAACTAATGAAATAAATAAATGTTCAGCACATTGATGCCACAAAATGATATTAAAAACAAAAAAGTACCTGCATTTACTGTTCTGACAACTCTTCCTGATGTTTTTAGGATGAAGGTTACTTGAACATTGGGATTGGAATAATTTTCAGGAAGTGGTTCAGTATTTCCACTTTGCTTACACAATTCAGGCAAATCTTTTTTTCTGTTTAGTGGAGGTATTGATGGTGAATGATCAAGGCCTTGATTGTATTTAAGAAGCAATAGAAGCCGGGTAGCAAATCTGATGATTGCAAAGTTATATTAGTACAGTGAAATGAATTGGAATATAATTTCCTCATCAAATTTATAATTTGTAATTATATATTTAATAAGAACTATTTTAAAGTCATTTATCAAAATATTAATGCATCATCTTGGAATAATAGGTACAAGAGAGAATACAATACTTATTAAAATACAAAAATTCACAGTTGGCTAAGTAATTTTAAAAAACTCTCATTAAGTCCTACCCCCTCCAAAGTTAACACTTGAAAATCCACCCAAAGTATTTTAATATGAAAGTTAATCTTAGGTAGAATCTGATCTGTCATAAATGTCCAAAGCAACTTAAGAACATTCTAAAAACCATTCTCCAAAAAGCTTCTGTATTACTAAATGTTGGTGTATATATTAGTAAATCTCAGAGGATTTACACTAAGAAATATCAGTTAGTATTTTTTTTTCAGAAAGATTATACATGATTCTCTTGTTTTCTTAGAATATAGCTATCTTTAAAATAAAAACCCTATTGGAATTGGAAAAAGCTTTAATATAAAAAATCTTTCCCCCCTCTTTACTACACAGAAACAGTATAATGATTACTGCATATTTATACAAAAATTGATACATAGATTTTAATGTTAAAGATATTTGAACACATTTTACATAAAAATTTATTTTATTCAGTAGAAAAACTAAACAGAAAAGAAGCATAAATAAGATAGGAGATTCTTACTTTACAAGATGCAGTAATATTACTGTTAACCACTTTCCTCGTGATCCATAAATTCTGTTAGATGCAACTTCAGCAAAAACTTCTGAGTATTCAATGACAGTAAGAAAAATTGACAACTTTTCGACTGTAACATCCTAGGTAATGGAATTTACATTTTTAGCCACTTGGGAATAAATCACGATGAATTTTTTCCACCAAATAAATTAAAAATTTACCATGCAGTGATACACACACAGAAGTATGATCGCAACATATTTTTATGGTCTTAAAAATAGAATGAAATGCAAAAAAATTATCAACAAGACATAGAAAGATAGTAAGGCAATTTCTTGAAGTTTTTTTAAAAAAAGGAAAAAAGACAATGATCTGTAATAACAGGCTGACAAGAAATACAGTCTTTCCCCCTTCTTTTTCTGTTCATAGATTAAATCATAAGTAGATAGTGAAAATAAATACAATGAATTTTTTCTAGTCATAATTTACATTGCAAGATGCAAGGGAAGAATCTATGAATACGTACATTAAGTATTAATAAGGTGAAAAAGATTTTTATTTTAAGTCTAGTTAAATACAAAATACAACTGTTCTAATTTTAGATGTAAATTATTATAAAACTAACAGATAAATATACCTAAATTCCTTAAAGATATTTTAATGATGCATACATTAAAAGTTTATATAAAAGTATTTATAAATTAAATAGGAATTCAATTTGAAGGATTTTCTCCTTGACTGTACAGCAGACATTAAATAATCAGCTTTTAGTATGCATGAAAGAATTATATACAGTGTTGGCCAAAATTGTGGACACTTTTTAAAATTATGTTTTTTTTAAGTTTATATGCTTATAGAAAATGCTCCATTGCACAAAATGCAGTCATTTACATCATTTTAAAGAGAATTTAATACTAAATTCAATACAAAAAAACAAAAACAAAATTCAAATATTTACAATGAAAAAAAGTTATGCTGCAACAACTATCGATATACATTAGATACTGATGATAGCAGTGAGTTAACAGTTCTTAGTGGGGGTAGCCTTTTTTATTGCAGCCCCACATTGATGCTTCATTGAGCTGTAAATAGTTTTAAGCACTTCCTTTATTATTACATGATGCCAGGAAACAATTATATCCTTAATCAGTTACTTTTTATTTCATGGGTACCTCATTTGGACAAGAGTTTTCAAACAATGCCACAAGTTTTTAATAGAATTGAGATCAGGACTATTTCCTGGTCAGGACAACAACTCAAAGATACCAGTCTTTTGATTACTTTACTGTGTGGGTAAGGATCAGAATCTTGCTGAAAAATAAATGAAGCTTTGTTGGTAAATAGAACCCTGATGGAAGGTGGAGTTCCAGAATGGTGTCAATGTATTTTCTGACATTCAGTGTCCTATCGATAGTATAAAGGCGACTGATACCATCTGCTGATATGCATGACCAAATGATACAACTAAGTGGGTACTTCAGAATTGCCTGGATGCAGTCAGCATGTAGCATTTCTCCCATTCTACGTCTTACATATTTTTTGTCATTACTATCGAAAAACAATATCTTAAGTTTCATCCATTTATATAACTTGTGACTACTAATCATTTGTCCAATTAATGTAATCCTTTGACAATTGTAGTTTTTTTTAGCACAGTTGTAAATTAACTAATGGCTTTTTTTGTGAAATTCTACCTCTTAATCAGCTAATCTTCTCCTGATTGTTTTTGAACTGAAAGAAACACAAAAATAACTTCTGATGAACGTTGACGACATTATTTTATCTTGGAGACATATTATTTTTGTTCTTCCATCATCAACAGATGTGGTGCACCTTTTTCAGCCATTTCCTGCTTTCTTTTTCAATAAATTTGTCTCCGGACATCTTAAACGAAACTTTCAGTCTTCAGATGTAGTCACTGAACCACCCAACTGTCTTGCAATTTTAACATCGGAAAGACCACTCTCTCATAACATTTCTTTTCTAGGTGTCCAATCTACTTTTATTTGATGTCATTGCTTTTTGACTAAATATCATTGTTGTCCTGGCCAGGAAAAAGCCCTGACCTCTATCCTTTCAGAAACTTGTTGCATCATTTGAAAACTCTTGTCCAAATGAGGTATTCATGAAATAAAAAGGAACTAATTGAAGTTATAATTGTTTCCTGGCATCTAGTAATAATGAAGGAAGAGATTAAAACTATTTTCAACTCACTGAAACATCAATATGAAGCTGTAATAAATAATAAAGGATGTCCCACTAAGCCCTGACAACTCACTGCTATCATCAGTATCTAATGTATATTGATAGTTATTGCAGCATAACTTTTTTTGCATTGTAAATTTATGAATTTTGTTTCTTGTATTGAATTTATTATTAAATTTTCTTTAAAATGATATAAAAGACTTTGCATTTTGTGCTACACAGCATTTTCTATACACACAAACTTAAAAAAACATAATAATTTTAAAACGTGTCTACAATTTTGGCCACCACTGAGATAGCAATTAAAACTTTTTTGAAAATTATTACAAAATTCATAAACAACTAAATATTGAAAATATACACTGTGTTATCAAAGAATCTAATCACTTCATTTCCAACACAGTCTATTTCCCCCAATAGTAAAGAATAAGATTTTCTTACAAACAAAAATAAACTCGAATATCAACATAACATCTTGACTTTACTATTATATAAAAAGCAGCATTTTGACATATCACTCTTCTTTTCGAACAAATCCATCTTTTCTATGAATATTTTCATCTTTATAAAATGTTTTTAAAATTTTAAAGGTAGCATGATAAATAGGGATATATGTATTAATACGACAGGATATTATTTTACATTAATGTAGGGCATTCTTTTATCTGAAAAATTGAGACTACTTCATTTTTTAATATTAAGAGAATACACATCCTAGAGAGATGAACTAAGATTAACATACATGTAAATAATTTTCATCTTTAAGCACATTGTTTTTTAAAATGGAAAATGCAACTTACATAAGAATAGGTAATAATGAGAAAAATTTGCTTGAATTTATAATTATGAAAGCTGCAAAATACAGTTAATTTAGAAAATTCTTTGGAAAAGATTTCGGTACTTATGTTTTTATATCACTTGATACTAAACTGAATAAAGAACAAATTAAAAATTCTTACAATTTAATTTGAAAAAATGACCTCATTACTATAATATTATTGTACAATTACAGTTGTCAAAATCAATGGATTAAATTTGATGATAAACTTCAAAAAACAAATCCTAAAATAGTAAAGAGCCCCTCCCCCTCCAATATAATGACACTTTGTAGACAAGAGATGTGAATTTCCCCTCTTTTTATTTTCAATTGTTGGTACTGGAAGATGAAAATTCACATAATTTACAGTGATCCCAACCATCATGAGAAAATTGAAACACTTAATGTAAATAGTATTTTAAAAAGGATATCTTTTGAAATGTGATTGATGCAGTAGTTTAAGCTATATACTTTTCCCTGCATAACTTCATCAATGTGTTAAATTCTACACATTCAATAATCACCTAAACATCAAAGATATTGGTAATAGCATCAAGAAGAGTTCACTATGATACAAGTATGAAAAGGGAGGCGATTTTATTGCACAAAAAAAACTTAAACAGAGCTGCGAACACTGAAAATTTGACACAGATGAAACAAATATATGTGGATGGTGTAAGGAAATGATACAACTTTTGCTAGAAAATCTTCAGCAGTCTTAATTCATTTACATTCTTTTATAATACATTCTTTAAAAAAATACTTTGGACATCACAAAAGGGGATGATAGCACATGGGAAAATGGCAATGACACATCAATTCCGATTGATTGATTGAATATTAACGTCACACTGTTCAGCTACATGAGGGCTTTTGGCGACAGACCACGTAATTTTGAACCATGGTCAAGTGACGTGGACGACACCTGAGCTGGCACCCCCCTCTCCTAACTACCACACCAATGGGAGGACGTTTCAGCTCTCGACAGATTTAACGTGCATCGCTGCCCTACACGGCAGGTCTTTAGTGGTACTGGGCTCGAACTCGTGACAAAGCAAGCCACGGTCCGATACCTATACCACTCGGCTACCGTGGCCACCACATTAATTCCGAAGTCAGCTGTGACAATGGGGTGTGTGAATTATTTCTAAAACATGATACTGACAATTAGAGTAATTATAGGTTCATGTATGTATTTGAAATTTTTTAATACCAGTAAAATAATTATTAACTTATTATTTCTCGTTAAAAATATTTCTAAAATTTCTTATTATCGAATATCGATGAACCCTTTAGATATTTATTTTTTCTGAAAAATGTGTAGAAAATTGGGGGGAGGGGCGGCTTAGATTTGCTGACAACATTTTTCTGAATATACCGAGTAAATTCAGTATTTTGACTTTGTTAATAGCTATGGTAACAATCAATGAAAATAAATTGTTTAACAATATGAAGTATAGGAAATACAAACAGACAGCATAAAATGAGTTGAGATCCAAAAAGTTTCTACAGAGGAAGAAATAAATAAAAATGCTTTGCTTAAGAAAAAAAAATCATGTATATGAATGAGTTAGGAATTAATAGCTTATGACATACAATATGCAAAAAGAAGGACATGAATTTTGACATTTTTTTAAAAAAACTTAATGTCTGTATTTTCTGATTATTGTAAATATAAAAGAAACAAAAAAGAGCTATAGGGGAACAAAATAGTAGGCAGTGGACTGAAGTTTTGCAACATTGCATGAAAATAACGACTTATGTGCATAAACATAATGAACACCTGAAAAGCATAAATCATTTGTACAAAGCATATGAGTTGACAGGTATGACATATGTAAAAAATGTTCTTATATCAACTATTGTAATACTTCTAATTTTAAACCTAAAGGAGGTGGGTAAAGATAGGCCTTTTTTCACCCATCATAGTCATGAAAATTCAAAGCGTTTATTGGAGTTATATTATTATATTTATGTGAACTTAAAGTACTGATTTTTACTTTTATTCTAAAATAGTAAGAAAAAAAATAGGAAGTCACATAAAAAAGTCATCAAACTTGGCAAATTCATTGAGTTTTGTTATTTTAAGCGCTTTTTCTTTCATTTTTTTAAAAAAAACTAATAATAAGGCTTCATTGTTTTTGGTACATCAAGTCCGTTGATGTGATACAAAACAAAATAGCTCGTCTGCAAATCGGTCAAATTTTTTGGAGCTTTTAGCAGAAATGGACCTAGTACCTAAAATGCCTGCATTACCAGACAAACAACCACAGTTGTCTATAGGAGATGCTAACAAGACATGTTTGGTGATATTGATTTGTTGGGTAGTTGAAGCAGTTAACAGCCAGCATAAGTGAAGAGCTTTGAACAATATTATCCCAACTGTCTAAATACCATATATTGGAGATTATGTTAAAAAATCTTCTCTGCAATTCTTAATGCTTTCCACCCAGCAAGATTTAACAATATTGAGGACGACAATGTAATTGTCCAATGACTGCTAGATTTAGTGAAGAAGCCTAATAACTTACAACAAGCAGTTGAAGAAAATGGCTGGCCAAGAAAAAGGGCGATATGGATTTTGTTAAGCGACTTTGATCTTCCAGATTTTCCATGATTCACATGGAAGGAGCTACGATATTTAATTCTTGGGTTATAAGCTTAAGCAAAGTCAATCATACACTCACGAACACCTTAATCAATTGGGGCTGTACTCTGTTTAGGTAAATCGAGAAGATTCCTCAGTTGTTTAACTCCAGTTGAGATAGCGACATACAAGTTCAAAACATATGGATAAGAACAAGTATAGGTCATAATTCAAACATTGAATTGTATTAGCAGCGCAAAGTAGGTGCTAGAGTTATTGGCTGCTGTGCATATGTTGTATCTGTACTTTGGTACTTGGGATATTGGTGCCATAATTACACTCAGACAAAAACACCAAGTATTGGATATACTGATACACTTCAAGACGCTGCTAATGGATGGTTTAGTGGCGGTTCAGCCAGTGAAAGCCAGAAGGAAATAAAATCAAAGACATTTGTTGTAAAAAGTTTTAAAAGTTATTTTTTCCTGTATTTAATAAAAGATATTTTTGAAAAAAAACCTAATATTTTCATTTGGACTGAGTATCAGTGTTAAAAATACATATATTTATAATATGAAATTGCCAACAGGCAAAAAACGGCCTGATCTTTACCCACCTCCTTTGGTATGAGGCATAAAAACAACTTCAAATAAAAAAGTTTTAAAGTTAATAAATTTCTGAAGAATGCATACATTTATAAATAAATTTTTAGTATAACAAATTACACTAACTTGGCTCTAAAAATGCATCTTTAATATATGTGCAATAAAAAATAATTTCAATGGCTGAAAAAAAATGATGTTTCTTTCCTTGTTAGAAAAAAATTCAAAATTTAAATTTCGTAAATAAGTTTCAAAATGAAAACTGATAAAATAACCATAAATCTATAATATAAAAAGATTACTTTCACAGTTACATAACACATTGCAAAAAACAAAATTAAATGCCAGGCTTATCTATGCCTTTTGTAACTGGCTATATTTTAAGAACTTTATAACATATTGTCCTTCTCCTCCCCATTTAAAAAGTATTCCAATATTCTTAATAAGCTTGCTTCATTAACAAGTAATATTTGGTATTTGAAAGGAAAAAAATACAGCTTAAGCTCTAAAAAGCATTAATTATTCATAATATCTAAGCAGCTTTTTTAAAAAAAAATCATTTTCTTCAAGAAGTGACAGTTAAAAAATTATTTAAGAAAAAATATTTTCACAAAAGAAAAATTTTATCAGTAATTTTTACAAAATATATATTAATATGTATCCCCCCCCTTTTTTTAGAATGAATAGGAACTTACTATATTAATGGGAATTCCAGCAGCTTTCCGCAGAATATTGTCATTTAATAATGTTAATAATTTTGAAGAAGAATGAATTAATTCTGTCACAACTGGAGATTGAGAGAATCTTCCT
The DNA here is from genome assembly GCA_019973935.1 of Trichonephila clavipes. Lineage (NCBI taxonomy): Eukaryota > Metazoa > Arthropoda > Arachnida > Araneae > Nephilidae > Trichonephila > Trichonephila clavipes. The sequence goes on from BMAU01008784.1 coordinate 37,167, forward strand.
ACAAAAAAAAAAAAAAAAAAAAAAAAAAAAAAGGAAATTAAAGGTAAAGCTTATACGTTGATATAGAGGAAAAATCGCAGTACTATTACAAATCCGAAACTAATATTTATTCTAAGGATTATCTCACAAAATACAGAACAAATATCACAAAGCATTCAAATGAAATAAATGACCTGCAATTATGTAAGAAGCCCATTTTAATGCAACTTCAACCTCATTTGCTAATAACGGATTGTGAGTTACAAAATATGTGTATTTTTCGAAATATTCACGGTAGTTAACAGCCATCCCATAAACGCATCCCATGCGTATCATAAACATCAATCATCTCCTATATAAGGACATAGGAGGAAAAGTTGACATAATTATATGTTGCCATGAGTAGCACAGAAATATTATTTAAATATTTCTTGAAGTTTAGCATCAATTTTGAAATACGCTCAGTATTTATTTCAAAAAATGGTGAAAAATTTACCATTTCATTCAGATACTGTTAATTAACTGGTGTGGAAAAATTGAAATCCATTCATTTTATTATCAAGTAATTAAAATCAAAACTGAACTGAATACAAATCTCCGCGAAACTTAATTTGTGATTTTCGTTCTCAGTTCGACATAAAAAGATAGTAACCTTTATTTTCTCATATAATTCACAACATATTGATCCATCATTTAAAAAATATATGTAGAGAAAAAATATTTTATCTGCAAACATTACTTTTATTTATCTGCAAACATTACTTTTATTTATCTGCATACATTACTTTTTATTTATCTGCATACATTACTTTTTATTTATCTGCATACATTACTTTTATTTATCTGCATACATTACTTTTATTTATCTGCATACATTACTTTTATTTATCTGCATTATACAATGGATAGTTCAGCAATAAAAAATTATCCCATAATTAATAATATTAGTGTAATACTTTTGAAATTATTGAGATTCATTTATAAGATAAGTAAAATATGTCTTTTATGATTAAATCTTATATTCTTGCATGTTTTTTTTTTATTTTAACGTATATCAAAATGTAAACAATAATGGAATATTCTGCCATGCATATTTAATAGAAAATATAAATAATGATTTGAAAAATGTATGTAGAATCATAAAACTCTTCTCTAAGTTATTCTTCCGAGCAGACGATGTCGAAAATCAAACACAAACGATATTTTTAAAAAGAAATTCCTTTTTGATGAAAGACAGAATGATTGGAATTATTCCATGTTATTTTTCCTCTGATTTAGTTGTAGAATTACAAGGCTTATAAATTTCAGGTAATAATTACGTCTATATATGTGATTTTGAATGGTAAATATGTATATATATGTCATTGAAATCTAATTTAATGATTATTTGATATAATTTCTGCAACTATATGCATCAAAATTACTATTTTTTGTTCTTATACTTAAATTGCTTAAAAAATGAAATTATTTTATTTTAACTAGTTTTTTTTTTGCAGGAATGTTTCATGTACTTTTTAAAATCAATATAATAGCTAAATTATGCAATTTCTAAAATTTGTTAAAGTGTAAGTGCTATGGTTGTTACGTATGACCATATATTAGCTATAAGTATAAAAATTAGCTTTTTTGAAAAATGCTGAATATTTTATTCAAAAATATCTTATTTTTGGATTCCATTTTATTTCATATTAGCTAACTAAATACAAGTTTAATTTGTATATTTTTTTTATCTGATGTATTCAAAATTGATTCATTTCATGATATCTTTTTGTTTTCTTATTGAACTTCCTTCTTCTATTCTAAATTCTAAAAAATGATGTAACTCAAATATTCAATAGAAACTAAATCTAACAAAATATTTAAATAAAACACAACTTTTCTGTTTTTAAAAATTTCTAATTAGAACTGACAACTTTTTGAGGATTAAAATTGTATGTACAGTGGGCCACAAAAGTGTTCGTACACTTGTAATTTCCGATAAAATTAAAAGTTTTTGACTAATAAATTTCATATATCGGATTCGTAATTTTTTTATGATATCTGCAACTTATTCTTAATGGAGTGACACAATTAATTTTTTTAATAATAGTATAACAATTATTTTAAAAAATTAATAATCAAAAAGCTACTAAAAAATTATGCCACAAAAGTCTTCGTACACTTAACAAAAATCTCAACATAGCTTTAAATATTGTATTTCTTTCTTAATTTGGTACTTAGCAGGATAGCTTTTAGTGTCCTCAACAGCTTTTGAATGTCTTTGTATAGGTTTAATGAGTTTTTTGTAATTTCTGCATCGATTTTCCACCATGCTTCTGGGACTGTTTTTTACTTCCCATTATGTGTTTACATGTCATGTTTTCTTTTTTTTTTAAAATCAAATTCACACCAAATATGTTCTATTGGGCTAAATAAAGTGATTGAGAGATGTTTACAGAGTTTAGGAACAGTTATAGAGGCACCAGTGGTGTACATTGAGAGTAGTGCGCTTGGCGTCATTATCCTGTTACAAAATGAAGTTGTCTCCAATATCTAAATTTTGGGTGGATAATTTGAAATTTCCTTTAAAAATATTTGAATAGAGCTCATTATTCTCAATACCATAAAAAGTACCAAATTAGCTCTTTCTGAGGCCAATTTACACCCCCACGCAAGAACACCACCTTCATGCTGAAGCATGGAGGTGGAGGGCTTCTTGTTCCACATAAATTCATGAAATTAAATTCCTCATTTTTTATTTACAAACTATTATACACCCATCAGAACCAAAAAGGTTGAATCTTCTGTCATCCCAATCAATTTGCTGTCAATGTTGAATTTTCTAAAACTTAATCCCAAATAATCTAGTTGAATCAATGAACTATGGAGGTGAAGTATTCCTGTAGGGGGGTGTAAATCAGCTTCAGAATTAGGTAATTTGTTATTTTTTTAAGGTATTATGAAGCATGAGCTCTATTTAAATATTTTAAAGAGAAATTTTAAATTATCCCCCAAAATTTCGATATTGCAGATGACTTCATTTTTTAACAAAATAATGACGCCAAGCACACTGCTCTCAATGTACACCACTGGTGCCTCTATAAATGTCCCCAAAATCTGAAAACACCTCTCACTCACTTTATTTAGCCCAGTAGAACATATTTGGTGAGAATTTGATTTAAAAAAAAAAGAAAACATGACATGTAAACACATAATAGGAAGTAAAAATAATCACAGAAGCATGGAGGAAGATCGATGCAAAATTTACAAAAAACTGATTAAATCTATACCAAGATGCTTAAAAGTTGTTGTGGACGCTAAAAGATATCCAACTAAGTACCAAATTAAGAAAGAAATACAATATTTAAAGCTATGTTGAAACTTTTGTTAAGCATATGAAAATTTTTGTGGAATAATTTTTTAGTAGCTTTTTGATTATTTATTTTTAAAAATAATAGTTACCCTATTCTTAAAAAATTACAATTTCAATATATTAATTTTTATTAGTCAAAAACATTAAATTTTTTTGGGAATTGCAAGTGTAAGGACACTTTTGTGGCCCACTGTATGTATACATCCACTGATTTATCTAACTTGTTAATGAACCTACCAAAATATAAATGTTTAAACTTGGTTTTCATTTACTCTGTCACTTTTCTGAAAAAAATTGGGAGTTATTTTGTAAAGTATCCAATAAGGTATGGCTATTAGATCAATATCTATACATCATTTTAATTTTTGTTACAGTTTGGTTCCAATGGTTCTTTTTCTGACACATTTAATTTTGAAAAAGAAAAATAGCCTTTCAAAAATATGGCTGGCAGCTCATTGGGATAAAAAACTTACAAGATATCACATTCATCAAATTGATATTGAAAGCAGTGTAAAAGACATAATGTGTAAAGAGGTAATGTTTCTTAAAAAAATTCTTTACTCTTAATTCTTATTTCAAATTCTTTTTCCATGATGTGAGTTATATGAAAATATATGAGAGTTTTTAGCTGATTTAAGAATAATCTCAGTTTTTGTGTGTGAATTAGAACATTGGTTTTAGAATTATTTTTCCGATTGTTACACAGGAATTTATGCATTAAATATTTTAATCAATATTATAACTTGGATCTTTTAAACCATGGAATTTTATTTAATACTGGTTTTGTTTTATGTTGTGAATTTTTAAAAAGAAACAAAAATATGAGTTTGCATGTATCATCTTTATATATAAAAATCTTCTGTGCGTGTGTTTGTTACTAAACTCCTATACGGCTGGACCGATTTCGATGAAATTTTTTGTGTGGGTTCACAAGTAAATTCGAGAATGGTTTAGATTCACAATTCGGTCCGATATCGCAATTAGTTAAAAAGATATTAATTAAAAATATTCAAAAAATACAACTCAACATTCACCTGCATTTTTGTAACAACGCTATTGTTATAAACAAGAAATATAAAAAAAATTTTAAATCAATTCCTACTTAGATCAACCAAGAACAAATTTATTTTAGCTACTTTTTATTAAATAAATGCAATTAATATAAATATGTATATACATATGACAGAATCACAACATTAAGTAGTAATTAATTTTTATTAATTATCATTAAAGTATCATATTGTCATCCAAAACAATCGTGTATGTAAAATTTCCTTTCAACTGAATGCTTTAAAACGTGAGAAAAAACCTTTTCAAATTTTGACATAAGTCGCCAACGTGGCTGTATTTGTAATTTTTTAAATAATTAGTTTTAATCAAAAAAAATTAATTTTTATTAATTATAATTAAATTATTGTATTGTCATCCAAAATAATCATGTACATTACATTTCAGCTCAATTGAGCACTTTAAAATTTATTTTATTAATGATTGAAAATTCCACCAAGATAAATAAATAAATAAACTAACAAACAAATAAAATATGTATAGAGATTGTGAGCTAATAATAGGAATTGAAAAAGACATAAGTTGGCGTCGGCCAACTGGCCAAACCCAGTCTTTATTGTTATGAAGATGCAGACGATTCATACTTGTTAGCATTTTTAATTAATATCTTTTCAAATAATCTTTATATATGTAATTCCTCTGTGCATGTGTATGTAACTGAACTCCTCCTAAATGGCTGGACCGATTTTGATGAAAGTTTTTGTCTATTCCAGTGGACCCAAGAATGGTTTAGATTTATAATTCGGTTTAGAAATGTTTATTGAATTAATTTTTTATTTATAAATTGTTGATCTTGGAATGTTTTACATTGTATCTGGCAGACTGCGCTACGATCGCAGTATAGAATATTCAAAAATCTTTTAAGTTTAATTCAAGTTGCTCCCGACAGTTGATGCTGGGATCATTTCAGGAAAATATTTTGTCACTTTGTGTTATTATTTTATTGAAATAAATCGTGTGTTAATTAAATTATTACATTCAGATGTAATAAAGTGTTTGAAGAGTTTTGAAGTGTGCATAAAAAACTATACATTCTCCAAATTTAGTATGCAATTGAAGTGAGTATTTTACATGATTTTCTATTAAATTTACACGTGCATTGACAGCAATTATCCTAACCTACAAATCTATTTGTGTAGCTAATTGATTACACACATTATTAAACTTTTTTTATTTAAAATTATTTATATCGGAAAAATAGTTTGTGTGTTTCACTTCTAAGCAATCCAGAAGTATAAAACTTGGCTCATAATTACATTGTAATAACTTTTTAATGCAAATTTTACTCAAAACGGTCCCGATTGTTAAAGCTTATTCATAAAAATGTGGAATTTTTGAATTTAAGATGTGTGTACAGGACAACGTCTGTCGGGTCCTCTAGTATATCTCTAATTTAAGATCTAATTGCAACCTGAAAAGAGTGCCATTTTTCCAATTTTTGACCTCACTTTTTAACGTGCTCAGTTTATAGGAGAAAATAGAGGTAGTCATTTTTATATTTGCTTTGGATAATAATGATATGCATTGTAATTTATCTGAATGAAGATAAAGCAGGTTTTATATTTCCTTTGAATTTCATTTGATGTCAGCGGCGTAATGTACATCCCCTGTATTGTGTGGGGGGGGGGACAAAGCTTGACTGATGCAAAGTATGTATTTAGGCTTGGGGCCCAAAACTTGAGTTTACAGGGCACTATTAGTCTCTGTTACACCACTGTTTGATGTCTGCAAGAGTAATTATAAACAATGGAATTGGCAACACAAAAAGGGTTTTTTTTTCTATCTGTAACTAGCTACAGCTGCATTTCAATATCAGTAGGAGAGCAGGATTTCTTTATTTACATAAAGTATCAAATGTTAATTAAAGGTTAATGTGTGCAATTTAGAATTTCTGTTACTTACATATTTTTATGGATTTCTTGTCAGAAACAATAAGTAAAAATGAACCTTTTTTAGAAAATTTTTTATTCTAAATAAAAATACATTTATGACAATAGCTTCAATTTCAACTAAATAATTCCGTTTAATAAAAAGGAAACACTAAACAAAGGGAAAATATATTAAGCATGGAAACAGTATTATTCTGTTAAATATTATTTTACAGTTATTATATGAGCTCTCTATGATATATATATAATAATAATTATTATAAAAGTCCTTACTGTGTATCTATTTAAATTGTGTTTCATTATTTTGTTGGAGAGTTATTGTATAATTGAAATATAATTGAAATATAATTATCAGATATTGTATGAAATATATATGTCTTCCCACCTTTGAATGGATTGATACATCTCAAAATAATAATCCAATTCAAATTGTTTAATGATAATGCATGTTTCAATTACACTGAATTACATCAAATTCAAATAATTTTTTTCCCTAGATCATTTTGGATTTACGTTTATCTGGGCATTTATTGGTGGGTATTGTGAAAATATTTTCAAGAAAGACCAAATATCTTCTTAATGAATGCAGTGAGATCTTTAATAAGGTAACAATTTTTAGAACAAGTAAAATAGATATCTCTCCTACCAAACTTCGAGCTGGGTGTAATAATATTACATTACCAGAAATGCTTGGAAAGTTTGAAGACATCGATTTTGAAAAGTAAGGTTATGTTGAAATCATGTTTTATTTAATTTAATTCTGTTTTTAAAATTTCAATATGTAGTTTAATTAATTAATTAACTATTGAATGGAGTACAATATAAATTGCATTATAAGTGAAAAATATTAGAGTTCAAATTATTTATTTAGAATGACAGCTCTTTTAATTTATTTCCCTTCCTGTTCTTCTATGATCTTTTAATAGTACTTCTCTTTTTATAAATCCCCTTCTAACTCATAATAGTTTTTCTAAATTAAAAAAAAATATTTAAGGAACTAAGCAAGTCAAATTGCATATGTAAGGATTATATTTGAGATGTGTATTTCACAATTTACATCAGAACTGTGTTATAGCAGTATAAGAATAGCAGTACACACAAAAAATTACATGAAAGCAATTTACCTGTATTACCTAATGATAAATGTGTATAATGATTGTTAACATGTACTTTTGTAAAATTACAAAGGCAATGCAGTGTTTAATAATTTATTGACATACTTAATTTCTTTCTTCAATCTGATTATTTTAAAATCTTGTTAAAATGAAGAATTGTGATCAAGAGAGTTCTGTCAGTCTTATTTCATTATTAATTTACCTGCAAGACAAGTTTAGTGTTTATAATAAGTGATTTATAGCCTTATCACTGGGTATTTTTCTATTATATTTGTTTTGAAATCAGTTTTTAATAATCAAATTATGGGGAAAACAATTGTTTTTATGAAGTATGATTCATTAAAAATACTTTTTTAAGCATTCAGTAAAAGGAATGCATTTTTAAAAGTATAAAAACCAAATGTCAGATGAATTAAATAATTTTTTTTTCTGTTTTTCTGCTTAAATATTTTAATACTTTTTGCTTTTTTTCATTCAGTCTGAGGCTTAAATTTTTGATAGTTTTATATATATATATATATATATAAAATTTGTGTTTAATTAAATACATAATTACTGAAATACACAGTTTTTATTTATTTAATAAAGGTCTTACAATGATTGCTTAGAAATTACTTGTGAGAGGTTCTTTTATTATTTATTGATAAACTGAAAAATATTCCATTTCTGATTTTACTTAAAAGGATTAATTGCATGTTTTTTGTCTTTTGTAGAATAAATGAAGATGACATCTTTCAATCAAATCAATCTCAGATTGAAGAAATCACTTTAAAAGAAACTGTTGGAGATGCACATTTATTTGCTGATGATGATTTTGGTAATGATTCAGTTTGTATTTTATAATTGTTTCTCTCAATCATTGCCCTTTATTCATGTGTTTCTTTTAACATTTTAATAAAAAAATTATCTATGTTTTTATAGTAATTTTGGTATTGAGGGATTAAATATTTGTGATGTAGATATAAACTATTCCATATGAAATTTTTATTTAAATTTTATTGCCTATGATTATTATAATATTTATCATATTTTTTACTAAAAAATTCATTCTACAGAGACAGTATTATATGCAGACTTGTTTTGTAAAAGATATTTAGGTTTTAAAAAACCTGTAGACTCTCTCTCTATATATATATACATATATATTATAAGTGCCAAGATGCGATCTTAATGCTAAAAATTAAAAATTTCTTGGTGTATGGGAGGGATTTGAACTCTCAAATCCTGTAGATACCAAAGATAAAATTCAATTGAATGATATGGGAATTTCCCAAATTTTTCGAAATAAAGTAAATTATATGATAGAATATGAAATTATACTTCAAATTCAATATGATGTGAAAGATTTATTTTATTTATGAAAATATTTCTATGAAAATTCATTTAAAACTGGATTTTTTAAAGAATGTTAAACATCTAATTAATTTCTTGTTATTTTTTAAAAAAATTAATATTAATATGTAAAGTTGTTCAAATTTATACTTTCCTAATGTTATATTAATCACATAAATGTTTCTTTGTAAGAAGTTTTTTTGTAAAGGGAAATTTCTGTTTTAAAATTTTTGTACTTATTTGAGGTTTCATTTGCATCATATTTTAAGGGTACTACATTTTACTTCATTTAAAATTTGTTGAATTTAATGATAACATTGATTTCAAATAAAAATATTATCACTTAAAAGCAGCATTTTTTAGATTTTATTTTTCAATACAAATATGTGAAATAGAGTATAAGCTGTTTCAGAATCAAAATGTTAATCTGAATTAAGATTAAAAACTTTAGATGGAAAAAAGAAAGAAAATTTACAAAAATGTGCAAAAGCTTATTAAATGAGAAATAAATAAATAAAATGTAGCAATGTAATGTAGAAATTACAAACTCAGTCTTAAAAGAATGTTTTTTGTGTTGTCTTCTGAATAATTTTTCTGTTCACAATTTAACTATTTTTAATGACATTAAAACATAGTTTTTTAAAATTCTGAATAGAAAATTTTATGTTAATTCTTTATATATAAATATGATCTAATGAAATTGTTTATTTTATAACATACAAGTAGCATTCACCTGAGGAATGTTTTTAATTGCCTAAAGTTTGATTCTTTTAGAACAGCAATAAAGTCTTAGCAGAATCATTGGAGACTGTATTCAATTAAAGAAAAAAAAATTAAGAGAATTTAGTTTATTATCATTATTTAAAAAAGCTGTGAAACAGACCACTAAAATTTTAAATTGCATTTTAATACAACATATTAATTTAGTAAGTTATAAAGCAGAAAGATAGTTTGTAATATATATATATATATATATATATATATATATATATATATATATATATATATATAAACTAAATTTTATGCCAAACTCTTTTCACACATATTACCAAATTAAACTAGGAAGCACACATTCACAAACATCCATACAGACACACATGTTTATTTAATGGTATACACAAAAGTGGGTTTTGGGGTTGAAACCCTTCCCATACGGCAGCAAATGTTTAGCAAAAAAGCAATGGTTTGGTGCTTTCTTCTGCTTGTTTTTAAAATGCAACCCTTCCCATAAAAGAATTTTGTGAAAATCTCTGTATGTATGCTTATTTTTATTAGCCCAAAGATTTTCAAATCATATATAACACTTAAAAGGAAATTGTATAATATAAATCTTCTGTAATTGAAACTTTCAGAAATTGTATCATTGTGATAATTCTAAATAATGATTCATATATATATACCGAAGAACAAAAACATTATTAATACCTACTCAATAACACCTTGCATCATTTTCTTTGTGTAAAACAACTGCAGTTCATCTTGTTATGGATGCCATAAGTTCTTGGTAGATGACCTGAGACAGGTTGTACCAATTATCTAAGCAGGGGTCAAGTAAAATTGAGATATTCTTTCAATGGGATGTTTGATCTCTGATCTGCTTTTATATGAAAATCCAAAAGTGCTCTTTCAGATTTAGATCTGCCAAGTTAGATGCTCAGGACAATAAATGGAATTCATGTTTATGCTCCTCAAACCATTCCTAAAACAATACCAGCCAGGACCTTGTTCTGCTGAAAGATTCCTTTTCCAGTTGGGAAAACAGATGCCATATAAGGGTGTATTATGATGAAGGGTCAAATTGACGCCAATTATGCTCAGATAGTCACCCATGAAAATGTTCTCCAAACCATAATACCATCATCACCATTCTGTGTACATAGCTGGAGCAACTGTGGAAAACAGTGCACCCCAACACAACTATTAGTGTGATGAATGAGAAATCATGATTCATACAAGCAGAAAACTGTCTTCTACTTATATATTTATGGTTAAGTCTCAATGTTTCTGAGCCCACTCTAGGCATATTTGGCAATGTTGCTTGGTCAACAAAGGCCCGCAAGTGGGATGTCTGCTGTGCAGTTCGATATTCAACACTGTCTGCTGAATTATATGTTCTGAAACAGTTGCACTTGGATCTGCATTGAATTGGGATGTTAGCTGAGACACTGTCTGGCATCGATTTTGTTTTATTAAGTGGGACAATTTCCGACATCCTTTTTCTTCTCTTTGATGACACATAGATATCTAACAACTAGGTGTTTACTTCTGGTTTTACCATCATTTATCCACTTTTCATAAATACTAAAAAAAGCAGATTATGAATAATCTATCAGTCATTCTGTTTCAGAGATACTCTTTCCGAGTCTTCTGGCCATTACAATCTGCCTTCTTTTAAATTCGCTTAGACCAGCCGTCTTTCCCCTCACCCACAAAAAAAGTGCAAGAATGATAACTTATCTTCTCCAGTAGTAATTAAATACCATTCTCTCATAATGACATGGCTTCCACATCATCCAGACAAATTTATTGAAAAATGTAGAGGTGTTCATAATGTTTTGGCTTGACAGTATATATATGTGTGTACATATAATTTAATACATTAAATTGCCACAAATTTGAAGAAGCAAAGGAAAAATAGAAGTATAACAAGACAGTATAGGTCAAAAATAAGATAGTCTTTGTCGAACAATAGCAAACTCTTAGCCTTAAGTACCAAGGTTGCAGTTTTTGATTCAGCCAAACTTCACCTGTAAATTGTCTATGCTATTGGATTGTAGGGAAAGGAAAGTAGAGTTATATACATACACACACATATATATATATTGTGATGAATTTCACTATTTTAAAAATTAATCACTTTTCTGTTTTATAAGAATTTTACAATTTCCGAAGCTAATGATTAGATGGAACCTAAGTAATGTTATTAAATTGATGAATGAATTTAATTTAGTGCTTTCTTAAAATAGACTTGCTTGTGAGAAAGTATACTTAAGAACATTAGAGACATATTCTTTTCACAAAATTGAGATGTCAATATTCAATATTGACAATAAAAATATTCAATAATTGAAAAATACTTTAATATTTATTGTAATTACAATTGGTATCTACAGTTTATTTAAAGCCTTCAAAGAGCTTAATATTTAAGGTTATTCATTAGAAATCTGAGACACAATCTTATTCTTAATTTTCTTTGATTTGCAATTATTGAAATTATTTTTAAATATAGTTCAATTTGGTAAGTAATATTAAAAGTCTCAACAAAATATCTGTGATAAGATGTGTTAAATATACAAGGATACTACATAGCTAAATGATATCAACTATAAAAGTATCTATTCAAAATTACACTTATGCATTGCAATTTTGGATGAAATTAAAAAAAATATTTGAATTAATTTAATTTTAAACTATTTAATTTTTTGATTAAGCTGGATTAAGTGCAATAATTATTTTATTCATCAACTTACTGGGCATTAATATTCAAACTGTAGCAAAAAGTGTACCTGAATCATACATTGATCTCTACAAAATGGTATTAAAATAAAATTTTAACTTTAATTTTAAAGAAATATTTGAATTTTTCTGTTTGAGCATAATATAATAAATTTGTGCTCATCAAAAACATGCTGCAGTGAAATACGTTTAATATGAAAATGCTTAAGATGAAATATCAGTTAACACGAAATAATACGACAATTCCAACAAACTGCTATGTATTTTCATGCATTTTTTCTTCTTAACACGAAATGAAAATCGCTTAAGACGAAAAGATTTCTATTCTGGGAATGAACAAAATGCAGAGAGCACCAATCACACAAGTTCATCATTGGAAGAATTTGTTGCTTTAGATGTAATGTGTGAACAGCCCCAATTATGACAGAGAAAGACATTTTGGAGTTTGTTCAAAGCTAAAAAAATGTCACTGATTCAGATTCCAATAACAAAATGATATGAGTAATGCAGCTCCTGATCCCACATCATTTGAAATGAGGAACATCACGAAAAGTATGCACACTTATTTAGATGCACATTCCAATGGTGAAATAAATAAACAAAATAAATGACATCAAACACTCTGTTGACAATTTGATGCTAAGAAAGGCAATGCAAAGAAAAAGTATCAAATTATTTTCCAAAAACTCAATAAATGTTTCATCTTTCAAAATCTTGAAAATTTTTAATTAAATTTCAGTGTGAATGTTTTTGCTTCATTGATTTTTTATTAAATGCATGTATATATACATATCTGTATAAATAAAATATACTCTACTAAACTTTATTTTGTTGAATATATTTTTTTTGTGTGTGTGCAATATCCTTTAACATGAAATTCTTTTAAAATGAAAAAATATTTCAGTCCCCCTCAATTTCGTGATTAACGATTTTCACGGTATAGGAAAATAATGAAAAATGTATTTTGTAATTTTTAAAACTCTTCTACCTATATACATATAAATAATGTGATAAAAACTAACATTTATCAACTGGTAATGGAAATAATATGATCGTGGAATAGTAGTGATGAATTTCAACTTAAGGTTTTTGACACCTTATGACTTTAAATAATTAAATGCTTTTTTTATGCTGCTTTATAAAAAATATTCTTATGTTTGCCAAAAATAATTTCTGTAAATAACAGTAATTTTTTTTTAAAAATAAAATTTAGAAAATTTTGATGAAGCAAACATTCCAATCAACTTTGATGATAACAATCAACTGATGTCACTTTTCGAGGATGATGCAATTCAAGAAGTCAAGAAAAATGGTTCTTTTTTTTTAAATTGAAAGTATAAAAATGTTTATTTTTAATATTGTGTCTAGTTTTAATTTATACATGATTATTATTCTGATTTATGTATGGATTAGAATTTCTTCTTAGCCTTCGATATCAATTATTTAAAAATATTTTTCTTCTATATTTGTAATTTTAATTATATGGAACATTTTCTTTTAAATTATGTTTCAATTATTGTCATTTTACTTTGTAGTATATTTTATTTGAATAATCTCAATCAATTTATCTGTATTAATCATAAGAATAACATTATTTTTCCCATACAACTGTGTAATTGTAACAATTATTTTTAAACTTGTAATTAGACAATAATAATTTATGCAGATAAACTTTTATGCAGTATATTTCTTTTCAAGGAAGTTACTTTGAAATCATTTGTAAGGAGGTTTAGATATACAGAAAGTATCATTAATAATGAACATTCATGAACAATGAAACTATTAAATAATATCAGAAGAAAATTATGACAATAAATAATCAAGTGAAAGAAAAAATATGAAACTTAGGTATCAAAATACGATTTCGGGCATCTTTGCATTCATTTAACTAAATGTAATTTTTATAAATATGTATACACACACTATTAAAATATGTACATTATTCCATTTTTTAAATATGTTACTTTAAATTTGACTATTTAGGGCTTGATATCGACACTATCTCCTACATATGCCTTATTAGATTTAAATGAACTACACAATGTATTTCAAAATTCATATAAATCCATTTCATAATAATTTCCTTTAAGTGAAGGAGTTTCTAATATTTGTGGGATCTGTGTATTTATTGAATTAATGATTAAGTTGAAGAGGGAAAATTAATATGTATTGGAAATTGGACTTTTCTTTTGAGATTCAGCAAAATAGTTTATATACATTTGTAGATGAATTATGGATTATATAAATTCATGTATGAATTGGTCCTTTTGAGATTTGTTGTAGTTTTTTTTTTCCTCGACTGAAAAATTTGACAAATAAGCAATATTATGGATATTTTTTCTTTATCTTTTCTTTTATATCCTTCATCACCAAAATCATTGCCAATTTTACAATTTCAAATTTATAGTGATGTAGTGTAATGGGAATTTAACCATATTAATTATTTTTTTTATGATAATCTTCAAGATATAACTTACAATAATTAAAAAAACCCTGTATCTTTATAAGAAAATTTCTGCCTATTTGACTATCGCTGGAAAAGAGACATATCCCAAAAGAAACAATTTTAAAATTTTTTTTTTTAACAATTGAGAAGAGTCATTAGGGAAATAAAGCAAGAGCTTGCACAATCATCAATTAAATTGGTTTAAAAATGAAACAAATCTCCATAATAAGGAATTATCAATGTGTATAATTTGCACATTATTTTTTATTATGCAATTTTTTTATGACTGATTATAATAACATGTATTAACATTTAATATTTTAAAATTCAGATCTTACATTAAGTATGATTAAGCATTTCATTTAAATATTTTTTTCCTCCAAATAAGTAAGAATTTTATTTTTGTTATTTTTATTTGCTGAAACTTTTATTAATTTTTATGATTCTTCGAAAACTTAATAAATGTTTTATTTTTCAAAAAACTTGAAAATTTTGTATTAAATTTCATTAAGTTCTTGTAAATGTTTTTGTCCCATTTATTTTTATGAAATATATGCATATATACATATCTGTGTAAATCAAATGTATTTTGATAAACCTAATTTTGTTAAATGTCTTTTTTTTTTGTAATATTCTTTAACAAGAAAAAATATTTCAGTTTCCTTAGTTTTGTGTTTAATGATTTTCCCTGTATAAATTACTTGGTTTAAAAATTATGTTGTTTCAATTAGTTATAAAATTTTGTTTTTGTTTTTATCTTATAATTATATGAAGAATATATTTGATTGTAATAAACTTGGTTAAACATACAATTTCTAAAGTTTTGAATTTTATACTTTTTAAAGAATATTGCAGTGATGTAGAAATGAAAGATGGAAGTTCTAACAGTTTTGAAGGTATTCTTGAACAGGAAGCAACACTTCATATTTCAGAAAGTCATGAACTGATACCAATTTTCACATCTATAGAGATTTCAAAACAAATTGAAAAAATTGAATTGAACCTTGAACCACTTTCAGGTATATATTTATTTTATTTTGGTAATCACATATATTTGAACCTTGTGTGGTTTTTATAGTAATTAATTTTATTATAATTATTTTTAATTGAGATTTTATAATTAATTTTTATAAATATGAGCTAAATGCTGTATATTGATAAATAGGCAAAGTTTTAATAAATTCTACATCTAACTCTTTTTGCATGTATATAAAAATTTTACATAAAATGTTCCACACTGCTGCAGTTGTTTTTGAAATTTTGAGTTTTTTTCTAATTACAATTGCTCAATATTTTATTTTGTTAAAAAGAACGATGATTTATACTGACATTTATTAAATATATTGTCCTCAAAATCATCATGACCTAGTAATCTATTACAAAACTCTGTTAAATTTATGTACTGAATATCTAAAAAACTTCTTAAGCAAATTTTACAATAATTTGTTCCAATTATTATTTTTACCACACATTTTAGTTAGAGTTCTTGTATGTTTACAATGTACGCTTCTTAAAAGAAATTATAAAAGCTTATGTATAAGATCTGTGCTTTTATACCATTCTTTATTAATTTACTAAAAGGCATAGTGGTTGAGTGGTAGTGTATCACGCTTCTACACCACAGGTCCGGGTTTTATTCCCGGGCTGGGCAAGGTCAACTCAGCTTTTCATCCCTACTGCAGTGGGTTGATAAATGAGTACCAAGTTTGCTTGGGGACTTAAACACTGAGGGTCTCGCTTCAGACTGACCACCTGATCAGGACATTGCTCATGCACCTCAGTGCCCAATGATCACATATACTGGGAGGGACACAGTATGCCCTGGCCCTCATGGGCTGTTGTGCCACTGAGTTTGAGTTATCAGCTTACTAAATAACATCCTTTACTTCTGATAATCTTGTACATTATTAATATCATGAATAGTATATTTATTTATATATTTCCATCTAAGTTAAGTTTTTATTTGAATTAAACTGAGTGTGATAATATAATTATTTTTAGCTTTAGAACATTTTTTATTATAGCTTTTATATTTGATTTAAAGAAATCACTCAAGCACTTCTTTTGAACACAGTAGCTTATTTAGTGGCTTATTAGATTTAGATAAATTTTTCAAAATCTTGATATGAATAATCTAGATTTTGTATCTCATAATCTTATGTATTGAAGTTTTTATTTTTACAGTATATTAAGAAATTATAAGACCATTAACGACTTTGTATATTTCTAAACAAGATAAGCAACTTTTAGCATGCTTATTTAAAATTGATCTTGAAACACTTTGTGATAATTGTAACTTTATCTTTTTTTTTAACATTTCTGAAAATTAAATAAAGTGTCTGTTAAGAAATTATAAGACTTTCTCAGAAAATTCATATATTATGAATAGCATCAGAATCATTGTAAAATATATGCTATAGTATTTCATGAAAGCATAAGCTAAGAGATAAAGTTGTCAGTTTTGATTGTCTTATCCTTCATTTGCTTGAAAGTGATACAATTTAGAATTACCTGAATGTAAAGTGAGAAAAATATCGTATAAATGTGCTGGTAAATCTGAAAGGGAAACAGTTCATTTAATACAGTGCTCTAAAACTGCCATTTAAAATGTCATACTTAGAAAAAAATGATTCAAACTAAATAAAAATGATTGAGGGAAAAAAGGACTAATTCATAAAGCAATCATCAAGTTTTTTGACTATCTACTAAAAAATTTCTTTCAGCTCGTGAAATTCCAGGAAGTTCCTGAAAAAAAATTTGCATTTCACAGTTTGAATGAGTTTTGTGTCAAATGCTATTAAAAAATTTATAAAAATGAAAAATATACCAAAATTATCGAAATGTATGGAGCAGAGAAAGACTTGAAATATAAAATATCATGTTCATGTTTCATATATATAAAAATATATCTTGAAATAATGAGTGAAAAAAAAATATTTTCAGTCTGAAACAAATTTAATCTTTGTTTCTGATGAGTATAAACATTTTTAAAAAAACTTGAGAAATTGACCAAAAGAATGCTTCAAACGACAAGTGTGTGTGTGTGGGGGGGATTACCAATGGTTTCAAGAGCCTTTACTTATGATGCATTGTGCATTTTGTAACAAATTGTGGATGATAATTTATGGGCTAATTAGTTGAGCAGGACAATGCTTCTTGTGATATTTCTAAATCTACTCGGGAATTGTTTAAAAAAGAAATAGTTTTGGTTCTGCTCTGACCAAATCAAAGTTGAGACTTGTATTCCATGGGGAACCTTGGAAATATATTTTGTTGTAAAGTCTTGCTAATAATGCACAATTTTCACCTTCTAATGAACTGAAAGTAACTATTGTAAAAGAATGGCATAATATTTCTAAAACTGAACTTACCACCTGGTCATTTCAATAAAATAAAAATTTGAGATTATCAAGAAAAATTGTAAGTATTCTGGGTTACCTTTCATACTTTTTTTGCAGTGTATTTTTCATTTACTTCTAATATTTTTGTAAATTTAATCACATTTGCATTATTAAATCATTGAAACCTAATTATAATAAATATGCTATATCGTATTTCATGTGTTACAAAATTGGAACCTCATTCAAAATTTTTGAAATTAAAATTATCTTGCAATTTCTTAATTCATTGTAATTGTTCAATATGAAATTTAAAATGTTATAAAAATTAAAATTTTTAGGTGCTGTAAAGAATTTTCAGCGAATAAAAAGGCATAAAAGAAAACTGATAATCGATGAAGTAAAAACATTAAGTCGTGAAAAAGTGGAAAAACAAATCAAGGTCTCTTCTGATGTGGTTATTCCCTTAGACCTTGCTCCTCCATCTAAGCGCTTAATGATTCTCAAAGAGATAGGCGGTGCTGAGAAATTACTGCATCAACCTGGGGAGAAGATTGGAGGCTATGAAATTCAAAATGTATGCTTTTATATCTTATTATACATATTATTTTAATATCCTACAATGCATATTTATTGAATTGCTTTTTATTGATGTAATGAAATACATTTGATATAATGTACTCTTATTTTCACTAGTTGTGATGGCTTAAAAAATCTTTTTCATGCAATAAAATTTTGACTCATGTTCATGTGAGATATGCGGTATAAACTACATCATATGGGACACAATGCCATTATGTGATTTAAAAATTATTTTTCATTTATTTTTTATAAAAAAATCCCATAAAGGTATTTTAATGGGTTTTTTTATTGTATCTGACTTTTTGTAATTTCGATATAAACTTTTTTTTATAAAAAAAAATTCAAATAAATCTGCAATACATTTTGCTATATTTAAATATTTCTGATTTATTACTTTGATTTTTTTTGTATTACACAGAGGGGGCTCTATGCTTTTGAAATTTTTATCATTGCATGCAAACTGTGATATCCTCCAAAAGATTTAGATTGACTTTTCTGGATCACATCTGTATTTATTTATTAACTTATTTGTAATACTGTCAATTTCAAAATTCTTAAATTATTTTGTAAGAAGAATCAATATGCTTCATATGTACATTATATTCTTAGTGATATAAAGATAATTCTTTTGGAAATATGGGATTAATGTTCTATGTTAAGAAAAATGCCTATATCAAGCCTCTTATGTATTGTGTAAAATCTGATAAGAAACCTATTTATCTATTTTAATAAATATCAAAGTATTTTCTATATAAAAAGTAAGCAAATTAGTATTTTGAAAATTTTTTCCATAAAAATAAAATGTATTGAAATATGGAATAGTTTGGTACTTTTTTTAAGGATATACAAATTTTACAAAAATGAATTTGTAATACAATTAATTTTAGTGATATAAAATAAGAAAATCAAATAATTTAACTTAAATTTTTAGATAGAAAACAAGATTCAGATAATCTGTAGTTAAATATGCTGTTTAGTTTAACTGTGAATGTTCAGAACAAGAATTCTTTCTAAAGTATTCAATTACTTTTTAACTCGGTGTTGAAGTGCTTTTCTTTTGCTACTTTAATTTGTTATAAGTCATGATAGATTTCAGGTATCACATGTAGTGTTTGGTGTTAAAATTTAAATAAATTGCATTATTTCACTATTTTTGTAAAAAAGTAACTAATGTCAAAAGAATAAATGTAATTAAATTATGAAATATGTACTAAAAATAAGATTTCGATCTTTTGGAGACAATACAATAATTTATATTTAATACCAAAGATTTTACAAGGTTTCAAGTGTACTTATATTAAAATAGGTCTTTAAACGAAATCTGAAAACTTTTAAAACAGAAGAAACTGTCAATGAATCTAGTGAAGAAGATACCTGTAATTGTAATAAGTACATTTTTATTTTTCTATTGTATTTTCAGTTCAATAATGATTTTTAATTCTTCAGCTGCTTGTTTTCTGTATATAAAAATATAGAAAACAAAATATAACCTCAAAGTTTTTGATATTTATTGTATTAATAAAATTGTTAAATATTTCTTAAGTATCTCTTGAAAGTTCTAGTATTTTTTATTTTCAGTAATTCATCCATATTTTTTTGTTGAAGTTTCTTTGAAATTTTTAAAACTTTATTTATATATATAAATAATTTTTCAAAACGTTTTTTACTGGTTCATACAAAATTTCATGAGGAGAGTTAAAAAAAAAAATACACATGTTTTGGGATCTCAGTTTCTCACAGTATTTTGTTTGAGTATAAAGACATCCATTTAAAAATGTTTACCTTACATTATTCAGTATAAAATTAGTCATTAAAAATTAAATCAAATCTAGTTTGTCTAATTAAATTTTTTTTAATTTTAAGTAAGGTTTAATTTTAGTCTTTAGAAGCACTTTTTTATGCATTTGAAACAAGACAGTATGAAGCTGAAATTTTTATTAGACTGCATAATATCATATTACATACAAGTTTTCATTCTACATGATCTATTAACAGTGTAATTAGGAATTAGTTGTTTTTTTTTTGTGGTTTAATTTTTTTAAAAGAAACAATTTGTATTTGATCTGATAAATGAAAGTCAATTTACATCAGAGCAGACAATTTAAAAGTAGAAATCCAGTAACATCAGATCAAAATATCTTTAAAAAATCATTCAGTATGTATTAGAAAGACATTGTTTCGCCTGTCAGCAGCTATATAAACCGTTATCTGTTTTACTGCCTCATTTTGTGTTTTATTATTTTCTCTTCTATGATGCCTTCTTGCATTATAAGTTTAAATTATCTGTAAATTACTTAAAGAAAAGTTTTACTATTTACTTTTTATTTGGTACAAGTTTTCACAATTTGAAAACAATTTTTATTATAGCATTTAAGATAGCAGTCTTAATAGTTGAGGGAACCATGATTAAAATGACAATAGAGTTAGAATATTTATTTTCTTTATAAATATTTAGTCCTGCATTTTCATTTCCTGGGTTTCCTTATCTCATTATGAATGCCAAACTTTTACTTTTTTTTTTTAAATCTAAGAATGTTTTCACTTATTTTTGTTAAGTTAAAAGCATGAATTGGAATTTACTGTGAGTGCTTTTTATGTGAATTAAAATTTCAACAACAATTATAGTATTTCATAGATTAAATTTAAAATCTTATGCACAAATATTTAAAATATATGCATGAAAGACTTTAAATATTTTGGGGACAATAGCTTTTTTTGTGTAAATTGATGAATTCTCTCAATCATGAATTTTTGGACATACAAACTAGAAAACAGAAATAAGAAAAGATTACATATTTAAAACAGCTGATACTATTAAAATCCATCTTTTGGAAGTTAAATTTTAACAAAATCATAATTTCCAATATGTTTTACATTTTGACACACAACATTTAAAATGTATTTTGGAAATAATGTTTTATCATTAATATTAAGAAATATAGTGCTTATTAAAACATTTTTTAGACTGAAAATGAAGAAATATATAACATTTATTTTTGTGTGAAGGGAATATATTTATGTAATTCACTATAACTATTTTCTTTTTCAGCAATTAAACCAGACTTCTTTCAAGGAAATTTAGATGTTAACAAAACCTCTCTTGTAAGTGGGCAAGATATTTATAAATTATGTACTGAAAACTTCAGTATTTTAGATAAGTGTAAAAAGCAATTTTACTCAACTTATGTATTAAAATGTTTGGTTTTTAAGTTAAATGACATTGTAAATTTGGGGAAAAAAACTCCCTAGTTATGTTATAGTAATGGTGTTGCAAAGAAGAAACTACAATATTTCTTGTGGGCAGATGTTTGAGTGAAATATAACAAACATTGGCTTAATGAATGCTTGAAGACAAATTTAAAAGAACTGATCTCCAATTAATATAATAGCATAACACACTTTTCATTATAAATTATTTAATTATTGTATCATGAAATGTTTTGTTAATTTACTTTATCAGTTCCAATATATTTAATAGTCATTATTCAAATTCGAATTTACTTATGAAGTTTTACATACAGCAGTTGTCAAATTGCTGTATATAAATTTTTAGACAAATTTCATATGATAAATTTTTAATTTCTTTGTTTATAACATATGCACAATTTTATTCAAAGGCAAATGAGGTAAGTGATTCTGAAGAACTTTTTAATGGAAATATTTTCAATGAAAATGTTGCAAATTCAGATTCATCTACTAATGAAATGGGATGCATTCAAGAACAGAATGAGACATTAACCAATAAGATGGATTTTTCTAATCAATTTCAGGTAATTATGTATTCATGATGAAAATATATAAATGTTTTAATTGGAATTTGAAGAATGGCATGTAACGAATGTTCACAATTGCAATGATTATATTGAATTTTTTGCTTTTTATGGTATGAAAGATATCTAAATACATATTTTTTTACAAACCCATTCATCTAATTGTTTGTAAAATCAATTGTATACAGATTTAACATTAGCTCTTTTCTTTGAAAGTGGTTCAAGTTAAATTTATCTTATATGGAGATATTTGTAACTTTCAAAGTAATTATATTTGTAACTTCATTAACTATACTGAGTTGGGCACAGTAGACCTTGGCCCTCATGGGCTGTTGTACCACCGAGTTAAGTTAATTCCATTAACTACATAAATTTATATTGACAAAATGATGCAAATTTTGAAGGATTTTTGGGGGAACTGTTCAAAGATATCAATGTTATAATGAACCTTTTGTCAAAAGTGGACTTGCACACTTTCAAAGAAAATGGCTCATATATGTGCAAATGTAATTTATAATGCAGACTAATTTGCTTTCTAAGACATAAGAATGTGCACACTATGGAAGAGCTTCTGTATTGCACCCATTCTAACTCCAGTGGGACAATAATTCTTGACTATTCATGCAGTAGGATCCCAATGAGATAATCATATAAAGGAGAGTGTTTAAAATTTTAAACTATTGGCTTCCTTAATTTGTTATAAATCATCCAAATGAGCTCTATGGTCCACTTTTGGCTTGAGGTAAGCTGTCAACCAGCATGCAATAGAAATAGATTGTTTCCGAATGGTTTTCTGATAATTCGGCAACAGGTACTTCATGGGAGAAGAGTACATATTTCCATGGCATTAGGTGCCCAGGGAAATACTTTTCAAACTTGACTATAATTTATAGAAAGGAATGCCGTGCGCGGCCAGAGATTTTCTTATTTTAATATTTATAGCAATGTACAAAGGGAATTGAAAACGTAACATGCCATAGAATTTCATTTAAGGCGCAAGGGTGCCATGGCTGACTAACAAGAGTTTGGCTATTAAAGAAAACGACACTTCAGACAATGTTTTGTTGTAGGTCTGTTCAGCATGCAACAGTAAAGGCTGATCTCTATGCTTTCTTAGACGTCAAAATGCAGTTGGATTGATTGATTTTTTTTGTTGTTGAGTCGCATTCTAAAGCAACACGATGGTTATTGGCGATTGACTTTTGAATCACTTCCAAATGACTAGAATGACACTTGAGCTGCTATTCCGCTTTCCATACTTCTACTCCTTACCAATGGGAAAATCTTCAGCCCCATCAGTTTTAATATGCATTAGTTCGGGTACACGACGAATCTTGAGCGGAAATACAGCATTTGAACTCGTAATGAAAACATCTTCAACTACAAATTTGCAATCGTGACCACTTGTACCTCAGCGGCCACAGTAGCCAGTTGGAAGCGACATTTTACATTTTAGACTTTCAAGCAGCGTATTTATTAGCTTCGCTTTATTTTAAAAGAGTTTGATGGTATATACAAGCATAAGTGGTTAGCTGCATACTAATCGGCACATATATAAATTCTGCTGCCTGGAGTTTCAATAGTTCTGTTGATGATTCGGGGCTGAATAACGCGTCAGATGGTTGACTGATCATTTCATTGCTGTGATGGTGTAATTGTCATCGGTTATCTTCTCGTCCTGTTGTGGCCCTAAGTTGACCACTACCGTTTTGAATCTTGCCCATTTTTACCAGTATTAAGTTGTCGCATCGCTTTTACCCGAATGTGCAATGATTCTTCAGTTTGACCATTCAACATCAGATTCTGATGTACACTTGCAATAGAATAAATCCTTTGGCTTAATTTTGTTGTAGTTCAGTTAGGTTGAGACAAAGCGAATTTGCATTTGTAATTGGAGATAAATGTTCAAACATTACAAAGTCAACTTTAATCTTATCGTAATAGTAGCAAAATAAACGAACATCTGAAATAATGTTTATTTAACAATAAAAGTCAGCTTTGAGGCGCTTGTTTTAAAATATCGGAATAAGTCCAGCCTTCTGTTTTTCTCCCAAGATGACTTTTGTAACTTTGTGAACTTGAACCTAACTTGCAGATTCTGAACAAAACACAATATAACCTATTCACTATTACACTTTACAATCTCATACTCCTGTTTTCTTACTTCAGATTTTTTAAAACAGCAATGAATTAGTATGAAATTAACTAATTAAACTTTGAAAATTATTCTAGAGTTCAAACATTTTTACTCCAAAAGGTTTTTTAATTTGCATAGTTAACATTTGAAAAACGTTTTAGAATTTAATATTTATACAATTTTTAAAATATAGAATATGATAGAAATTAAGTAGTCTTGTATCTTTAATATTTCATACTTGTGGCTCTTTATTATAAATAGAAAGCCACTTGATGTTAAACATTAACTAATTGCGCATTAATACCATGAATGGACTACATGAAGCTCTAATTCAGTATGTTATTATTACAATTGGTATCTTGTCTATAAAAAATATTTCTAACATTCGTGTGTAATGAGTTTTTGTAGTATGATTATAATTATTGAAATCGTAATCATTACTAAGCGGTGCCATTAACAATTTAGTTACATAAAGATTAAATTCTTCAATTAGCATTCTATCCTTAAGTTAATTTTATTACATGCTCTGGTTAAATTCAGAGGGAAGATAACTTTATATTTAATAAGAATATTTTTTTCAAACTATGTAGCATGACATTTCGTCTGGAAATACTTCTGATAATGCGAGAAAAATTCTTCAAGAGCGAATAATCAAACTGTTACACATTTTAAACCTGTCATTTAAAGAAACAAATGAAATAAAGTTTTCTGTGCTTGTGCAAGGATATAGAAAAATGAAGGTAAACTATTTTCTTAAAATTTTAATTTCAATATGAATTATTTTGAGGAAAGGAACATATTCTGCAGATATTTAATAATGGTATAACTACAATAAAACCCCACTAACACGCGGTTAAGGCGAATATGCTTGAAAAGGTTTTAACACCGCCTCTTTGATAAGCAATCACTTGTGATATCTCTTGTGCATGTGACATTACAATTCTTATTTTTTCACACATTACAATATATAATCTTTTATTCTTTCATTTCCCTACTTTGTTTATTAGCATCATTTTGAAGCTACACGGGTGCTATTGGTGACATATCTTACTTTTGAACCAAGATCGGGTGACGAGGAAGACACTTAAATTGGCACCCCACTCTCCAAATTTTTACACCAGCTCCTCTACTCGGCGGGTCTTTTGAGGCACGAGAACTCGATAGAAACAGTGACCACAAGTTCATGACCACTTGGCATCAATTTCAGGCTACAACTTATTAGAAAATGACGATTTCCTTTCTCTGTTTGTGTATATGAAATGTTCCAGGGTTTTTTTTTTGGGAGAGATTGATTTTTAACTATAGAAATAACGATTTACCTTCTGTTATTAGTAATTTAGTTAACTCAAAGTTTGACATACAAAATTGAGATTACAGCTGATCAGGAAATCTCGGAAAAACAATGTCCTGTCCGTAATAAAGACAAGAACGAATGAAATTTTTAACGGTGTACAAAACAGGCTCCAATTGCATATTTAAAACCCCTCAAAACAAAGCTATTATTTTTAAGCAACAGGAAACTGGGGTCCAAAAATCGGGTCTGTCATGCAAGAGATTAAAAAGCAACAAAATGCCAGTAAAATACAATAAAACAATGAAGTTTTCTCAAAGTATTTTTCCTCGAAGACGAGCCGAAAATTGGCATAGAATTCATATAATTGGTGAAACTTATCAATCAGTTGATCTTTTTAGTAACCATGAACAGAGGCTGCGAGTGTTACCAAGATCTGTATTCAGCTACAATATTAATTTTTTGTTTAACTATATAAGGAAATAACCTGAGTATACATTTTAAATATTTTTTATTTAAAAGGGGAAGGCATGACTAAGGAAATTACTTTGGGAAGAGACTTGGTGTTATAGTAGTACTCCTTTAGGGTGTTCAACCCTCAATGTAATTCCACCAAATGGCCAGTCAATTCGGAGAAAATAGCCCTTGAAATTAATGTTTAGATTTTATACAATTAAGTTTTAATTACCACCATCGACTCAGTGGCATTGTTGGTAGCCTGCCTTCTACGCCGGCGGATGGGGTTCGAATCATGCAATCAACTTTTTTCCAATTCATTTAAATTAAATAAATTTAAAAAGAACTTATTATAAATATTTTATATAATTATAAAGACATTTTTATTATATATATTATAAAATAACTAATTTAATAATATTTTATAAATTATTTTATATGTAATATTTATAGTACTATATTATATTTCACATTATAAAATTATTTGTTACTAACTTTTATATAAAATATTATTTAATATTTATTAAATACTAGCGGACCCGACAGACGTTGCCCTGTACACACATCTTAAATTCAAAAATTCCAAATTTTTATGAATAAGCTTTAACAATCTGAACCGCTTTGATGAAAATTTGTGTTAAAAAGTTATTGCAATATCTAACGTCATTACATATACGGTTATCACAATTGTATCAATCGATAATATCCAGAAATAGTTTGGAATAATAAAATAAAATATAAGCAACGTTAAACCAAATTACATTGATTTTTTTTAAGCTGAAAAAGAAACGACACACATCAATATCCAGAAATGGTTTGAAATAATCAAATAAAATATAAGCAAAACAAAAACCACTGTTGACAAATTAAACTCCAGTTGTTGAAAAAAAATGGGAAAATCGCTTAAAAATTTAATCTTAAAAAAAATCTAAAGTGAATTTCGAAAACACTTCATAGTGCATATCATTAGGACATATAGTAACTATGTGCCAAGTTTTATACTTCTGAGTTGCTTAGAAGTTAAACACACAAAAACTGTTTCTCTTATTAGTATAGATTTCCGATAAGCAATAATTTTAAACAAAAAAGTTTAATAATGTGTGTAATCAATTAGCTACACAAATAGATTTGTAGGTTAGGATAACTGTTGATCAACACACGTGTAATTAATATCATTTTAACTAATTGCGATATCGGACCGAATTGTGAATCTAAACCATTCTCGAATCCATTGGAAGAGACAAAAAATTTCATCAAAATCGGTCCAGCTGTTTAGGATGAGTTAAGTCACATATGCATGCACAGAAGATTTGTATATATAAAGACTTTATTATAAATATGAATTAATAAAAATATATTTATACAATTACAGTATTTTTTTTACATTATAAAATACAAAAAATAATAACATAAAATATTTAATAAACCTGTCAAATTTATTTAATTATATAATAAAATAACATGTTTTATAATTAAAGTCCTTTTAAAATAAGTATATTTAAAAAAAGTTAAATGAATCGAAAAAAAAGTTGGTCGCGTGGTTCGAATCCTATCCGCCGGCGTAGAAGGCAGGCGTTCTACCAACAATGCCACTGAGTCGCTGGTAGTAATTAACATTTAATTGTATAAAAGCTAAGCATGAATTTCAAAGGCTATTTTCTCTGAATTGACTGGCCATTTGGCGGAATTACATTGAGGGTTGATAGCCTAAAGGGGAATACTACTATTACACCAAGTCTCGAGCCCAAATGAATTTCCTTAGTTGTGCCCTCCCCATGTTAGTTAATGAATCACTAGATCTAATAAAACCACCGGAAGCAATTTTCTTTCTTATATTATGGGGATATTATCAGAGTTGCTGTTTATTTCATTAAATGTGATTATTGCTTCCAATTTTACAGCTTTAATTCGTTTTTAGTCCTTCATTAATAGATTAAATAAAATAATTGCTAATTTTTAAAATATCGCATTCAAGTTTAAACAAATTGAACTCTTGATTTTGATTATTTCTCAATATATATATGGAAATTGAAATCGATTAGTAATCTTTGTAAGATCTACAATTTACCTAAATTTAAGACCGATTAGAATACTTGATACGTTATACTAAATATATTTTGAAAAGTTTAATTTATTATTGCAATACAAAGAGTTTTCTTGTTTTAAATTTGTTTTACATCCAAAAAGTACTATTTTGCAGCAAGTTGAATCAAAATATGTCTATTTTATGATGGAGTATATTACAAATGCATAAAAAATTTGCATTGATTTTTTTTAAATTCAAGATTTAAAATTCTCAAAATCTGTTAGGTCTGCCAGAAATTTCTTTCTCTGTTAATGCTAAAAAAATTTGGAATTATTGAACTGCAACAAGAGAAGCCTTATGGAGAAATTCTTATAACCAAGGGGACAAATTTGGAATCTGCTTATGAAGATCTCTACCATAATACATGAACTGTTTTTCTTTTACAACATAAGTTTTTAAGATTGTGCAAAATGCTTTTTTATTTTGAAATATGGACCAATAAAATGTGTGTAAAGAATAAAAACTATGATTACTATATCTTTTAATACATTTAAACATTAAAATCTAGTTATTTAAAGAATGAAAAAGTTTTCCAGATTCTATTAAGAAAACTTTCACTTAAACATTGTAAAATATATATACAAACATTTATTAAAACTATTAAATGTTACACATTTAATACAGAGCTTAAGTGAATACAAATAATGTTGGCACGATTTTTACTTTATGTTGGGATCGATGGTGTAGCCCAGAAATCGTTGCAATAACAAGGGAACTTGAGGTGGAAATAAACTAAAGGAAGAAAAAAACAAGCAAATAATATCAAACAAAGAACCGTGTACAATATTAAAATATTTAAGGAATTTTTGATGCACTAAAATATTCAACAGATATAAGTCAGATTAGTTTTGTATATCCCATTTTCTAATAAATATCACTTGCATTTGTTTTTTTGTAACACTATGTAGATGCTACATAATGCTTTAAATTTTATTCCTTCAGACACATGGTATGTTTTAAAAATCTTTGCATTACGCAGATTGATGATGAGGTATAATTTCAACTAAAACTTTTCAAGTTTTTACGGTATGAAACTAATACATTGATTTTTAAATTTAAAGTTTAAAAACATGAATGCATTGTTTTGCCAAATACATTTTTTGTAGCTTTTGAATCTATTTAAAACAGTTTCTTTTATTAAAAATGTTAGTTTTTAATAAAGAAACCAATATGTGTTAAGGAAAAAAAAGACGTTAATTTCAACTGTGTCAAAAAATAAACTCATTGTAAAGATTGTAATCAGATGAGAAAAATTGTTAAATTAGCTAACAGATTTTCAAAAAAAAAAAAAAAATTATCAAATGTTTCAATAAACAAAATGCTGATGATAGAACAGAAGATTTTAATAGTTTTATAATCATGTATCTCCATAAAATAAACGAAATCCTTGATTATAATTGGCCACTTTTTTGCAGTCTAAATGGATTAATATTTAGCATTTTATTCACAGGAGGTTGAACATTTTATGCTTGCTTTTTTCAAATATAATTCAGTTTTAAATATGCAAAAACGATGCTTTTAGTTAACCAGTTCAACTGTTGCATTTTAATAATTGCATTACTATTACACTCTAGTCAATAATATGTATTTAAACTTTTTAACCCGACAAAGCAAACGAACTGTCTGCAAAAGAATAATTTATTCTGAATGACTTTATTAACATCACATACTTAAGCAAAGCAAGGGCTATTGGCAACGAACCTGTAATATATTTTGAAAAACAATTACATGATCACACAGTACAGTTTTAAATATAACATGGTTTCTTATAAACGTCTACAAAACTAATCTATACCTATTGCCCTTATGGTTACATCTCATTTGCATTTAACTTTCTGAAGTAATGTGTTGATTGCGAAATTAATAAAAGCATATCTAATATCAATAATTTTAAAAAATTAAGTAGATCACTGCTTGTTTCTTGAAACAAAAACACCCTAAGTAAAAAATAAATGTAAATAGCTTCAACACGATGTGTCTGTCATTCGTCAGGAAATACGACTGGTGAGATAACCGATAAGCGGTAACAATTATCTTGTTTTTTTATTATAACTATTAAATTAGTTCATGTCATGTGAAAATTTACATTTGTAATATTCTACAAAGCTAATTAAACAACTTGCATTAATAGTCTCTTGAACTTAAGGTATTAGTTATTTGCGGAAGAGTTTTGAATAATTTGAAAGATAATTCAAGGACGAAATCCAAGATTAAGCTCGTTGAAAGATCATCAGCGAGCAGGAAAATTTGAAATTTCTTATAATTCATATTGGCTGGTTCACATATATTCTATTGAATAAGGATAAAATTAATGGCACTTGAATTACTTCTGATTTGTCTAAAATTTTTAGGTAATGGCTGAATTTTTTTAAAAAAAAATCGTAAATTTTGAACAATATTTCGGAGAAAACTTATACAAGTAAGGAAGCTTACTTTTCTTTAAATATAGTCAAGAAAAGTAATTTTTTTAAGTTATATAAGTACATTTCAGCACAAATATCTTGGACCAAATTATTAGTAATTATATATATCTTGATTATTCGTCCATGGTACATTTAAGTGAGTAAATGAAGGCGGAAAAACTGAACTTTTAATGGGATTTTCTCTGAAAATACATTACGTATCTTAATGAAATTTTTTTTTAAAAAAAAAAGACTCCTCGAATGTTTTAAACAAATTGGAATCGAAAACCTGGTTTTGGTTTTGAATTACTGTCGCTCTAGTAGCTATGAGGATCATTAAAAGCGAATCTTAATTCGAATCTGTCCTCTCAAATCATGTATCGTAAATACTGTAAAACTCGTATTCAACGTGAAATAGCTCAATATATCCCACTACGGATATTGGATTAAACCAGGATTTTAGAACATAGATTGCGAAGTTCGTAAACGTGACTTAAGGTGCCGCAGTAGACCACAAATCGGGATAATTTCAGTCGCTGCTATTTAAATGATAGCCGTACCTCTTAAAATGCATCTTTTAAAGAAAGGAAATTAAGATTTCCGGAAACGAGATAAATAGTTTTGCTTAGAGTAATGAAACTTATTTGAATGAATTTCAACGTTCAATCGTCGAATTTCGCTTATTTGTTTACACAATAAATTCGCTTCTCTTTAAAAAAAAACAACCTCAAATAGATTCCTTACTTAGCAATCTTATAGATGACATGAGCAATAGTTGGAATGACGACTAATCTTTTGTTTCTGAGGATAGAATTAATTATGATGTCGGATGCTTTGTCAACATTCAGAATCGGCAACATGGATGGAAATCTAGAATGATTGGCAAAAATTAAGATTTTCCTTATATACTTTAAGAATATAATGAAAAATGCAAGTGTCACACATACAGAAACCCTACCTGGTTTTGGGATTCTGTACGAGACCTGTATCCATTGTAGATGGACAAATGACCGTTATCTGGATCTGTTCATCTCTTCCCATTTCATATAATTCCTCCTGAAGAGCTGCCATTAACCCAATAACTGCGTATTTGGATGCACTGCAATTACATAAAGAAATTTCATTTTTTAAAAAATATCCACTGTAAGTATATCTTAAAATAATTTAACAGTCAATATACAAATATTAAAACCTAATTAAGTTACATAAAAAAAAAGTTATACCATACATGTGTCACTAAACTTTTCTGTTACTAAACTAATGTGGGTTTCATTTATTTTCAAAGAAATTCAATGATTTTGGCCAAAATTACTATACTCTAGAGATTCATTAAAAATCTTAGATGCTTATTTTATTTTTCTCAAAAAACCGTTAAATTTCTGAATTAATACATTTAAGAAAATGTATTCGTAAAATTCTCCAAAGGAAATTACTCGTTTCGTGTGAAGACGTTCATTTTTAATTAAAATATAAAAACTGTTTGAGATTATCACAAAATCTTGTAAATATAATTAAATGTCTTCGGTTTTGTAAAAACTTAGAAACTGGTTAAGTTACCATTATTGCACAGTAAATAAACCATATATGAAATGTTTTTTGGCAGTTTTAGTAAGAAGTTTCCCACGTTGAAATCTCTTCATTTATGAATGCTTTACAGTTTGTTCTCCATTTTCGTTTGTTCTAATTTGAATTCAGGAATCTTTTGAAATAAAATAAAAAGCTAAAGGAAATTTCATGGTAATTTACATTACTAAAAATGATTCTATAGAGCTTTTGAGAAAATGTACTTGAGAGTAATTCAAATGAAATTAGTTCTGTTCGAGAAACAGAGAGTTTAATGCAGTGATACTCAAACTGCGGCCCGCCTGCCTTTTCTGAGTGGTCCGGTCATGACCCATTGTACTAAGTTCAATTATTTAAGAACATTGTACTAAAAATTTAGTGGGAGACTGACTATGAAGCAATCAAATCTATCAGTTTCGCTATTATTTTACATTCTACAATCAAAAATAGCAAACAAGAGAGAGGCTTGATGATAAAAAGAAATCGAAACTACCTCATAATTCAGTAAAAAATGAGAAAAAAAAATGTGTGTGTAACTTATGTACGCACGTAAGTAGTAACATTTCTTTGGCGTAACAAGATTAAAATCTTTCTAAAAATTTTATCCTAAGTTTGTAGAAAAAACGACACTGATAATAGGAAAAAGGTCTTTAATACATTGAAAGTTTTATTATAACGCATTATCTAGTTAAATAAAGTTTATTTAAATATAATAAAATTATTTCTACATAATTAAAAAAATGGACAATTTTTAGCATGGAAAGTATACATATTGATATTTATCATTTGATTCACGTCCATTAAAACTAAAATGTTGACTAGCTAACTTTAGGGTGACGGTGTGCGCGGGCATCGTAAAAATTTACTCTCATCATTTTCCCCTACCGCGTCAAAAGAAGTAAAACTTCAAAAAATGAGTTTTAATATTTTGATCAATTTTGCTCTGTCCAATGTTGTTTTAGTCTTATAGTGCTTTTTCTCCATTATCCTCATGTTTCGGCCCGAGTAAGATACCCGTCATATGTATGTGGCCCAGCCGGAAAAATGTTGAGTATCCCTGGTTTAAGGGGATGATCTAAGAGAATCTGATTTTCAATTGCTTTGTTATTGTTTAATGTTTTAATTGTTTGTGATTGTTTAGGGGTTCAATAAAATGATCCGAGATCGATGTGTTACATTTTCATCATTCTCCATCTTCTATTCTTACATTGATATTCTTGTATGTTGACTTAAATATTTTCATCTGAAAAGGTTCCATTTTGTGCTATTATGCCTAATTATTGTGTGAGTGTTTAATTCTTATTCCTGTGACATATTACTTTTTTTTTCTGTGTTTATTGCTGGTACAGAGTATTAATTTTTATAAATTTAGTGTAATTTTTGTTATTTGATTTCTTCCTGCACACACTTATTCTGCATTTTGAGAAATTGATTTTTGGTTAATGTGTTTTGAAGTAGAGTTCTGTTAGGAAGACCAGCGGAATAGCTTCAAACTTTTTTTAAGCTTGATCTCTTTGGGCAAGAAAACTGGGTTTTGTATTAGACCTCTACATTTAATGTATAAATAAAATCTTTGTGAAAATTTTTTGTTCAAAATGAAGGGCTACAGTTGTAAAAATATTTGTGCATCCTTATTTTCAACTTCAAGCCCACAAACATTACTCAGTAAGCGAATTTATTACTTTTCCAATCGAAAACTCGCATTTATCGATTCATGAAATTTTTTGTGTGTAAACATGCAATAATATTTGGTCTAGTGTTAGTTTATTGAGATCGCACTTTAACTCTGCACACCCGAAATGATTTTCTCCTCTCCAAACTACCACGCTAACGGGAGGACTTCGTGCTCGATAGATAAAACGTGCATCAGCTCCTTCTACACGGCAGCTCTTCAACAAGGCTCTAGGACTCGAACTCACAGTACGCGGGCCGCTAGTTCGTGACCATAACCTCTAGGCTACCGTGGCCAAATGTGAATGGTTAAAATGATTTGATGCCGACACGGAGTAAGTTTTGATACTAGTTAATTTGCAAAAATGAGCCCTTTCCCCCCTGGAAATGCAATTTACTTAATTGCACCATTTGATGGAAATTAAATTGTGAAATATCAAAAACAAAATAGTTTTTAAGGGATTACTTTGTATATTTTTAATTCATGGTATATTTTTCTATTCACGATGTGAATTTTACTACTTTATTTCTGAAGTGCTAGTGAATGAAACTAATTTTAAAAATCCGTATTTCTTGACACATTTTAATCCATTATTTTCAACTTAGCTTTAATCTGCTATAATTTTCTTGGATCATAAGGCACTTTTAAGGCTATAAAAAAATGATTTGAAAAACTAGAATTATCACAAGGTTATGTGTTAAGGAAAATGGAAACTTTCGAAGGAAAGGAAACGACATACCGACCTCGAATTACAATTATAGCTGAAGCTATCTCTTAACGAATATTTATAAATCAGCAATGGCATCAATATTAATAGTTATTATACAAAAACAATGAAATCAAGAACAAAATATGTAAACTGATTTTTTAAAAACAAAATATTTATAGAAGTCACGCGACGAAATGTTTCCCCTGTTTGACGAGATACAGAGAGATTCTTAAGTAAAAATAGAGCATTTTGCGTAAGACAGCTTTCAATCCATTGAATCGTAGAAAAAATAAGTTAAAGTCTAACATCTAAAGAATAAGGAAAATTAAAAATGGGAACTTTTTAATTGCTTATAAATAACTGAGGTAAAATATGTCTAGTTGTCAATCAAATTTTTGTTCGGTTTCTTAAAAGAGTATTGTTGTAAGTACAAATCAGGAAAAGTTAGAGACAGATGTAATTCATTTGTTATTCAACAGCTCCTTCATTGTATATATATTAAGATCATTCAAATGACTTTTTTTTCATATGAATTCTTTTTCAGATTATTCAAAGTATAATTTTTAAAAATGTTTCTTTGGTTTAAATTCGTTTAAAACAAATTCAGATACATTTATGCCATCTGTGGAAATCATGCTTCTTTTTTGATAGCGATTGTGAATAAACGACTTCAAGAGTAAACATTTGATTAAAATTTCACTAATATTTAAATTGAGTGAGTTATGCTACTTTAATATAGAAAACTGATCTCCAAACTGCTGATGTTCGCCCCTTTTCAGGACAAAAATATCGGTGAGCAATCTGTCATGCACTATTTTTGTGGAATTATAAGATACTCGCGCCGAATTCCAGAATGGGTTTGTAGTTGAAATTAAGTATAGGGTGGAGGATGGCGATTTTAACAATTTTCAGCTTGACTTTTAAAGCAGGTCGCCAAAAGGGTTAGAAAAAAAAAAACTATTCGTACAGGTTAACAAAAAGCAAGGGCTGTCAATTAAATCGTTATCCAAATCGCGAAATTCTGTTGCCTCCTGTTATTTCAGCCTGATCTAATGATATGAATTGATTCAGAAAGAAAATTCTGTGTGAATATATATAATTTTCATTTAAAGCATGCGCCACACATTAAACCTTTTGTTGAACATAGTTCATTAATTTATCAAAATGTGCAAGTTAAAACGAATGAACTAAACAGCCGCATATTGACGGCGGACTTATTGGGTGAACATTTATTGAGAATCAAAACTAAGTCTAATCGAAGCTCTTTGAATTCAACGTACTTTGTGAGTTTAATTTATTCTTTCATTATTATACGATGATTGTACGGAATCTATTTCAAAACTTGCAACCCAGAGAACTAATAAGTAACTGTTCTATGAAGTACGTTATTAAAAGAAAGGAGGTGGACTTTGAATATTTGTTGATATCTCAAATGGACGAATTTCCATAATTTTATCATAGACATTTTTACAACATGAACTCATCAGTGAATCATGCCCATATCAGCAAGGCCAGATAAAAAATCTAAAGGGACAAAAAACAAATTAAAATTTTCATGGGCTTAACTTCCCTAAGGAACAACAATAAAATTACTGTTGACAGGCCTTTTAGTTTTGTACTATGAGGATAGAACTATAGCTAGTTTTTCTCCCCTCAAGTTTCCACATCTCATGAAGACTTTCGAGTCTTATTTTAATGTAAGGTACATCAATTCTCACAACTTTTTGTGGCCTTTATTTGACAGAATTTAGACTAAATTGTTGATCCAATCTGAACTAATTTTTAAGTTTGAGATCTCAATGATTAGGCCAAAGGTAATCTTGTATTAATGGAAAATTGACTCGCTGATGACCCAAAATATCCAATCTTATATAATAATTAGTATTTATAGTTACTATTCATACGCCATCTTTGCAGATTAATAAATGTAGTAGCTCTAAATAATTTCTTACGAATACATTTGATTTTTAAGAATTTACTAGCTCGTTCGTCTTACAAAAGTGATGTAGATGAAAAACAAACCTTATCTGTGGTAATCCTTTTTTATGGCTAAAAATTTTTTAAAATCATAAAATTCAGAAATGTTCTGAAATGGTATTTATAACAAAATAAATTTTATGATATT
Organism: Trichonephila clavipes; assembly: GCA_019973935.1. Lineage (NCBI taxonomy): Eukaryota > Metazoa > Arthropoda > Arachnida > Araneae > Nephilidae > Trichonephila > Trichonephila clavipes. Next base: position 73,935 of record BMAU01008784.1, read on the forward strand.
CATTTGCGTCCGTGTTAATATTCTGCCTATATTTCTCTTGATTCGTATTCCCTCTTACTTTAAATAATTCTTCCCAATTTAAATATATATATATATATATATATATATATATATATATATATATATATATATATGGTATCATTAAGTGCAGCCTTATTGAATTAAGTGTTTTTCCTCCTCTTCCGAAGCAAGCAACTAATGAAGCTTAAGACTTCTTAGGGATAATTAAATATAGAATGAGGAAATTGCCTTGAATTTGAAATGAAAGCAAATTCAACTCTGTTTGATATGATTGCTCATCGCTAAAGAACTCCAAGCCACATACGCAGTGGCGTAATGGAGAACATTTGTGGGCCCCCCTGCAAAGTCAGGTTTTAGGCCCCCACGTTGAATTTTACAAAGGGTAGGCACTTACGCCAGCCAGGCTCTGGGCTCCTTTAGAACCCTGTCCCCCCCGCGATGCGGGGGTGCACGTTACGCCACTGCACATACGCCTTCATGTCACCTCATTCTGCATTTAAATATTTCTACATATTTCATTGCATTAAACTTTCATGAGGAAAGTAAAAGATTTAAATGGCACACTAGAAACATCTCGAAGCAAGTTACAATTAACACTATTTTTTTTTGTTTGAGTTCTTAAGATATTGCTAGGTTACTTTATTCATATTATGTCGAACTAAAAAGCGACACAAGATTATTAGCAACGGACCTCGGAATTTTCATTCGCGGCTAAGTGACGAGCATGACTCCGGACTTGTCCACACTTACACATCACTCCAATGTAGAGATTCGGAGCTTTGACAGAATTAACATGCCTTTGTCCCACTATTCAAGCCCAGTGGCAATGCTTTGCGCTTTCACACCATAGGTCTGAGGTTCAAACCCCGGGCTGGGCAAGGTCGACTCAGCCTTTCATCCCTTCAGTGGGTCAATAAAAGAGTACCAAGCCTGCTTGGGAACTGAACACTGGGGGTTTCGCGTCAGACTGACCACAACATCTGCTCATGCGCCTCAGGACCCAAGGTCACGTATACTGATATTGGTACAGTAGGCCTTGGCCATCATGGGCTGTTGCGCCACCGAGTTCAGTCCCACTATACGGTGGGTCTTTAGTCGCATGGGGTGTAGAACACACGATTCAATTGCTGCACGATCATGACTATTTGGCTATCTCAGTCTTAAAAATTGCTAGGAAATCGTTGAAACAACTTTTCCGAAAATATTTTATTTAAGGCTAACAATAAAAAGTATTAACGTAAATTCGAGAATCATTTATGCTTATAAATATCAAGTATTAGATGCAAAATAACTATTCATGTCATACTTTAAGCAAATTAAGTTTCGACAATAACACCATGCTGTCACATATTTAGGACTAGCCATTACCCATCCCCTTTGCTGGACACTTCTAATTATATATATTTTTAAAGTTATTGATATCTGTTTCAGCACCAAGAGCTTGCGATTTTAAATCGAAAATATTTTTACTGTGCTTATTTTTTGATTTTTAAAAGAACAGGACTTAAATTACTAAAATGGAATCTCGTAACCCCATCCCTTGTGATTCAATTCCCCACAAACCCATACATAGGAAATTTCTACTCAACAAAAGAAACATGCTTGCCAAATTTCGAGTTCTTGGTTTGATAGTTGAAAAGCGGGAATTTTTATTTATCATATCCACCCAACCCACCTTGTGGAAGTCGATTTCCCCAAGATTTTCGTTCATAGCAGATCTCTACTCAACAAAAGAAACATGCGTGCAAAATTTGCAATCTGTTGGTCTAATAGTAAAAAAATTGGATGTTTTGCCTTTAATATCTCCCCAAACCCCTCTCTTGAGAGTAGATTTCAGCAAAATCTGTCCTTAAACGTTGTCAAATCAGAAGAATCCGCCAAATGCAGTAATCACTTCTAAACATGAGCGGAAAGAGTTTTCCCTCTATTGTCTACATATCACGTCATTTGGCAAATTTGCACATCACACACTAGCCCTTTCTTAAGCAGTACGGGCGGGGAAGAGGGTTAGAAAATATTCACTCAATAAGTTTGAAAAACTTTTTGGGGGGAAATATGCTTCAACCTCCATTGAAATCAGTTAAGCTCTCTGGACAATTTGAGTGATATGATTATCGATGCGGATTTTTATAAGCCCCAAACAAATATACAAATATTTAAATTTATATACAAGATTAAAGTTTCATATTACACTTTAAATAGGATCTCTGTGTGAATTGCTACAGAAGATTTTTAATATTCTGGCAATAATGCTAAATTTGACTTAGCGCTCTTAATATTTCGAAAATCAAAGGTTATTTCAATACTGATAAAATGTAGATTTTACATTTTGTTGTTACTTATACCACCTGGACGACAGTAACATCAGATCAAGACCCACGAAATTCATCGTGGCACGGGGCTAATTGTACGCCTGTCGTTATCCGTAGCTTTGAGCACCATACATTAGTACAATTTTGCCTCGATTTCACCCCAATTTTGCGGGGGAACATCCTGGGGGCAGAGATCTCCAACCTCTCTTCTCCTTCCATAACCTCACGAGAGGACATGCGGCTCGACGACTAATTAGAGTTTATCTAAGCGTTGATAGAATTTAATGTTTAACGGTGTTCAAGAAAAGTCATCTTTCATACATCGCAGAACAAAGCTAACCGGCTTCGGAAGATAACAGCCGTGCGCGTGCGGTTCGATCACATGATATGAACTAAATCAACCTGGCCAGGTAGAGGAGGGTTGGGAAATTTCATATCAAGTGGTTTAAATTTAGGTACTTAAATTCGTCGTCTGCAACGGCCACAGTCCCCGAATTTTCGGATCGTACTACGTATGATTTAAATCAGTGATTCCCAAAGTGGTATATATAGAACCCCAGGGGTCTATGACGACCTTCAAGGGGTCCCCGCCAGTGAAAAAATAATTTGGGGGTCTATGATAGCTCTCATTAGTAAACCAGATCGTGACATTAATCTTTGAAAAATTTTGATCTATTGGAAACCAGATTTTACCAACTTAACTGATTTATTTACTAAATTTAGTGAAGCTAATTTATGGTTACTAGGTGACAGTATAAATTTTATTAAGATAAGGACCATTTCAGTATTTCTTTCCAGAATAAAGCTAAAAAAGTATAATATTGAACATCGCAAATTTTCTCAATCTCTGTCAGGACATTTTAACATATGTTCAGCATTTAAATGCCCTTTACTCAGATTTTGAAACTAGGCTTAAGATTGCTTTTCAATAGTAATACCACAGTAGACAATAAATTCATATAGTAACATTGAAAAAAAAGTTATATTACAGTCATATTAGTAACTGATCAGAATAGGCCATAATGAAGATCTCAAGATAAAGTTTAGAAGCAGATGACATCAGTTTTGGCTTTGAAAAAAACATGCCTGTTATTTGTCATGAAATATCGTGAGAAAGTTTTTTTTTTATTGCTTTTCCTAACGAGGGGGAGTTTCAGCGAGTTTGCCAACCTTAAAGACAAAAAAGAAAGGGGAGGGGGAAGAAAAAGAAAACTTAATAACAAAGGAGATTTAGGGCTTAACTTGATTAGATTGATATAAAAATGTTGAAATATTGAAGCACCAGATTTATCCTTCCCATTAAAAGAGCTTGTTTATTGTTCCAGTTATTTTATGTATTAATTAAATTTTTTTAATTAACAAAACCATCTGTGCTTTTAAATTTTAAACTCTAGACTCTCTTCCCTACAGTAAGAAATTTAGTTCTTTAAAAGTAAGTAGTAGCACCAGCTGTCAAAAAGACACTTGATAAATTTGCAAAAATTCAATATTAGGTAAGCAGGGGTCTATCCGAAACCGAAAAACATGGAAGGGGTCTATGAGACAAAAAAAAGTTTGGGAACCTCTGATTTAAATCATCAATTAAAAATTAGTTCAGAATAAAGAAATTCAAACAGAGAACTAAATACTTTACAATATAAAACCGCATCGTTATACTTTTGAAACAAAACACTTCTACCTGAATGGCGAATAAAAATTGAAAATCGTCCAGTGAAAGCAAGAACTCAATTATTTGCCAAGAACAAATTTCAAAGGGGTTTTCTTGAGGGGGAGGAATTCACAGAGTATTGTATTTTCAGAGTCAATGTATATGTTGACTTTCATAATTAGCATACTAAATTTTAGTATATTATTGCTTTAACTTTTTCCAAAAGTTCACAATCTTAAAAGCCGAAAATATAGATCGTATTGGATTTTTCAAAAAAAAAAAAAAAAAAAAAAAATGCAAGCACTAAAATGCATTACTTTTCTTCAGTTACACAAAAGGTAACTAGCGACTAGTTACGTGGTTTCTTTGGATTCGCACAATATTTTTTTGTAATTTGGATTGATCAAATCCGAAACAGTATTCCGCTCTTAGAACTTCCCCGCCACATCAATCAGCAACCATAATTCAACATGTCCAATATGCTTGGTTGATTTTATTAGGTACATATTCAGCCAAATATTCGTTAATTGACGAGAGAGAAAAATTATGATCTTCCTTTCTGGTGAATTTATTAATGCTTGCTATAAAGCAAAACGAGGGCTATTGGACGGACCTGGTAATTGTGAACCATAATCAGGCTATGAAAATAGCTGGAACCCCTTGTAACTCCCAAACCAAGACAGCTGGAGGATTTTGAGTCCCGTCAGATTTAACGCTTTAGAGGGCGGGTTTTCAGTGACACTAGGGCTCGAACTCATGTCGCACCAGCCTCGAGTCCGTGACCATGACCACTAGGCTACCGCTGACACTCTTTTATGGTGAACGGAAGGAAGAAAAGAACTGTCGAAAATAGGGATCATTTCTTTTACGAAAGGCTTAATTGTTTATTAACGTCACACTTTTTAGAAACAACGACAGCTATTGGTGGCTGATCTAGTATTTTGGAACGGGAGTTAAATGATGACAATGGCTCTCCTGATCTAGCGTCCCAATCTCCTACTTTCCACATAATGGTAATATGAATGCTTTGATTTTAAACTACATCAGATCCCATCCCCACGAAGGATCTTTAGTTGTATTAGGACACAAACACACGAGTTGGCTGAAACTAACACCGGTTATAAACTTACTACCATGTCCTCCCGCGGATATTGCCACCATTTCCCCAAGGACTCAACTTTTGAGAGAATGAGTGACAGTAGGAGGTTAATGGCACAAGAGTTAATTCTGGGTATGCTGCGCAAAATATTTGCTTAAAAATAAAATCCAGTTTAGAAATGCAGCTTATAAAGCTTGTTAGAAATAGTGACGAAATAAAATCCAAATTATAATTGTTATGCTAAGCAATAAAAAATTCAAACACAAGTAGTATGTTTGCCCAAATAATTTTAAAATGTTTAACGATGATCTAGATAAGGGAAAAAAGGTGACAAGGAGGGTTGAAAAGGATCATAACACACTCGCGTTTACCAAAACTGACAAATCCTTTGGGAAAAGAATACGATCTCTAAGACACCTCGGTACTCAACTAAATTAGGCAAGTCCCCTGAATGAAAGTTATATCGACGTCGCACTGCAAAGCAACCCGAAGTCTATTGGGTTCTGAGCTGCCCACCCTTTCTTGTAACACCACACCAATCGGAGGGCGTTTGAGCATCGACACCTTTGACCAATCCTTCTACTTGGAGGGTCTTCAGCGGCACTAGGGCTCGTGATCATAACCATTAGCTTACCGCGGCCTCGAGGAGAATTTGAGAGAAAGCATACATTTGAATAATCTATGATCATATCGCTTAATTAATCATCTCAAAACCTTAGGGAATCCATTCGTTGTAAGTGGCCTCAGTTCTGGCAGTGAATGAATATTAACATCGCACTGTTCAGCTACACGAGGGCTTTTAGTGACGGATGACGTCATTTTAAACCATGGTCAAGTGACGTAGACGACACCTGAGCTGGTTGATTGATTGATTTAATCTTAACGTCGCACTGTTCAGCTACACGAGGGCTTTTGGTGACGGACCACGTCATTTTGAACCATGGTCAAGTGACGTAGACGACACCTGAGCTGGTTGATTGATTGATTTAATATTAACGTCGCACTGTTCAGCTACACGAGGGCTTTTGGCGACGGACCACGTCATTTTGAACCATGGTCAAGTGACGTGGACGACACCTGAGCTGGTTGATTGATTGATTTAATATTAACGTCGCACTGTTCAGTTACACGAGGGCTTTTGGCGACGGACCACGTCATTTTGAACCATGGTCAAGTGACGTAGACGACACCTATACCTGAGCTGGCCACCCCATCTCCTAACTACCACACCACTCAGTTCTGGCAGTGTTGACTGGTATCTTCTTTCTGTGACAACGCACCAGCACATTGATCCTAATAGGTAAAAGTGTTCATCACCAAAATTCACACTAACGTGTTTCCACATCCCCCTATTCACCAGACTTAGCCCTGTGTGAGTTTTACCCCTTTCCATCAATGAGAAAACATTTACAGGGACACCGTTTCGTGCTGTTGCGCCCCTATCCAAAATCCGTGAGAAGTAAGTTTCTCTGTGAGGGAGTGGCAACAGTTAGAAAAAACGTTTTTTGTTTTGAAAAGTGTAATGGATGAAAAGTGTTATGAATGAAAAGAATTTAATGTGTATTGCTGTGCTGTTTTGATTTAAAATATATCTTGTTGATGTTCTCTTCTCATCGTTGTCGTCTATGGACCAAACCCCCTACATTATTCTCACGAACAATAGTATTAGAAACTATACGTGCTATCAGGTGAAGCAGCATCACAGGAGGCTGCAAAAAATGGCTTCCAGCTGTGCTTCCAGAAATTGTAAACACTGACAAAAGTATATCGTCGCCCAAGTGGACTACTTTGAAGGTGGATGTGCTTCGGTGCTGTAAACTATTCAGGGTAAAGTTTATTAGCCCTTGTCCCCGAATTTTTAGATCATATTACGTAGAACATGAATAAAAATTCAAGGCTATAATACAAAGTAGGAAAGTCTGAGTTATAAATCATTATAATAAATATACATGTAGCGAGATTGCTATCATATTTAAATTTAATTTAAGAATAACTAATACCAGTAATCCACCAGATAAGAGCAACCCAAGATACCAGCAACTGATGAAATTGCTACAATGTGTCCTTCACCTCTTTCCAGCATGCGAGGAAGAAACTGTCGAATAGTCTGAAAAAAAAGAAAGATTTGTTTTAATGGAATTCAGAAAGGAAAACACAGAAAAGCTGATGGTAATGATAGAGTATATAGAAAAATAAATTTGGCTGAGAAATGTTAAGTTTAGACATCAATCTCCATTAATCACTTAACGTACAATTTTGAAAAAAAAAAAAAAAAAAAAAAAAAACAGAACATTTTTTTTTAATTTAAGAAAATATATTTTAGAACCTTGTTTTGTTCACACACACACTCAAGAATAAAACAAACTCAACATTTTTATTTTAATTTTGATTCGCATTGCAGAATACTCATACTTATTGTCTTTCTTTCGAAAAAATAGTTTTTATTAGTAAAAATATTCATTTATACCTTTTTCAACAGAAAAAATATTTAAAAAATTAATTAAAAATTTCTTTTGTTTGATATTCTTGGAAACAAGTTGTAGCACATAGACCAACAATGCAATTATTACACGTGTAACGACTCTTTTCCTTTGCTATCTCTTTTAGCTCAACACGCTGCTCTGTACCTTGTGAGATTATTTTTTTTTATGTTGGAATATAAACTAGGGATTGATTGATTGGTTGATTGAATATTAACGTCGCACTGTTCAGCTACACGAGGGCTTTTGGCGACGGACCACGTAATTTTGAACCATGGTCAAGTGACGTGGACGACACCTGAGCTGGCACCCCCCTCTCCTAACTACCACACCACACCAACGGGAGGACGTTTCAGCTCTCGACAGATTTAACGTGCATCGCTGCCCTACACGGCGGGTCTTTAGTGGTACTGGGCTCGAACCCGTGACAAAGCAAGCCACGGTCCGATACCTATACCACTCGGCTACCGCGGCCACTATAAACTAGGGAGATGACGTTGCATTAATCGTATAATTTCAGAAGATTTTGCTCTACCTAATTTTTTTTAATACTTCTATCGCTATAACTGTATGAGTCTTTCTACTAATTTGCTTATGAAATCTAAATATTTTCACCCCAATTTTTTTTAATACAAAGCCTATGCGTTCCAAATGGTGATGTTAAGAAAATGGAATACTTTTTCTTAATCTATATGTATAAAAAAATGGATTTTTTTTGTATATATGGCCTGTATACATTGTGTAATGGATCCAACACCGATCACTGAAAATTGCATTTATATGTATTTTTTTGTGGAGAAGGTTTTTGTGCTATTCTTTTAGTTGCAGCTCTCCACCAGGTGACGTTATAGCATATCAACTTCTGCACAGTTTAATCAATCGCCAAGCTACCAACATGGTCGCGAAAAAGGATGCCAACTTGGCTCTATTACCAGCGTTTCACTATGTTTCCATTGAATCACCATTATAATGTAAAGAACGGTGTTACTTGCGAATATTACAATTTTAACATAAAATAAATACAACAGAAAGTAATATTAATGTAGTACATATCCAGATATAAATTATTTACTCTATTTTAAGCATAAACATTCATCACACAAAATTCGTTGCAATATGTTACTTTTGCTGAGCAGAGATCAGCTTAGGAAGGTGTTTTCAAAAATCGACCCAGAAGGGAGTTACTGAGGTGTTATAAATAAATAAAAAAAATCCTTTTAATCAGTTATTAGATATACAGACTTAAAACTTAAAAAATGATTTCTTGTTCAGCTGAGATATGCAAAAAGCTCCTGTTTTCTTTGTTTAATTTGCAATTCACGTAAAATTAACTTATTAAAAACTTCTTTATCCTTCAATCTGTACTGTTTAATTTTTTTTAATTCATCCGTGCGAAGAACGGGTATACCAGCCAGTATTTATCTAAATTTACTATAAACTACCTAAGTTTAAGAAATCACGACGCGGATCGCAGTCAGTCTCACGAGTACAGGCGGTGATCGCATATATTCGAGTGGGAAATTACAGCAACGTAAAATGAGACTCCGCTCGAAATATCTCGATTGTGCAATTTGGTTAGTTTAGCGCGATCAAATAAACTCGATCGTGTCTCGGTTTAGGGGTTAGTTAAATAATGGTAACAATTATATCAAAAGGACATTTATAGGAAATTTGCTTAGTTTCCGTTTTTTTTCGGAATTAAAATGAAACGCGTCTGTTAATGCCCACATAAATATCTATTTTGGCATGTTGGTGCCACAGCTTGGCGATCTGTTAATTTTAAAGTATCCCTGATAAATTGTAAACGAGTTATGGCAATGCATAACGTTGCGTAGCAATGTTTTGTCGCAACTCTAATGCTTGTTGTAAAGATTTCAAGTTTATTCGAAAGACTTCATGTGGGAAGTCTCACCAATAAATGATTTGATTTGAAACTAAATAATTTCGATTTTCTAGAATAATATCGCGTTACAGTTCATTATAAAGTAATAACCAAACAATGTAATTCATTCTCAGAATCGTTATCCTGACGTCACAATTTTATGACATCAACATCTAGCGAACGCATCTAGGAGTTATAAATACTGCCTCGTTGTTAGAACTGGAGAGACACTCAGGTACGTCTACGAAAATTCATTATTCTTCATGGCCGCCGGGACAATTCGTGTACTCCGGTAATTAATGCGGTGGGGGACTCTTAAGTATGGTGCAATAAAACCAGCTAGCGAAGCATGTGAAGTGAATCAGGCATCACTTCTCCCTTCTCTCGGCTCAGCTATCTCAATAGTTTTTTCAAATATTGCATGGATAAAATATGTCCCACTTTGAGCCGATGATAAGTTAATTATATTTACGAAACTTATTTGATGAAAACAAACAAGTTCCAGCTTTGTTTATCCGAGTAAACAGGATGGGAAAAAATATTTCATGAATTTTGATGCATGATACATAAAAAGTAATTCAATGTATTAAATCTACGCAGGTTTTTTTTTAATAAATGATATTTTTAAAACATTTCATTTTGTAAAACATTTTATGGTCCCGAGAAACAAATTGGATAATAAAAATACCGCAATGGTGAAATTTATTTTTATTTACATCACCCTCTATAGGGCTACAGGGGATGGAGCTAGGCCACGAGTTCACGATCATGACCCCTCGGCTACCGCGGCCACGTTTCATTTTGAGGTAGGATAGCTGGTGATATCAAAAGAAAATAATTTATAGTAATGCAACGCCCGGTTAACTTAATGTTAAATTGATTCATTTATTTCGTTATCCATTTTATAATACCCAGGTTCTAATTTGTCATTTGGCGTCACACCTTTAAATTAACACTTAATTTATTTACAATAAGATTGAAATTATATTAAATACTAAGGATATACATGATTACTTAACTGAATTAGGATCTGAGAGAGAGAGGAATCTTGGTGTGCCATCTCGGGAGTCTCCAACCTCGGCAATTTTTCAAAGGGTCGTCAGACCAAAATCGGTGATAAAATTTGTGTCAGAGAGTTCTAAATTCGTCGTGCAAGCGCTTATATTTCGCGGCGGTTTACCTATGTATTCTGAGAGAGGACTCTTTCTCGAAACACAATCAGCTTTTCTGATTGGTCTGAAGTCAGCGGAGGGATATCTTCCCGCGGTCCATAACTCACCCAAAACGCGGGAAATTCCCAAAAACATCCCATACCATGATGTATTTATGGGTACATTGCCTTCTTCCAGGCGTGGGAAATGCTTCACCCTTTTTCGGTGGGGTGAGAGGCATAGAAATTCCTGGCTTGTAAATAACAAAGAAACAAATTACTGTTGTAATCCTTATGGAAAGGCGGCCCCCATCAATAGACAGTAAAATAATTTGTCTGAAATTTGTAAAAGCATCTAAAACGTATATATATTGCCTAAATACTCTCTCTCTCTCATATCAACACTATCTCGATCAACTTCACAAAACACAGTGTTTAGAATATGCTGCTGTTGTTGCTGCTAAACCTTTCTAATTGGGCTAAACCAGCGATACTCAAACTTCGGCCCGCATGTGGCCCACTGAGCCTTTTTAAGTGGCCCTTCATTGCTCTGAGAAATTTACTTATTTAAGAACATTGTATTAAAAATTGGGTAGGAAATGCTTTGTCAAGAAATTAAATATATCAATTTTGCTTTTTGTTGTCGGTGTCGTACGGGTACGAATTGATCCTTTTCTATTTGGAACGGTTGCGGTTAGTGATAACAGACAACAGTGGAGTTGCGACCATTTCAAGGGTGGAACTCATTTTTAACTATCTTTCATACCTTGCAAGTGAAAAATATTCAAAATAAATAAATCGTTTCGAGACGATCGGGAGGTCGTTTGACTATTTTAAATAAGTTGACTATTTTGTAGTGAAAGGCAAACATGGATCACTGATTGTTTGATTTGCACAAAAGTGCTGTATTTAAAAAATACCATTAAACAGGAATCATTCAATGACATTTTCCCTCTAAGATCTCTTTCCAGAGGAGATAAGTAGGCTTTCTTGAATAAACTTTGCAACAGCAACAAAGTGTTTTGTCAGTGGTAATATCACAGCGGTAACAGAGACATCCTATGAAGTTTATTATATTATTTGTAACATTATGAAACCGTTTACTGATGCGGAAATTATAATTTATAATTTAGTGTTTGTGACAAAAATAAAATATATATATATATAAAATAATCATTAAAAAAAGCAAAACAGGAGTTATAAAATTTTGATTACTTTCACATTTTAAATTTCCTATGTTATCTTGGTCTTAAAGCATTTCTCCCCACCCCTCCCCATTTATTCTCATGTTGCGGCCCGCGTAAAATAACTAACATAATGTATGCTTCCCGGATGAAATAGCTGACATATGTATTTGGCCCAGCAGAAAAAAGGTCGAATACCCCTGGGCTAGAGTCCAAAAGTATTCAAAAAGTCCCAAACTGGGAGAGACCGTTCCATTAAATCCTTTTTAAAAGCCCCAAACAGGGGATGTGCTGTTTAAGGGTGAATTGACAGATATTACATTTCATACCAAGATAAGGAAGATCTTGCATACACATATATTCCTCTGATCAAATCTCAGAAACCTCTGGTAATTACTTAAGAAAATTGTAACCGAGACTTAACAGATCATTCTCAGAAACAACATCACCTAGTCTTAGCCATTATATCAGTCGTGTATTGGTGGAAAGCACCAAGAAGGGTCTCTTAGAAAGGTATAGATCAAAACATTGAATTGCCCCTTTTCAGCAAAGATATCATCTCTTTCATGACTGCTGATTTCAATATGCAAGGGGACCCAAAACAAATGCATATCATGACAATGGGTGAATGGGAAGTTATTAAAATTGCACTATGAATCAACACGGTGGCTATCAACGACAGACCTCTTAATTTTGAATCTCGGTCCAGGTCGACACTTGAGCTGATTACTCCCTCAGCTAATAACCACGTCTACGAGAAAACACAGATTTTCTTGCATCTAAACGGCGGGTCTTCAGTGGCACCAGGACTCGAGCCCACAACACACCGAGTTCATGACCCTACCTTCTAGGCAACCGCGGTCCCACTGAGTGAGTTAATATTAACGTCGCACTGTTCAGCTACACGAGGGCTTTTGGCGACTGACCTCGTCATTTTGAAGCATGGTCAAGTGACGTGGACGACACCCGAGCTGGAACTCCCCTCTCCTAACTACTACACCGACGGGAGGACGTTTGAGCTCTACAGATTTAACGTGCATCGCTCCCCTACACGGCAGGTCTTAAGCGGTACTGGGCTCGAACTCGTGACATGCCAGCCATGATCCGATACCTTGACCACTAGGCTACCACGGCCACTATACCACGGCAGAAAGTTGGAGGAGAGATTGAAGTGCTATCACCAATACAGCGCTGGTTGGAAGTGCGGCTATCAGTCAAAATCCAGATATTTTTTTTTATATGCGGTGCAAGAAAGATTCCATTGTAAAACATCAGTGGTCTCAATTTCTAAATTAAATAGTAAAGCTGGTTGAGTTTTTGAATAAAACACACAAAACATGCTCAGAATATCCAAAATGAATATTATGGCCTATATGCTTACACTAAGATCCATCACTGTTTTGTGAGACTCTTTATTGAAATTTCGTTAAAGATGTATTGTGGTGTCCTTAACACGTATATTGTGATTCTGATTTATGATAAATTTTGCTTTTGACGCTTTTTTTTCTTGGCGATTCAGATGGGTTAAACATGGAAAATGTTTTATGATTGAATGAGATGATTTTGGACATAATCGAATTCGAGCTTGCAGTGTTCCAATTAGTTCTAAAACTATGATTGTATCAAACAAGATACTGCTGCACTTCATTTTTAAAATTTTTTCGGTAGTTAATATTTGGCGCGCAATTACTCTTCAATGCAATCTGTATTGCTTCTAAATCTGAAAGAACTAAATTGTGAGTTCTTGAAAATTTAAAAATATTCCGGTTTTCGTATTAATTGCATGATATTGGTGATCTTTTAAGAAATTTTTTTTTTATCCACGGAAAATGTTTAGCAATTATTCTCGAAACGGCGTCAAACATACTCTCCCCCATTTACAAATGTCTTTTAATATAGACTAATAAGTTGCGTATAAGGCCCTTTCACACGTCACAGCATTTGCTGCGTACAAAAGGAACAGGCACTCGGAGCTAGTTTTGAATAAAAGTAGCTTGGGTTCCTACATCTATAGTCAACACGTATACCCTGTTGTGAAAAGCATGCTTTCACCACTAATCGACTTAACTACAAAGATATTGTGGAAATTCAGCTCTTCACGCGCAGCTACTTGTGTATTGAAATGGAGAAAGCTTTTTTATTGCTTCTTCGGACTCAATCCTGGTATCAATCAATCCGCCCGTCCTTTTTGATTACTTCACTTCCTCTTCAGTCAACTTTATGACAGCGTGTTAAGGGAATGCTCATTATTTTTCACGTTAGAGGAGTAACAGAAAACAAGTTGACTGGCACAAAATTGCCTCGTGGGAAACCGGTTAACTCTTAAAATATTTGGTGATTAATACGAAAGTACCAAAATTATTCTCGTTTGGGTAATAGTTTCTCTGAAATTATGTAATGAAAATATTTTCTGCCAAAGCACAAAAACTTTCATACTAACCCACATGTGAGCTAGCGTGTTGATGTCTAGAGTTTTTTTTATCTGCTTGTTTGTGAGCTCGAGCAGAGGTTTCCCTGGCAGCACTCCTGCATTGTTGATGAGAATGTCCACATCTCCAACCTCCCGGAATACCTTGTCCGCCAACTCCTCTACCTGGTTCTCGTTGCTCACGTCGCACCTGTATGCGTACGCCTTGCATTGCATCTGCTTGATATTTTGTAGAGTCTCATTGTTGCGTACCTGGAAAAACAAATGGTTTTTTGCGATGAAAACTCGATACATTTTATGTTAATAAAATCTATACTACACTGAATATATACGAAAAAAAAATGTTATTCATTTTATTGTTTTTAAAAAACAATGGGCTAAATTCATGTGTCGTCATAGTCATATAATGACAACCACGTGTTTCCAGACAATCAGTTTAAAAACGCATGTGTCGTCAGAATCGCATGATAAAAGCAGTTGATGCGCTTTGTTGTTGCTAACTTTTGCTCTTTGCTGAAACTTTATCTTAAGTACATATTGGTCAACAATAACGCAACTATACAAAATACATTTTAATGAGAAAAATACATCCTGAAATAAGATTTTTTCCATTTTAGAATCTTTTTAAAGATTTTTTTTTCTTATAGCATTTGAGCATCTTTACCCAACCGCAACATTTGAAGTTTTACAAATATAGCAACAAGTACAATTGGTCTGTTTTGAATTCAATGGAGAGCACGCGTTTGTCTTTATCATGTGACCATCATGAATTGAGCCCATTATGCGAGATAAAGTTTCTCTTATGTTATAACATTTGGCATTCAATTCAATCTATAATGAGAATTCAGGGTCAAGTTTTACATAAATATGACCAATACCGAAATCTCGCATGAGTGAACGTTTATGGCAAAAACATGCAACTATTTGCGACAGATTTCGTTATTCTGAGCCATGCTCAAGAGACGAAGACGACACCCAAAACCCCTCTAATTTCCACACGACGCCAACGTGAGGGCTTTGAGCCACGATAGATTTAAAGTGCATCAGCCCTTCTAAGCGGTGGCTCTTCAGTGACCTACCACTCGACAACGCCGGCTACGAGTCCATGACCAGTAGACTATCACGCCCACGCCCGCCTGATTGCAAACTGGCGTGTTAATAGTAAGGCAGTGCTTCTCAAACGTTCAATACTGGCGCTCCCCTTTTAGATCACAATTTTTATCGCGCCCCCCTCCCCTTATACATTAATAATGTACTGAATGCAATAATAATGCACTTTGACGCTAAAGCTACAATAGGAGATCTTAACTTTAAACCATACAAATTAGTAACATAAGTATTAAAATTTTGTTTACTACTTTTAAGTAAAAAATAAATAAATAAAATAGGATAATTATTATGTTATTTTTCCTTTCTCTAATTTTTAAATTGAACATATTGCAAAATGCGGTGGATGCTTAGAAGACAAAATATAGATATCTGCTAAATATAGAAAAAGAACTCAGAGGGTGAATTTCTAATCATAAGCATTCCTTATAAAAACTTTGCTCTTTGCAAGACAAGCCCATGGAAGTCGTTAATACTTATTTGACTTGCTCTTAATTTAGTATTAATTAATTAGTTATAAAATACTCTGTGCAGCACTAATGCATTAAAAGTATACCAGCTGAAGTGCCCGCCCTTTGCACGAGTTCACATTTACAAGAAAATAAAACATTATTGATATAATAGCTGAATTGTAAGGAGTGCAAAGCCAAATGCTCGACAATGTTTATAAAAATGTAAAACGATTTTTTTTAAATGGTTGCTCAAATTATAATTAGTTTTAAGCGAATGGTTATTTTAAGCCTCACAGAATTAGCATTTATAATTGAAGTTAAATAATTAACAATAATATATAATTCCGATGAAGAATAACTGTATTATTTTTAATATTTAAAGCGAAAAGACTTCAACATGTTTTAGTGGTCCGTCGCCAAAAGTCCTCGTGTAGCTGAACAGTGCGACGTTATTATTCAATCAATCAATCAACATGTCTTAACCCGGGAGCAGGCGCGCACTCGATAAGGTCGAGCGGGGTTATTGAGTCACCCTAATCCTCTCATATATATATGCATATATATATATATATATATATATAAATAAATAAATTATTTTATTGTACACGATAACAAATCGTGATTCCAGTGAATAATTTAATTAAGAGAAATTTTACTTACTTACTTTCAACGACTTTTCTATTTTTCTTTGGTAACAAATAAACAGTTTTGCCAGAATTAACGATTTCGTAATCTGTGTGTCCCGCGAGACCCCTTCCGGGTAAAAAGTGTATTCATTATGATTATATGAAATTGTGTAAAACGTTTTTCGCGTTATGCTGTATATGTATAGAATATTCGTAAAAATTAGTCTTGGCCAAGTAATTCTTCGAAGTGTGTGTGCTCTCCATGGTTTTCCAAATATCATAAAACTCTTTTGCATGGAAAAAAGCATAACAGAGAAATGTATTACTTACAACTTCCCTAAATGAGGAACAAACACATATGAGAGGGGTCATAACTAACTGTACCAATAACTTAGAAGGTTAAACAGATTACAGCTATAATGTGCAGTATTTAAAAAGGAATGAAAGTGATGAATTTTTTATGTTCCTAAACTTTTTCGATTCTGCGTCTGGTATCTGTTTTTTCTCTGAAAGAGTTGTATGTTAGGTTTAAACAAAAAGCGTAATAAAAAAATCTCTCATCATGGGATTACAGCAAATCAAATAAAAGTTTTTTTATTTGGTTATAGAATCAAAGATAGCTAATTAGGTATTGGAGAAGTTTTTATTTTTGTTGACTTAATATTGCGTTCGCGCGCCTACAAATTATATCAGAGTAAAAGTGCATTTTTTATTATGTCTGAAAGTATTTTGTTTCAATTCATTCCAGTAAATTAATTATTTTCAAATCTTTTATTTTCGATATGCTCGCGCCCCCCGGGGGGCGCCCCACAGTTTGAGAAACACTGCAGTAAGGTAACATGCTTTAGTCATGTTAAGGTAACGTGCTCGCGATTATTTTTGGAATGATGAGGGCCAAACCTTCTACTTTACCGGTTGCGAGTTCGTTATACTGTCAACCATCCTACCACGTTTCTTTATTATGTATAACTATCGGATGCCGAAGAATGACATCCGATTTCATCACTTTAAGCCGTCACTTAAAAAACGTTCTATTCCGAAATTGCACAATCAAGTATTTTACGTGTTTATTGTCGACCCATCTCCCGATTGAGTTTTATTTTAGTACAATTTGTTTAATGCAGTCAATATTTTTGCTAATATCGACGATAGAAGAGTCGTCGGTTTCAATAAACTTTAAACATCCAAGATGAAAAGAATGAAATTAAAAAAGTACATTTATATTCCCGAAAGAAAAAAAACTTTAAAGTTTTTTGCTTAAGAGGAACTTCTGTGATGTCACTTATTTTGGCAGCCCCAGTCCTTATAAATATTTATAACTTATAATTGGTTCGATGTTCACGAAGTTTGCCTGCAACAACGAAAATCCAAAACAAATTTTTGAAAAAAATCCTTTGATGACTTGAAAACATTCTTCGAAAAATAATAATACAAAATGTTGTTCTTTTGTGAAATCACTTCTACAACGGTATCTTGGGACATCACATTTATTTATATACATACGAAAATATTGATCGCGGATACTGCACACAGCAAGTCTGACCCAAAAGCACACAGCGAACGGTCAGCTCGTCAACCTCGTAGAAGGAATGCGCGGGAGTGAAGGCGGGAAAAAGAGCGCGTGGGCGGAACACTCAGTTATCCTTCCGCTAGAAAAAATAGTTCACTCGCCTCACCCCAACATACCCCTCCTGCGAGTGATACATTTTTTTTCAAACAATACAAACATTATAGACATATACACAATACACATAAAATATAACAATTAACACAGTGACATAAAATCAAGAGAGTAATGCAATTTTTTGCATTGAATATTCCAACTTTTCTACATTCATGGCTTTCATAAGGAAATCTGCAATTAAAAATTCTGTTTGGACATATTCTAAATTACAGTATCTTCAATTAAATCCTTTATAAAATGAAAACGTAAGTTCATATGCCTTGATTTATTTGAAGAACGGGTACCCTTAATCCACTGAATTGCTGCTTGGCTATCTGAATTTAAAGTTACAGCATTATTTATAAATTGTGTTCACATTTTAATTCAGTTAACAAATTTACAGTCCAAATTATATCTTTACAAATTTCAGAAATAGAAAATAACTCTGCTTCACATGTTGATAAACTAACACTCTTTTGTTTACATTTCCATAAAATTAATGAATTACCTAGTAAAACTACACCTCCAGAAAATGATTTTCCATTTTCTGCATTTCAACTAGCATCTGAACTAGCATTTAAAATACCAAATTCATTTTCATAAAACAATTTTTTATCTTTTGAGCCCATCAAATATCTTAACACTCGTTTAGCCAAATTGTAATGTCTCTTCTCTGGATTATGATTAAATTGGGATAAATAAGATATTACAAAAGAAATATCAGGTCGAGTTCTATTAGCTAAATATAAAAGTTCATCAATTAATTCCTGATACATAGTAATATCAATAAATTCATTTGTAGAGGGAAAAATTTTGTCTTCCCCCTTCACAATTGGAGTTTTCACACTTTTACAATTTTCTAAATTATGTTTGACTAATAATGAATTAATGTAGTCACACTGGGATAAATAAATACCATTTTCACCTTTTTTCAATTTCCATGCCTAAAAACTTATTAGTTTTGTTTTCAACCACTTCAAATACATTTTTAATCTTACTAACAATATCTTCATACATTTTATCATTGTTACAAAAAAATAGCTAAATCATCTACATACATACATAATATAAGAACACTTTGATTAACAGATTTAATAAAAACACAATTATCAGAAGCTAATTGTTTTAAACCAAAATTTTCTAATTCACCCTTTATTTTCATGTACCAGTTTCTACCAGACTGTGGCAAACCATAAATACTCTTTTTTAATTTACAAACTTTATCATCTCCAATTAATTTTTCATAACCAGGAGGGGTAACACATACACCGTCTCCTCTAAATCACCATATAAGTATGCAGTTTTTACATCAAAGAAATTAACATTTAACTTTAATTTAGCTGCAAGTGCAATTAACAATCGAAAAGATTCAATATTTACAACTGGTGAATACGACTCTGAATAATCTATGTTTTTAATTTGATTAAAACCAGCTGCTACAAGCCTTGCTTTGTATTTATATTTTTCCCGGCATCATCTTGTTTTAAGCTATATACCCATTTAGTTTTTATTAATTTTGATTTCGCAGGTTTTTGTACAATTTCCCAAACTTTATGTTTATCTAACGAATCTAATTCATTCTCCATTGCTAATTTCCAATTTTTCCAATTAGCACTATTTTCTGCCTCAAAATAAGAGTTTGGTACATTATTCACCAAATGGACAGACATCAGCTTAGATTTTAGCCTTTCCGATCTTCTAACAGGGATTTGATTTTATACATCATTCAATTCAAGTACCGGAATTTGGATTCTGCCTGTCCGAGGTGATGACGTGGTCTGAAGGGGAATTGAGTTATCATTCTCAATTGCTCCAGGTCCATTATTTATATCAAAATTATACAACACTCCATTCTCTGTATTTTGATTAATTTCGTTTCTTTCGGGAGAGACTTCAAAAAATGAGTCAATATCCCATGTTTCATTTTCTATCTCACCTAAATAATTACTACCTTTTAAATATTCATTAAATTTAACTGATCTCTCCTCAATTACTTTTTGATTTTTAATATCATAAATTCGATATCCCCTCCTTTCTCTAGCATATCCTAGCATAATTCCACGTCTTCCTGGAATTTCAAATTTATTTCTCAATACTTTCGGAACGTGAAAATAGGCCACACAGCCAAATTTTTTCAGATAATTTAATTTTGGTTTATTACCTGTCCAAATTTCTAATGGGATTTTTTCTTTCCCTTTTCGTGGTGTAACATTAGATACTTGAGTACTACAATTAATAGCTTCAGCCGAAAATTTTAAAGGAAGTTTACTTTCATATAATAAAGATCTAGCTCTTTCTAGAAGAACACGGTTGGCTCTTTCTGCCTTGCCATTTGATTCACTATTGTATGGAATAGTTTTTTCATGAAATATTCCTGAATTCGTCAGGTAAGTATCTAGTTGTTCATTTACAAATTCTAACCCATTATCGGTTCTTATCTTTTTAATCCCCCCCCCTTTTATCAGTTAAATTTTCATATTTGGCTTTAAATTGAGAATATATCAAACATTTCATATTTATTTTTTAAAAAATAAGTAAAGTACATGCCAGAAAAATCATCTACAATTACCATAAAATATTTTGCACCACCATGCGATTCGATATTAATTGGACCACACAGGTCGGCATGGAGCAACTCAAGAATTTGTGAGCTTTGATATATATCAATACTATGATGAGTTTTTCTGGTTACCTTACTTATATCACAAGTTTCACATGTGAAATAATTTACATTATCAATATCAATATAATCTTTCATTTTAAGCATATATTTACAATTTAAATGACATAACCTGTTATGCCAAATTTCATAATTATTAGTAGATTGGTCAGAAATAAAACATTCAGAATTATACATAGGTTCTAATTTAATTTCTAATCTACCATTATTTTTAAATGCTTTAGTTATGAACTTATCATTTTTATCATATATCAATACACAATCATTTTCTGATTTAATCTTACAACCTTTATCCATTAAACATGTTACAGACAGTAAATTACATCTTAATTGAGGAACATAACTGACATCAGTAATTGTTAGATTAATAGAATTACAATGTTTTGTACTCACAGTTTTAGCTGAAACGTTTCCAGTTCCTTGGCTCATCATTTTAGAATTTTTATCGGCTAAGTAAATGTCCATCACTTCTGGACTAATATTTTTGAACCACACAGGTTCTTTAGCCATATGACAGGATGCACCACTATCCAGAATCCAGATATTGTCACAAGGTTTTTCTTCTCGATGGGAAGCTGTAAATACGTGTCCATTTCTAGACGAATTGTTTCTTTGGCTTGTACTTGGAGAGTTCTTGCTTCTATAATAACAGTCCTTAGCTAGATGATTTGATTTTCTGCAAATATAACACAGTCTCGTTTGCTTTTCATTTTTTCTTTTACAATAAAATGCTTCATTAATTCCATCCATGCGAGTTTTAATTGGCAAGTAAGTTGCT
The DNA here is from genome assembly GCA_019973935.1 of Trichonephila clavipes. Lineage (NCBI taxonomy): Eukaryota > Metazoa > Arthropoda > Arachnida > Araneae > Nephilidae > Trichonephila > Trichonephila clavipes. The sequence goes on from BMAU01008784.1 coordinate 95,445, forward strand.
TCTTCTTCCCTTAAAATTTGTAATATTTCGTCCATGCTTTTTCCTCTTTGTGTTTTAAGAATATCGCTCACTTTGGAGAATATTCCATTTAATCCTCTAACGGTATGGTAGACCAATTCCCTCGGCGACACGCCCAGTCCAAGGGAGTGACACTTAGTCGAAATCCCCCGCGCTCTTGCAATATAATCTGCTACAGTTTCGCCATTTTTCATTCGGATGTTCTTGAGTTCATTGCCCGCGTCAATTTTTCGGTCTTCACCTTCGCCCATGTAAGTCGCTCTAATTTTATCCCACAGCACTTTCGCGTTGTCTTCCTTGCGAACTGTAAGGCTTGCTCATCTGCGAGCGATAACTTAATGTATGCTATTGCATCTGAGTTTTTCGTAATCCAGTCCATTTCATCTTTACGGGTAAGGTCTTCAGGTTTATCCTCTAAGATTAGAGGATCTAATCTTTTTAAGCTAAGGGCAGCTTTCATCTTAAGCTCCCAAATAAAATAGTTCGTTCCGTTTAAATCGGGAATAGTTCTTATCCATTGTAGGTAGAAAGGTTTAAACGTTCACAAAGTCAACTAACTCGTCACACAGATTAACCACGCTCTGCTACCACTTGTTCTTTTGTGAAATCACTTCTACAACGGTATCTTGGGACATCACATTTATTTATATACATACGAAAATATTGATCGCGGATACTGCACACAGCAAGTCTGACCCAAAAGCACACAGCGAACGGTCAGCTCGTCAACCTCGTAGAAGGAATGCGCGGGAGTGAAGGCGGGAAAAAGAGTGCGTGGGCGGATCACTCAGTTATCCTTCCGCCAGAAAAAATAGTTCACTCGCCTCACCCCAACACAAAATAAATATGGTTGGTTTTGAGGAAAGCATCGTCACAATGAATAGAATCAGATTATTATCCTTATAATTACATCCAGGTTATGATCGCTCACAATTTAGGGCTTGGAGCACTTTTTAACTGTGGTCTAAATATAAAACAGTTTTAAGGAATCAATATTATGACCAATATTGTGTGCTGTATCCCCCAATATCCTTGGTGTAATTGTCACATTTTGTCTTCTGCTGTTAATATTATTTCTAATTCTGTGTTCCTCGCTGTTCATGTTAGTTTCTGAAGGAGAGTGTTTTTTCTTAAAGCCTCGAAGTGTTACGGGGAAGTCGTTGGTGATGGATTTCAAAATTACGAACTTCGATCTAGAGACGAGTATGACATCCGAGCTTCCACTCCACGGCAACCTGAGGACTTTGAGCCTTAACAAATTTAAAGGGAATCAGACCCCCTACAAAGCGTATCTTAAGTGACACCAGGATTCGAACTCATAGTTCAACAGAAAGTTCACGACATGACTGCTCGGTTACCGCGGACACTCTATAGGTTTAAAGCTTACAGTATTGGAGTAATCAAAGACGTAGTAGGTTACCATTTTAATTGGGTGTGTTTATTAATATCACTCTTTAAATCAACATTACGTTTATTGGCAAAGGATCCTAGTCAAATGACAAGGACGACCCCTAAGGTTGTGAGGTCTTCACCTCTTTCTTGTGCACCTAGATATGTATGAGGTAAGGAAGAAACACTTCCCATGATCCAATCAATCTATTGATCACACAATATAACGATACTAGTTCAATTAACAACAGTAAGGGAATGTCTCGGTACTAACCACGAAAATGGAACAACGATAATACACGAATGATTAGGAGACTATCAAACTCGATCCTTACTTTTATAGGATCTAATATTTATTTAAATTTAATCTGATATTAATTTTCTCAGTGATCAATCTGCGCTTTTAAATCTTTCCCCTAATAAGTATTCATTCACAATACTTCAATAATGCTGCCTGTCAGTAACAATCTCACCTGATTTCTGGTTTACATCCACTCCTATTCTATTCTATTCTAGCTAGAAAACTTCAACTATATATAGTAAACTTTATTTGGATATCACGATTTCTTCCGAAGGGTTGGATGTGAATAACGCGAATTGATAGCCCAAAGATTTACGCGAAGAAGGTACGCGAATAGCCCCCGATAGATCATCATCCCCTTTACTCGACTGTACTTAAATGGCATCAGGACTTGAACCCCCGACTCGACAACACCGACCACGACTTTGTGACCATACACCATCTGAAGACATTAAGAGGACTAGTTCATCACACAGTGTAAGGAGCAACAAACCATTCTTTCACATAAACTTGTGGGAAAATATTAGACTTTTCAGTTACCGGTCTACTTACTCCTTGGATATTGAAGTCTCGACGAATGCCTCATCTCCAATTCGACAGAACAGTGGACCGAGGAACCTCCAGGCGTCCGCGAAAGTCTCTAATGATGATTTCCCTCATTTACAAACCCTAAAGGGTTTTTTTTTGAAAAATTGAAAGATGTGCCATCCTAGACTAGATCACTAAATTGCGCGCGCGCGCGCCTCCAATGAAAATACTCAACTAGAACATGCATTTTGATCAAGAATATTAACTTTTTTTTATTGTTGTTTGTAACTACATAGATAGAGCTTTGAAAATGGTTTAAAAGAATAAGTCCTTTTTCAAAACTTTTGGGGTCACTTCCAGGAAAATGTTTGCGAGTTGTTCAGGGAATTTCTGATGCCTTTCCATACTACTTGTTTATGTGAAATAACATTTTCAGCTGCTTATCTTGAAACTAAATTCAAAAACTGTCTGAAACGCATAGAATCTCAATTGAGATTGCAGATTTCAATATATTGCACCTGATATAACAGCACTTTTAACAGAAACGCTACACCCATCCTTCTCATTAAAATTTTTAATTTAGTTAAGTAAATTTTATTTGAAATTAATATTTTATAATATTTTTAATTACAGTTGTGAACCTCTATCTCACGAACCTCTATATTGCGAATTTTTCTATGTGACGAACTTTTCCCTGGAACCAAGAACATTTCACGATTTCTTTCGTAAAATAATCTCTCTATAGCGAAGTGCCTTTTCTATATAACGAACTTTTACTTTTGTAGGATTCAATTTTTTTCTCTCCCTATTTTTAAAGTATTTCTGAACATTTCAAGCTATTCTTTTTAACGCGTTTTATGGCTCATAAATCTTGAACTGGTTTTATTAGATCCTAACTCGCCGATAGCAATAGAGTTCTGGACGTTTCATCTAAGTGTAACCCTTAAGCCCCAATGCCTAGTTCACTAGAAACATCTTCGATATCCTCTTTCATCCTCAGGGGAGTTGTCCCATGTCCCCGTGTTCTAGTAAAATAATGTATGTTAAAAATATTATACTTCCATGTTTTTTAATTATAAAATGTCCTTAAAAATTCATTTATTTTAGTATAAAATTATTTTCTTAATATTGAAAATACAGTGAATTCTTCGACATTCTTTTTTCTTGTTTTCCTTGCAGTTTTTCTTTCTTTTTTGATGGGTAAGATAAAGAAAATAAACATTTTTAAAAAAAGTGAATTACTTTCGCTTTTTATTACGACCAGGATGAACATTTCGAATCCTACTTCCTTTTCGATCACTCATTGCGAAAATATATAATCTGCAGCTGTTGTGCTCTTCGAAGCTAAACGAAGATTAAAACAAGTTCGACAAAATATTCAATAACTAGATATTTCCTTTTAAACCTGTACAAACTTCCTCCGTAGAATCGAGCTCACCCAAAGGGTTTCGAGCTGCATCAGACCCTCAGAGAAGTTTATTTGCAAACTAAACGAAAAACACATACTAAAAGGCCTGAATGAGGGACCCTCCCCCAAAATTCTTGAGAACCAGGGGAAGAATGCAGCAAAAGCACTTTACAATTACAATGCAAAACCTGTACAAACTTTATACTTGTATGAACGCATATTTGTATAAAAGGGTCTCGGGTATCAAGCCGACTGTATACAATAGGCCCAGCCTTCGACTGCGCCAACTCAATGCTCCGAATAACCGCTTCTTATAAATGATGTATCTTTATAACGACTTCGAATTTTAAAAAACCACTTTACCACCATATTCTAGACATGTTAAGGAAACAATTTATGAAGGGAAAAAATCGATTTTTTTAACCCATCACATGGGCGAACCAGCTTAAATCCCTCAGCCATATGGAGTCAGGAAGGGGTATTCACAAAATCTTGGGGTCCGCAATGCGAGTCTAGTGTGAGTGAGTGAATATTAACGTCGCACTATTCAGCTACAAGAGGGCTTTTGGAGACGGACCACGTAATTTTTAACCATGGTCAAGTGACGTGGACTGCACCTGAGCTGGCACCCCTCTCCTAACTACCACACCACACCAACGGGTGGACGTTTCAGCTCTCAACCGATTTAATGTACATCGCTGCCCTACACGGCGGGTCTTTAGTGGTACTCTACTCGAACTCGTGATAAGGCCAGCCACGGTCCGATACCTTGACCACTCGGCTACCGCGGCCATGCAATGCGAGGCTAATACATAAAAGGGGCCTGTTGTGATCAAAAATTTAAGAGAGAGAAGCTACCATACAGTATTAACATAAATCTACAAAACACGTTAAGTATAATATTGATGAATCATTGGGATGATCTTATTGCTGTAGTTTAAGTTAGAATTCAGATTCCGGTAAGTATTAAAATAAGACATTTAGTATTTTTTAGCGTTAAAAATAATTCCGGTTAGCATAGAATACATCCATTTGCGCGTAGTGGAAAGTGTTTACTATGCGGGGTCAAGAACTTTTTGTTCGTGACCTTCAAGGATGGTTGATTCTCTTTCGTGCCTTGTTTTCCTTTTCATTTCACTTCCCTACACAGCACATCTGGACGTTCATTCATGAACTTTTATATCCAACACGACATTCGAGAAAAAAATAATAAATACTATGCCGTTTTATCAACGATATCAGACTTTGAAAGAAAAAATTTTAACCGAATGTTTTGAATTGAAAATATCTTATACTAAGAGTTTGTTTTTCCTATAAAAACATATCTGGAAATTTGAATATTGATTATTCTCGTTTGTTAAAAGTTAATATTTATTATTATTTATATATGTTATGCAAATAGCCAATTGTTTCAGACAAATTTTCGAAAAAATAAATGAATAAGGACTTAAGAGTAATTTGTCAAATCAAGAAAAAGATAAGATTTGAAGTTTCCAAACTAAGTGATTTGTTCATGAATCTACTGCAATAAATTTCCATGTCATATTTTTTATAATAAATTTTATGAATTTCATTATTTTAGTCATTGCCACGACAAGGAAAGAAAAATCGAAAAATTGAAAGTTTGATTACAAATATAGGAAAACCTTTTTTTTAAAACTAAAATAAATAATCGGAGATCATATAAGTTAGTTTGTTACTAAATCACTTTTTAGAATAATAATTTCCTGTTTTATTCTCTCTTCTCTCCCAAAAGGATTCGGATAAATCCATTTTATTAAATTCTTTTTTAGAATATTTCAATTGCATATTAAGGAATCAGGGAAAAATAGATAAGTTGTTTGCGAAAATTACGTTCAAAATTTATATCTTTGAATCTCGGAACTATTACAGTACAACCTGTTTTTGTGCGGTTCTTTTTCATGCGAATTTTTCTATGCGGTATATGAATTTCAACGGATTTGGCGCCACTGTAACATTTTCTATCAATGTACCAGTAGCGGACGGAGAATGTTAGGGCCTCCCTGCAAAAAAATTCAGGTTTTGTTTTTAATATTTTATAAATTGGGTAAATACGTACTTGGCCTTAGGTAGACTTTGTGCCCCTAGAGTCCTGCCCCTCCCCTTCCCCGCGAGCAGAGGTTACAGTGGGGGGTGTACGTTACACCACTACAATGCACATACATATGCACTTCAAGACGCTGTGTTCATTTGTTACAAAGTCTCCCGACAATGCACGTTCAGTTGCTTTCTTTCAATGCGCCAACTGCCCGCGCTTGATTGAAGACGAAACTTTCAATGTGTGTGTGTGAGAGATACATTATCAATAATTTGATAAAGACGGTCAAGAAGAACCTGATCTTTTGAGTTATTGAGTGAATATTAACGTCGCACTGTTCAGCTACACAAGGGCTTTTGGCGACGGACCACGTAATTTTGAACCATGGTCAAGTGACGTGGACGACACCTGAGCTGGCACCCCCTCTCCTAAGTACCACATCATACCAACGGGAGGACGTTTCAGCTCTCGACAGATTTAACGTGCATCGCTCTCTTACACGGCAGGTATTTTATAGGTACTGGGCTCGAACTCGTGACAAAGCCAGCCACGATCCGATACCTAAACCACTCGGCTACCGCGACCCTGATTTTTTGAGAGCGAGTAAAATACATGCAGAGATACAGCTTCGCAAGAAATTGAAAAACATTTTCTTAAGATAGATACCAATTCCGATAGGAGTGTGAAATTTCAAAAAGAGCTATATCACGCATGTCTGGTTATCGTGACATTCACGAGCAACTGACCTTACGAGGTGCCAAAAAATAAATCAATTGAAATTGTATCTTCATGTGACGAAAGCGATTTTGAACTAATTCATCAAAGGAAAATGCGCGCTTTGGATTACAATGAGTAACAGTGAATTAAGCATGTGCATTTTGAAAACTTCTGCATGTATAGAATGAGAAATTAAATGATTACAATGTTTCCATGTGTAATTTAATTTTTTTTATATATATATTTTGTTATATAGAAGTACTTTCTCATAAATTTCATAAATAATTGGTTTATTTTCTAAGTGCGACTTTTTATGCGGTCCCTCTCCACCACATAAAAAATTCTGTAGTATTTCGAATAAGCCATCTATTATATGCAAGAATTTATGAAATTTGCGAATATTTTTTTGTGCATATTTTATGTGGTCCTCACAGAAACAGGTTTTACTGTATTTATTTTGGTTAATAAGGAACTTGTACACTTATTCAAAAATTTTTTTAAAAAGAAACAGTTTAGAGTACATTGACTTTTTTTCAATTTTTTCTCTTATCCATTTCACATAAAATCAAATATATTTATATTACTACTTTTATTAACACAAAATTCTACTTTGAATCAAAACATTAATTTCTTATTTTACTGAAAATTACGTTAACATATATATATATATATATTTTTAATTACAAATATACTTTGAATAATATTGTGAATAATAGCAGCCAACGTTTATTTTCTACACATTTTTTTTATTCTTATGACTCAGATGATCACAAAGATCTCCAGATGAATACAATAACTGGAAAATATGCAAAAATTAATTTCTTAAGTTAAACCAGTGTCGATTATAATTTCTTTTCTCCAACTGTGAACAAACAGATTTAGAATAAATACAAAATATGCCAACTTAAGCAACATATCATTAACCCTTAAATGCATGAAAAAAAAATAGTTTTTTTAAAAAGAATGTTGTCATAGGCAACGTGAAAAATAATCAGATAATGGTATTAGAGTATAAATATTCAAAATATTTATATTTTGAAAAAAAGTTGTAAGCAGAGATTTAGCAGTATATAGTATTTCCCAAAAATCTGGCATCTATCCAATAAAATCAAACGTTAATAGGTTACCCGACAACAAATGAAAAGCATTTTTTTAAAAAAAAAAATCTAGAAAACGTAACTTACACACCAAAAAAAAAAGTAATGTCTCCCACCCCTACATAATTTATTGTGTGTGGTTATCTGCGTGCGTTCGGAAACGCACCCACTCAGGTTTTTGGATAAATACAAGTGGAACTGGAATGTAGACTATTAGCAACAATGTACAATTAAGGGTTAATAGGTTCAGCACAATCAGATAAATTGAAGTCACATGAATTATTGAACTAAAGCACACAACAATATGGAAAAAAAATTTCAACCTAAACAATGTCTGTAACTGTAATTTAAATAGTCAATGGGCTCAGTTCATGTGACATGATTGTCACATGATAATGATAACCACGTGATTCTAGCCAATCAGTTCAAAAATTCGCGTGACGTCATAGCTTCACGATAAAAGCTATAATGTGTTTCCAGCTAATCTGTTCACGCGCTTCGTTGTTTCTAACTTTAGCTCTTTGCAGAAAATTTCTCTTAAAAGTACATGTGTACTCAAAATGCATTTTAAATAAAAATATAAGCATAAAATAAGATTTTTTTAAATTCTTAAAAAAAATTTTGAAAATTTTATTTTCAAAACATTTAAACATATTTATCCAATTTGGAATTCTGAAAATTTATCCATGTTTTGCAAAAAAAAAAAACAAGTACGATTAGTGTAATGCCTATTTTGAATTCAATAGAGAAAACATGTTTGTCTTAATCATGTGACCCTCATGAATTGAGCCCATTAAAAATTGGTCCAAAATAAAGAAAAGAAATTTCTAATATTTTACAATACGAAGCAAATATCTTAGTTTATATTATTGAAAAGATGTTATTGGAGGTTATCTATTTCCGAGAATAAATCGATCACTTGATTAACATTTCTGTTTATATAGTGACTTTATTTTTGAAAAATTTAAATTCAGAAAGAGAGGCAGCTAAGGGTCAAGCTCATAAAGAGCTATCGATGATGGACTGTGATTTTGAATCAGAAAGAAGTGATGAGGATAGTATATGAACAGGCAACTTACTGTCCAAGTTTCTTACGCAAAGAGAGAGAGACTCGAAGTACATCTGCTTCAATAAAAACCAATCTATAAAAAGTGTAAAATAAGGATTTGAGCTACGTATTTTTGACTTATCTCACGTGGTTTAATTTGCGCGCGTGACTCTCACCAAGTTATTTAACAGACCTATATTACCATGAACAATATTTAAAGTAAAATACTCAATTTAGAATAAACCAAAAGAGAGAAGTAATATAAAAAAAAAATTAAGTCAATTCCTACTTAGATCAACACAAATTTTTTTTATTTTAGTTACTTTTTATCAAATACGAGTAATTATAATATAAATATGTATATACATATGACAAAATCACAATATTAAGTGGCAATCAATTTTTATTAATTATAATTGAATTATTGTATTATCATCCAAAACAATCGTGTACATAAAATTTCAGTTCAACTGAAACTCAATGCTTTAAAACACGAGAAAAAAATCTTTTAAAGTTTTGACTCGAGTCGCTAAAAATGGAGCCAACGTGACTGTAATTCTTTAAATAATTAGTTTCAGTCAATTTTAATTGTAATCAAATTACCGTACTGTCATCCAAAACTATCGTGTATATAAAATTTCATCTCAATTGAGCGCTTTAAAAGGTATTTTATTAACGATTGAAAATTTGAACAAGATATAGGGAGGTTGTGAATTAATAGGAGTTGAAAGAAAAAAAAGACTTAAAATTAAAAACATTTATACGCGGACTTTTTATATGTTTATTATAAAGAAATTATATTTTCGATTTTTAATAATATCTCCTCTTTGAAGTCTAGTTATGATGAATTTTTTAAAAATATTCTTTATTACACAGAAAAGCTCATCTGCAATATCCTTATATACTTTTAGTGCTTTCAACATTTCATTTTCTGTTTCTGGATACATTTACCATCACAATATTACAATAAATATCAATTAAAAATCCAAAAACAATACTTATTGCAAGACTTAATATATTTAGTAAAGGATATACCCAACTCTTTCACACGGTACATACGTTCCTTACAAAACCGTGCAAAAAAAAAAAAACCCACGTCAAAAATACTTGCGATTTATGGTAAGTTTGGGAATATGTTCTACAATTTTACAAAATTGTGTGAGATGAAAAATCTGTTAACATTTTCCTAAATAACCGAATAAAAAAAGTAATGTTATCCACATGTTACATATTTATAAAACAAAAACAATTCATTTTTATTATAAAAAGAAATCAGAATTAGTGTCTATAAGTACATACAACATAGATTCAAATTGAAATTAGGAATAAAACTACTAACTCTAACAATTATTCATCGCTACTTGATATTAAGCGTGTATGTTTTATTACGCGAACTGCATCCATCAGCAAATGTGTCAGACATATCTAGCATTACTGTCGGATTTGAGTCAAAGGAATCAAGTTACTTATATAATTCTTGATATTCTGCTGCACATCTTATTATGTTGGCGTACTTGTAGCAAATTTAGAGCCCTAGAGAATTAAATCAGCTATTAATAGCTGAACTTCACCTACGACTTCTTTATTATCATGAACTGTCCTAAATTAGATCAAATCTGTATCCAAAGGACACGAATTCCCATTTTTTTTAAATCCGTGTTAGAACAAAAAAAAAAAAAACAAATAAATAAATGTAAAAAAAAATCACTTAATTCGTGCATCGTGTTATTTCAAAATCGTGTAAAATAAAATTGTAGAGTTGAGTGTACTTATGAGCTTCTTACATGCTCAGAAAATAAAATAAAAAAAATTCTTAGCGAAATTAAAGTCCCTTATGTAAAAGAGCACTTTTCCAAAATTCATCGCGAAAGAGTTGCGTGACATCTGACTGCAATAAATTTGTAAAGGAAAGGATAGGATCTAAAAAGTACATAAATAAACCGAAGTTTTTTTCTTCACGCTTGACTCTTGCACGATTTTGCAAGATATAACTGTGTTTGGATGGAGAGAAAACTGGTTTTTTCTTCGACAATGATATTCTAGATTAACTAGGGAATGCAATGCAATATATCCGAGAATCGTTCTTTTAACAACCTACGGAACAATTGGACATTTTTTTTTTATCTACTATAAGCTGATGGTATTGTTAGAATGTATTTCCAGTATTATTCTTCGTATCCTTTCATCGCATTCACTTAATGTAACCGAATATAATAGAATATGTAATAGATAATAGATAAATTAATAAAATATTTTATTCTGTTGGAGGGGGAAAAAAGTCAAATTGAAACACCGGAAATTATGGAAAGGAAAAAAGCATTGTTTCTTTAATGGCAGTATAAACGCAAATTCTTCGACTGGAAAAAGGATATTGCAACAATATTTTTTACCTAAAATAATTGACTTTCAAGTAATGTATTGAAATTAAAGGGATATTTTCTGGCTTCCACAGTACTGTGATATAAGCGAGGTGGATTCACTTGAATGATAGATTTTTCAATCCAATATTTTTTTAGCAAAAAGTTGACATTTTTAGCGAAAACGATCCATATTCGGCGAATCTGTGGCAAATATATATTAAGATTGATCTTATGTAGATAACATTTTGTAAGCGTTATAAAAGAAAAGGAGTAAATTGATTAATTATTTATGTTGCACTTTAAAGCTATTTATAAGAAGGCTATTGACGACGGGCTTCGCAGGTTTGAACCTTGGGCAAGTGACGAGGAAGAAATTGCAGTTGACTCGCCAAATTTCCACACTACTCCATTATTGCACCAGAATTCGAATCTATAATTCAACAGAAGCAATGACGGCCACGAGTTCGCAATTATCACTTATCAAGTACCGTGTCTATTAAAATGAGACTGTAAAACGATGTTTAGAAGTTAAATTACCAAGGGGTAAATTTAAAAGTTGGTGAATTCTGTAAAATTAATACTTTATAAAATCTGGGGATTTTTAACTAATGCGAACTTTTTAAACACAAAAACGACTCAGAATAAAGTACATGTTGCCAATCTTTCAGTTAATAAAGAAATTTATTTTTACTGCTAGTTAAAAGGAAATTTTTTGAATTGGAGAAAACATTTGCAATCACCGCTCATAATTTTCTCTTTTGATTTTTGCTGTAATAACTGCCCAATTTAAAATTCTAGTCGAAGAATCTTGCGAAATATGTCTAATCCATCACTTTGACGATTTTGTTGCGTTTGTTTGATGTCTTGTGACAGGAAAAACTTGTTTTAATATCAAAATTGTTTACGATTCGACAACTTTGATGCTTGCACAAGAGCATTTTGCTGTGTCGAAAGGTGAATTATACATCAAAGTGTCATGGAGATGACCTTTGTGGCATAGCTGAAAACCACAGCATACTTGTTAAAGGAAAGAACCCTCCATGTTTATTAATTGCTGCTATAGAAATAAAAACTCATTTTATAGAGACATTCTTAAATTTTTGAAAATTACGTTTCAAAAGCAATTGATTAACGCTCAGTTTAAAGGTTTTTGTTGCATTTAATAGATATTTTCTTGTTTCTTTGTTATTTTATCTTTGCTGTGTTAGAACATGTCAATCACTAGCATTGCTAGCCCCGAGGGAACCCTGTGTGATTTAAAATTCCTTGCGGAAGGGAGGACTTTTTCGAAAGTAGCAGCTTTGATAATGGGACTATAGAAAACATTTTGCAATTCTTGCTGACATATATTGGGTCCCCTGTAGCGTGTGTAACCCCGTATCATTGATACGGCGGCAGCTACGCCCCTGATGACATTGGATAATGAGATTTCATAACATCAAATCATGATCAGAGGAGAATATTTAAACTGATACATCGTACCACAACATGCCAAATGGATATTGAAGTCATTTAGCTTAAGTATTCCAATTTATCGTGTAAATAAGTTTTAATTTTAAGATATCTTCAGAGGAACATAAGCATTATTGAAAAGGTTTAACCGTCATTGAGGCACAATGACGAGAACGTCACTCGAGCTGGTATCTACCTCTTCTATAAATTCCGCACCATGCGAATTCTTTCAGGTTTATTTAACGTAACACAACCTTTATTATTCTGCAAGACTAAATTTTAATGCGCTATGATTCAAACACGCATTTGCGACATTAACGGTTTGCCTACCCATGTCCTCACAGTCCTTAATGGAATTAAGAACAAAAATGAATATTTATGCTTAATATCGTACTTAGAAGCAATGCGCGGGCAATGTGTGACTGATTATTAATGTAGTATAACAAAGATGCAAGAGGGTTATTGGCGACAGACCTCGTAAATCTGAGTGAGTGAATATTAACGTCACACCATTCAACTACGCGAAAATTTTGGGTGATGGACCTCGTAATTTTGAACCATGGTCAAGTGACGAGGACAATACCTGAGCCGGAACCCCTTTCCTAACTTCCACACATAACCAACGTGAGGATGTTTCAGCCCTGACATATTTAACATGCATTGGTCCCCTCTGCATGATGGGTCTTCAGCGATATGAGACTCGAACTCGTGTCACGCTGGCCATGAATCCGGCACCTTGATAATTAAGCAACCAGAGCTACTTTGTAAATCTGAACCACAGTCAAGTGGCGAGTGAGTGAGTTTTTATTGACGTCACTCGTAATTTTGAACTTCTTCAAGTAACGAGGACGATACCCGAGCCAATCCCACTTTCCACCATGCCAACGGGAGAACACCATGCTACGATAGATTTAACGTGCATCAGCCCCTCTACACGGTAGTATTCAGTGGCACTAGAGCACAAGATACACCAGCCACGAGCTCGTGCCCATGATCACAAGGTCACCACGACCACCGGTTTAGGCGAAGACACCCGAGCTAATATCCCACTCTCCAAACTTCATGAGGACTTTGAGTCTCGCTAGATTTAGCAAGCATCAACCCCTCTCAACACGACGGATCTTTATAAGTATCGACTAGAACCGTCTTCTCAACCAATACAACGCTGGCCACAAGTTCGTGACTGATCACGTGGCTATCATGGTCAATGGCTGGTTTTGAAGTTCGTAACCTTAACCCTCTGACCGGGACATCCGTCTCTCAAACGGAGATCTGCTTTGATGCCTGCAGATAACGCTGTGGTGTGATTTTTTGGGTGGGCTGCCTTGAAATCTTCAATTGGACTCTACCCATTGAGAGGATCACATGGTGGTACATGGCGATTTTTTTTTCAACTCGCGATAAGTGCGACTTTTCTTATCTATCACCGTCTATTACACCGATATTCCTATAGTTTTTTCGTGTTTGGTATTATTTTTAATTACTTTTACATGGATATAAATAATTTTTAATCAGTTTTTTTTATAAAAGTACTAGTCACAATTCTAGTGATTAAAATATATTGTTGTGCTTGATTTAACCCCACACATCTTACTTGAGCCACTCAATTTCATGAGTTATAAGGACATTTAAAACAGTCCTTAAGGTAATGAAATTTTTAAAAAAATTACGTACCCGTCTGTCAGACGGATGTTTCTCAGTGCGGCAAAAAAAATTGATGTTCCGGTCAGAGGGTGAATCGCCAGAAGCTACCCCATTACCCACTCTAAGAGATAATTTGTGTGTGTGAGAGAGAAAAGCTCATTATCGAAAATCATTATTAAATATCCAAAAGAAAAAAATTAAGAATATCTCAAAAGGTATTTAAATTTGAATTGCTTTTTGTTGTGAGAATTTTTTTTTTAAAGAACCTGTTCCATTTCCTATTTCGCGTTGCAGTTAATCTTTATTCGGGTCTTTATCTAACAGAGTCGCTAAATCCCGAGAAAAATGTTCGTTATGTGGGAAATTCGTTAAATAGAGGTTCACCTTTGGACGTACTTAAGAAATCACATGAAATACATATTTTAAGTTTATAAGCACTATATATTTTTTTAAAAAAGTTATTGATTTACAAACATAAAAAAATGCATGAATTTTTATAAATCTTACCCATTATATGTGAAAACAAGTGTGTGTTGGGGGGGGACTTTGTCCAGAAATGCACAATTAAAATTAATGAATTTTTTAATGACTTTTTCTAATTGTAAGCCTACAAGTAATCTTAAACATGCATTATTTTATAACCAGTAATCTTAAGCATACTCTACCACACGAGTCCTTAAATTTAACTATTGATAAAATCAATTAATTTTGAGTTTAGTTGAAAAATTACAGCAATTTTATTGCTTTAGGCGAGTTAGACATCTGGTCAAACGAATTCAAGATCATTGATTTCCAATGTATTGTTTTAAAAGAGAAAAAATTGAAATGTCCAGAAATATTTTGAAAACAAGGGGGAAGAAAATCAAATCGCAAGAGAAAAAGTTTGTTAAATAGAAAATGCACTTCGCTACTTGAAAGTTATTTTACGAAGAAAATAGTAAAATGATCTTGGTTCCAGGAAAGATCACAAAATATAAAAATTCGCTCAACAGAGGTTCGACTGTAATTTGAATACATTTTGAATGAATTCAGTTATGGAATAAAACTAGAAATGCATCACGTCACGTCAAAATTTAGTGAAGATAATTCACTTTCAACGAAACTTATGCTTGTTAACTGTGGAATTCGATTTTACTTATCCACAAAAAATTGTGCAGGAAGATCACGAAACTAAAAAAAACCTGTAACCCCCCTTTTCTTTTTCATCTTTTTGAAATGATAAAATAGAGAAGGGCCAGGGGAATTTTCCCCCAAACATACTAAAATTTCCTATTTTGTAAGAGTCTGTTACAAGCCTGACAGCTTTTTTTGGTTTCTATTCGTAGTACTAATTTTCTTGAATATTAAATTTCAAAATTATTCGCTGCAAAATTCGTTTAATGAAAACAAAACTGGCACAGCGAGTGAATATTAACGTCGTACTAGAAAGCTACAGGAGGGCTATTGGCGACGCACCTCGTCATTTTGAACCATGGTCAAGTGACGAAATTGGAGCTGGCACCCCCACACATCTTCTAACGTCTACTTCAGTGATCCGCAACCTCCGGTCCGTGGATCAAATGGTGCCTAAAGAACATTTAACTATTGCCATTTTATTTAAAATGGTGCATTTCTCTCGGATTTGCGCAACTTTCCACGGAAATCACTTTATATTCCATGTTAAAGCGCTTTTATTCATTTTTGGTGTAACAATATTTTATTCTGAAGGCATATTTAAATGTAACTAAATTAAAATTGTTGAATCAAAACAATCTAGAATGTAAACAATCAACGTGTCCCACCCTCATCGGCCGTGGTAAAATTATCAAGCGTTGACCGGTCCGCAGCGATAAAAAGGTTGCGGAGCACTAGTCTACATCACACCAAATGGAGGACGTTTGAGCCTTGCCATATTTAATGGGCTTTGGCCCTCTCCACACAGCGATATAGGATATGGGACGGAGAAACTCTTCGCGTTCCATTTCCCAGTGACATCCAGCGTCGTCGTCACATCCAGCGTCGTCCACACAGCGGGTTATCAGCGGCAGGAAACTCGAACGCCAGCCACAAGTCCATGACCTTCACGACAAAACTATCTCGGTTACCTCATTTCAAGCCTTTTTTTCTGAATCGTAGTTTTCTCCATGGTCCCATTTTTAATATTGAGGAAAAACTGGATTCAGTTCTCTTGTATACTTCTCTATTTGATAATATTTCTTAGAAAATTTGGGAAAATATGTAGGGTTGGATATGTGCAATGGACAACCTCTCCCCCTGTACTTAGGGTGGAGCAGCCCACACTGACGTCACACTCCGTCAGGAATGTCCGACTAAAAGGACACACGGGAAAATATGTAGACGGACGTTAGGGACGCTAAGCTTTAGACGTAGGAGAAAGACGTTCTCCTTTGCTGTTCAGTATATATAATCTAGATATTTCATCTTGTTAAATAAATCATTTATCATCCTTAGGTTGTAGTTATTTTCCCATATTTTGGGGGCTCGACCTTTCTCTTGCATATTAAGGAAAATCACCTCTAGACGAGAGAAAATTTTTAAGACGCGTTAATATTTTTCTTCAGTGGACGCTACATTGCAAAAAGCGTAAAAACGTGTTGCTGTTGGAATTTCTTTTTCTTGTGGATTCATTTAGTGCCTCAACTGGTTTTGGATTTATTGTACGGACTGCTCCCCAACCCCAGGTAGGCAAAATTTAATTAAACGTATTTTTTGTTTGTTTATTTTGGCTTTAAAATAACTGTATTTAGTAGTTTTAACTCAGAGTGTGATAGGGAAATTTTGATTACAACCTTGCACCGTCTAAATTTTCAAAGTGATTAATTTTGTATATTAAGATGTCCTGTAAAAAAATTAAACTAGGCGATATTCCTATAATTGCTAATTCGTTGAAATGTGGTACAACTCGTGCTGTAAAAACATTAAATTCTATATTAGGATTCACCGAATTTGACCGTTCTTCGCGAAATAAAATAAGAAATTTTTCTACAATTCCTAAAGAGTTTAGAGTTGAAGAACACAAAGAAAAAATTTTAACCGAATTCTCATTGCCTGATTTTATCTCAGTCGCTAATTTATTGCATTTAGACGTAGAAACAAATGAGCAAAATTTATGCAATAGTATATTTAAAGTTTTGACGAACTTAGATGAATTCCAACTAACATTAAATAATTCGGAGGCATCCTTTTCTGAAGGCGAAAACGTAGTTTCAAAAACCACGTTTCAAAAACGAATCACGTTAGACAGGAATTTTTCATCGGAAAGGACAGACCAGCACTCCCCGTTTCAGCAACATCCGGTCAGCAATTCTCCCCTGCCCAGCGTTCAAGGTTATTCTTTCATGTAGGCACATCAAAACGTTTCATCTCTCTGTACACAAAATACTTTTCCTCCCTATTCAAACGAAGCTTCCCTTACAGAGATGAATACCCAGTTTTGGACTTTATTGCGGGATATTTCTGCGACTAGTAGAAAATTTACCGGGGAAGATTTTTATTCTGTAAGTAGTTTCTTTCGCGATGTTGAAGAAAATTTTGATTTATTCCCAGCTATCAGTTCTTCTCAAAAATTAATTTTCGCGAAACGTCTAGTATGTGGAACTGCTAAATCATTTCTTTTTTCACAAAGAAATTTAAATACATACGAGTCATTCAAAAAAGCTTTAATTGAAGAATTTTCGGATTCAGTCACTTCAATAGAAATTCACCGTGAATTAGAAAAAGGAAAATGTATAAAACCGAGACTTTAATGCAATATTTTAATTCCATGCGTGAATTAGCAAATAGATGCGATTCAAAAATTGACGAAGCATCAATTATCCAGTACGTAATTAATGGAATTGATGGGCCTCGTTCAGATAAAATAATCCTCTATGGTGCAACCTCATTTTCCGAATTTAAGCAGAAATTACGTACCTATGAAACTGTCATTAAAAACATGGGAATACATAACTCTAATTCTCCGAATTTTCGTCATTCATATGAAAGCCGAGGACGTGATTTTAAACAAAGCTTCCAAAGAAAACCCACAAGATTTAACGTTTCTGACGCAGCTAAAAATCCCCAACGTTGTTTTAATTGTAATGATATAGGTCATCTATCAAAATCTTGTCCTAATCATTCACGTGGCCCCAGATGCCTCTCATGTAATCTTTATGGTCACAAATCATTTGAATGCCGACGAGCTAATTTAAATAGCACTTCTACACCACCTTCTGGTGTAAATGCTGTGCATGAATTGCCTTCTCCTATTAATATGTGTAAAGACGTAACAACTTTTGGGCGCGTAAACTTAACGGGTTAGTAGACACAGGCAGCAATTTAAGACTATTACGAAATTCTACTTGCATAAATATAGATGCACCGCCACTGAAACAAACCAACACATTATTAACAGGTTTTGGTTTTTCGCGAATTAATGTGATAGGAACTTTTGATTCTGAAATTACTATCGATGATCAAATTTTTCCTGTTACTATTTCTGTTGTACCAAATTCTGGTTGAATCCTAGGAGGACCCACTTTTGGTCGCCAAATTTTTTTGTCGCCAAATTTTGAGCGATAAAGATTACAATATGGTAACCCTTCCATTCCATCCAAAAATTTGGATTTTCAAATCACCGAAAAAATGGCAACCCTAAAAAAAGTACAACGTTTTTCGCCTTTTCCGAAAAAACGTCATTTTGACATTTGACTTCGTTTGAGAAGGTTTGCTCTCCACCGGTTGTTGTTAAGAATGGCGTGTGAAAGGAAATTAATTGAAAGTGAGGCTACGACAGGTTTCTTTGTGCTCAGGGGAAGAAAGAGACATTAGAATGAAAGCTATATTAATGAATGCTAATTTAATTGCTTCTCGTTATGAATGTCCGAGGTTTAAAAAAAATATGCGTTTGCAAGAACGAAAGGGAACGGTTGACGGCTACGAATGGCGTTGCCGCAACCAGTCGAAAGATAATCGCCACGACGTTGTTTGGAGTGTGAGAAAGGGCACTTGGTTTACAAAAGCAAACTTGCTATAATAATTATCTTGCGTTTGACGAGATATTGGTTTGGCAAGAGCATGAATGCGTTCGTGGTGAATGACTTGAAAGTTAATAAGAATAGGTCACAAGTTGGTGGATGACAATTTTCATGAATTCCTTGCATCCATCGCAAGGGTGTATCCACCAACGGAACATGACGAAATGCAAGCGTAAGGTAAGTGCCTTTTAAAATTTTTTTAAATGATTGATTTCATGTATTTCTTCGATTTTATATTTGCGAAACGTCCCTTTCGTCCTTTTTTAAAAATGTAAATCATGTTGTACAAACTGGTTTTAGAATGCTTTTTTAAAATGAATTTCATTGCATTCTCCGTTTTTTTCTTTATATAATAATTAATTTAATGTATTTATTCGTTTTCATCTTTGCGAAACGCCCATTTTATCCCCCGCTGACGCATGCGCTACTCAAGAGTTTTTCGTCATTGACGCCTTTTTGAAAACCTTCAATTTGGCGCTTTTTGGCGAAAAATTTTTGGTGCCAAAAACAGCAGTGGGTCCTCCTAGGATTTTACCCAAATTCTTGTACAAATTATGACCTTATAATCGGTTGTGACGTAATTAAACAAGCACATCTAAATATATCGCCTACAGGCGTAAAATTTGCACAAATTTCAAGGCCATCTGATAATGAAAATGAAAATTTTATGACGATTTCTGACGGTTCACCCACATTTGATATCGGTCCAAATGTTTCTCAACATAATCGAGCTGAAGTCGAACAACTGCTATCGACATATACGCCTAAAAAAACAAAAACTGTAAACATTGAGCTTGATATCGCTCTCACCGACGACGAACCGATATTTCATAAGCCCCGACGTTTGCCATTTGCTGAACGAGATATAGTGGACGCTCAAGTTGATGAATGGGTTAAAAATGGAATTGTTGAGCCGTGTTCATCCCCTTACGCTAGTCAAGTTGTGGTAGTAAAGAAAAAGACGGGAAATCAAGAGTTTGCATTGATTATAGACGCTTAAATCGCAAACTTATTAAAGATAACTATCCTCTTCCTTTAATTGACGATATTTTAGATTGTCTCCAAAATGCTAAAATATTTACTACTCTAGATCTAAAAAATGGATTTTTCCATGTCGCGGTAAATGAAAGGAGCCGTAAATTCACTAGTTTTGTTACTCACAATGGTCAGTATCAATTTAGACGAATGCCTTTTGGACTGAGTACTTGTCCTTCCACCTTTATGCGGTACATAAATGCCATTTTCCGACATCTGATTTCGAAAAGTATTGTTCTCCCATATATGGATGATATCGTTATTTCTGCTGCTAATGAGTCCCAAGCCCTTGAATATCTAAAAATTGTTCTACAGGTAGCTTGTGATTACGGACTTGAAATAAATTTTAAAAAATGTCAATTTTTACATAATAAAATTGAGTTTCTTGGCCATATTATAGAAAACGGTAGATTGTTTCCTTCCCCTTCAAAAACTAAAGCTGTTATTAATTATCCTGATCTTAAAAATATTAAAGACGTTCGCCGATTTCTAGGTCTTACTGGCTATTTTAGAAAGTTTTTACCCTCATATATTCGACCATAGCAAAACCTTTGGTGACCTCCTTCGTAAAGATTCCCTTTTCAATTTTATGCTGAACAACAGACAGCATTTCAAAAATTAAAATACTTACTTTCCCAACAACCCGTTTTAAGTATTTTTAACAAAAATTCTCCCACTGAGATTCACACTGACGCGTCAATCGATGGTTTGGGTGCAGTCCTACTCAAAAATCCATACATGACAACCAGTTTCACCCTGTATTCTACATGTCAAAAAGACATCAGACCATGAAAGAAAGTACACTAGTTTTGAACTAGAAGTCCTTGCAGTGGTCGAAGCACTTAAAAAGTTTCGCATCTATGTACTAGGAACATCATTCAAAATTATTACTGACTGTGACGCCCTCGTCAAAACACTAAGTAAAAAAGAGCTTAATCCCAGGATAGCAAGATGGGCACTTTATCTCCAAGAATTTAATTATACAATAGAACACCGTACAGGCTCAAAGATGGCTCATGTGGATGCTCTCAGTCGACCTCCACATTGTATGCTAATCCAAAATAGTGTTCATCTTCAATTTCTCAAAGCACAACAGGCTGATGACCAAATAACAATAAAGACGCTTCTAGAAACAACGCCGCATGACAACTATATCGTAAAAAACAAACTTCTTTACAAAACAGTCAATGGCACCGATTTAGTAGTGGTACCTGACGAAATGCAGGCTAACATCATTAAAACTGCACATGAACATGGCCATTTTGCTGTTCTACGCACACAAGATTTAGTTAGCAAAGACTTTTACATCCCGCGACTTAAAGCCAAATTTGAAAAATGCATTCAAAACTGTATTCTCACAAACCTGAAACGTGGTAAACAAGATGGCACGCTTAACCCGACAGAAACAAACGATTTACCCCTCCATACATTTCATGTAGATCATTTGGGTCCCCTAGCGACAACTTCTAAGAAATATAAGCATGTTTTTGCAATGATTGACGCAATCAGTAAATTTACATGCCTGTATCCCACTAGATCTACAGACGCTGCAGAAGTCATAAATCGATTAGAAAACCAAAGACATGTCTTCGGAAACCCCGCTAGGATTATCACTGATAAAGGATCCGCATTTACTTCCTCCTCATTTGAAGATTACTGTAAAAAGCAAAACATCCTTCATATTTCCATTACAACTGGTCTCCCAAGATCTAATGGCCAAATTGAAAAACAAAATTCCACCATC
The DNA here is from genome assembly GCA_019973935.1 of Trichonephila clavipes. NCBI lineage: Eukaryota > Metazoa > Arthropoda > Arachnida > Araneae > Nephilidae > Trichonephila > Trichonephila clavipes. Next base: position 117,260 of record BMAU01008784.1, read on the forward strand.
ATTGCTGTGCTGTCAAAACTTTCTGTCGACGATCCTGAGAAATGGTATTCTCACGTACCCCACCTGCAAGAAATCCTGAACTCAACTTTTCAAAGAAGCATCAAGATGACTCCATTTGAGCTCCTTTTCGGCACCAAGATGAAGTCTTCCCAGGACATTGAGATTGTCGAACTTCTTAACGATGAGATTACAGCTCAATTCCAAGAACGTGATGCTCTCCGTCAAGATGCCAAAAAGCAAATCTACAAAGTTCAAGATGAGAATCGCCGCACGTACAATCTCCGACGCAGACAAGCTCATAAATATCAACTACATGACCTAGAAGCAATTAAACGTACTCAGTTTGGTCCAGGCTTAAAACTTAAGCAAAAATACCTCGGACCATACAAAGTTACAAAAGTCAAGCACAATGGCACTTATGACGTAGAAAAGTGTGATTTTGTCGACGGACCATCAAAAATGTCTACTTGTGCAGAATTCATGAAACTCTGGCCAAACCAAACTAACTCTACTTGATTTCTCCATTAAAAACTGTTCACAATTTTTCTTCCTGTGAAAGACTTTCGTTATGGACATTAACAACAGACTTTTTATCTATTTATTTATTTTCGATTCCATTTTTATTGAATGTGTGACTAACATTTTCTTATTTCATTTTAGTATAAATTTAAGTGTTTAGAAGTAGTAGCATCTTGCTTCAATATGTTCCTGTTCCTTTTTTATTCCAGATTCTTATTTTAGCCTAGATCTTATTTGTATCGTTAACATATAATTTGTTTTACCCCAGTGGTAATGTATGAAATTTTTTTCTATTTTTGAAATATTACTTTAAATTTGTTCATTTTTCAGTATTTTTGTACTTTTTCTTTGATAATAATTTGTGTTATGTATAATTCTTTCATCTACTGTGTATATATAACTGTGTACATTTTTAATATTTCATTACTATGTATCTGTGCATTTTATGTAATCAGGCGAGGTCGCCTTCCCGGTCATGATGGCCGATGTAGGGTTGGATATGTGCAATGGACAACCTCTCCCCCTGTACTTAGGGTGGAGCAGCCCACACTGACGTCACACTCCGTCAGGAATGTCCGACTAAAAGGACACACGGGAAAATATGTAGACGGACGTTAGGGACGCTAAGCTTTAGACGTAGGAGAAAGACGTTCTCCTTTGCTGTTCAGTATATAATCTAGATATTTCATCTTGTTAAATAAATCATCATCCTTAGGTTGTAGTCATTTTCCCATAAATATAATTTTAAAACTGTCAAGACAACTAATATTAATCACATTTGTTAGTTACAATTTAAACGATTTTAACGATTACAATTTTCGATCATATTGGGTTTTTTTTTGTACGAAAAGTATATTTTTAAGAAAATTCATTTTAAGAAATTCCCGAATTGTGTGTGTGTGTGTTTTACCAAAATAAAAGATTTAAAATGCTGTGTGTTTTCAATTCCTACTATTAGCTCATACTATTTTGGTAGAATTTTCAATCGTTAATAAAATACATTTAAAGCGCTCAATTGAGCTGAAATTTTATATACATGATTATTTTGGATGAAATACAGTAATTTAATAATAACTAATAAAAATTAATTGATTAAAACTAATCAAATAATTACAAACACAGCCACGTTGACATCGTTTTGGGCGACCATTTTGGCGACTTGTGTCAAAACTTGAAAAGGGTTTTTTCTTTCCTCACGTTTTAAGGCATTCAGTTGAACTGAAATTTTATAGACACGATTGTTTTGGATGACAATACGATACTTGAATGATAATGGATAAAAATGAATTACCACGTAATGTTGTGATTCTGGCATATGTATATGCCACGGTAGGCGAGCAGTTACGGTCGAGAGTGAGTTAGTGAGTTAATATTAACGTCGCACTGTTCAGCTACACGAGGGCTTTTGGCGACGGACCACGTAATTTTGAACCATGGTCAAGTGACGTGGACGACACCTGAGCTGGCATCCCCCTCTCCTAACTACCACACCAACGGGAGGACGTTTCAGCTCTCGACAGATTTAACGTGCATCGCTGCCCTACACGGCGGGTCTTTAGTGGTACTGGGATCGAACTCATGACATGCCTGCCATGGTTGGATACCTTAACCACTGGGCTACCGCAGCCCCGTTACGGTCGAGAACTCATGACCGGTGTGGCTTCTGCTGAGCATTCTCTAGTGTGTGTGTGTGTGGGGGTCACACAAATTCAGAAAACGACTTCCTGTACGCGTTTTTCTGGACTTTATTAATAGTTTTATGATTGAAACTTGAAACATGGATCTAAATGTGATCAAACATGGATCTAAATACGAGTCCAGTGATAGAGTCATCATAATCAGGATTCTTATGATCCTAAGGTACCTGAAATACTTTCCTTTTTTTCCATGGAGTTTGGCTGTTTCTGGTATAACGCATTTCCATCGGATTTCGTAGACATATTTTTTTCCTTCGTATTATTTTCTAGGCAATTCATACACACCTACTCCAAACCCTTGAAGAAAAATTATAAAACTGAACGATTTCCGTGGTCGCAGCAGCTAAATGGTTATAGTAGCAAATTCTAGACCTATGTTGTTCCTGTCGAGTTGTGGTTTCCATGTTTTTAAGTCACTAAAGAACCACCGTATAGTGAGACTGATGCACATTAAATCTATCGAGGTTCCTCACGTAGACAGGGTGAGTGAGTGAATATTAACGTTGCACTGTTCAGCTATACGAAGGCTTTTGGAGACGGACCACGTAATTTTGAACTATGATCAAGTGACGTGGACGACACCTGAGCTGGCACCCCCCTCTCCTAACTACCACACCACACCAACGGGAGGACGTTTGAGCTCTCGACAGATTAAACGTGCATCGCTGCCCTAGGTGGCGGGTCTTTAGTGGTACTGGCCTCGAACTCATGACATGCCTACCTTGACCACTGGGCTACCGCAGCCCCATAGGCGGGTGTGAAAGCTTGGAAAGTAGGGTTCGTTATCTTTCAAAAACTGGGCGTTGTCCGTGTTTTATCAGTCGTTTTAGCCTTATTACTTCAAATTGCACCGCTACTAAATAGTCCTAAAGCTATTTCTAATAGTGACCTTCCTTTTCAAATATAGGGGAGGGGGAGTTATGTCACACTATAAAGTAACCTGAGGACGACGGACCTCGTCATTTTGAGCCTCAATCAAAAGTTACGAGGCCTCTGGTGCCCTCTTTCATAACGACCGCACGATGCCTGTGGGAGGACATTGACCCTCAATAGATTTAATGTTCATCGTTCTCCTCTACACGAAAGGTCTTCAGTGGCACAAGGACTCGAACCCGCAACACTCCGGCCAGAATCACTAAGCTACCATCGTCAACTCTTTTAAATACGAAAGATTTTCCTGTTTAAGCAATGATTCTCGAATAAGTTCTGTTTAAATTGTCGGATCATTTTCGATTCCTTAAACTTAAATGCGAAAGTTTAATTTTATTTAAAATATTTATCATAAGTATTGAATAATCGTAGTTTATTTGCGAGTAATAAACACAAGACTATTGGTAATATAGATACCTCCAGAAAACGAATTTTATTAGTAAGCCGTTTGTGCGAGTGCATCCTGAGTTAGATTCCGCAAGAAATTCGCTTTCTGAGTTAGGATGGGAAATGAATACCCTGCATCAAATCTCGTTAATTCAAACTAGTTTCAAGCGGAACTAATGTTTATTTCTTCATAATTTTATTATTTTTTTCTCTTTTGTTCCGGTCTGAGGTCTTCATTCACAAACATGCCTTGTTCCTATTTAAATTTATGCAATAAGTGACCCGTATCATTTAAAGTGCACTTAAAATGCCGGTCAGTATTTCTTTAAAATGAATAGTAACGGGTTTCTAGAAAATGCCTCCGAGGATTAATAACTGCATAACGGAAAAAAAAATCAATTACGCGTGTTTTTCCCCCATTAAATTTTTGAGACAGAAGACCAATTAACAATTGAAATAAGACAAACTATTAAAGAACCTAAAAAAAAAAAGAGCCTAGCTATCTGAACTGAACTCTGTGACGCAACATCCCATGAGGGCCGAGACCTACTGTACCTATCTCAGAACACCTGACCTTAGGCGCTGGGGTGCATGTGCAGATGTTTCGGTCAAGTAATCAGCCTGACGCGAAACCCCATTGTTCCTTTCCAAAGCAAGCTCGGCACTCATTTATTGACCCACTGAAGGGATGTGAGAGGCTAAGTTAACTTTGCCTAGTCCGGGATTTGAGCCTAACAAAAGGGCCTAAATTTGTTTATATGCATACACTTCTGCTGGAGGGGGGAGATTGATTGATTGAATATTAACGTCGCACTGTTCAGCTACACGAGGGCTTTTGGCGACGGACCACGTAATTTTGAACCATGGTCAAGTGACGTGGACGACACCTGAGCTGGCACCCCCCTCTCCTAACTACCACACCACACCAACGGGAGGACGTTTCAGCTCTCGACAGATTTAACGTGCATCGCTGCCCTACACGGCGGGTCTTTAGTGGTACTGGGCTCGAACTCATGACATACCTTGCCATGGTCCGATACCCTAACCACTGGGATACCGCAGCCCGGGGAGGAAGGACTGTCTACTTCTTGTGCTCCACAATTAATGTTTATTAAATTTGAATACAATTTAATCCAAAGTACAGTGAAAATCGTTTAAGAGAACAGGGACATCGTATACTTCGAAAAAATCGATTTTTCAATTTTAGTTCTAAAAAATAGTGCTTATTTCTCTGAATCTAAAAATGTATAATACTTATATGTTTGTTGATAAAATAGCCCTAAAATATGAAAAATAAAAATGTAAACAAATGACCACGCCCTTTTTTGAACTTTAAATATGTAGTTTCCCCTGTGTTTGATCTATATAAACGTTCTGTATAGTGAACAAAATATCTTTTAGTATGTAATGTCTAAATTTTAAAAAATTTATACGTGCAAAAAAAATTAAGATTTTCATAATTTTAAGGTTTTATGATTATTTTAAAGAAATAACGCAATTAATTCGTTATAAAAAACTGGTCCATTATGTTTGATATGTTGCTCTAAATATGTGTAAATTTTTTTGTTTATTCAAAGAATATTTTTGTAAGAAATACATGAAAATATGTATTACAAGTTCTCGAAGATTATGCTCATGTTAACTAAATCAAAGGGAAAAAAGACATGAATTTAAAATTACTTTTGTAACTCTAGAAAATGATTAAGGATTATTATTAGTCATATAAAAATAGGCAAGCAAATACTAATCAAGTGTATAATATGTGAAAATATTGTTTTTTTTTTAGTTTTTTCCCTTTTTCTCAAAAAAGCATATATTCTTGCATTTAGGTAAATTTTTTAAAAAAACTATTGCACTATATGATTCCAGATTTTTTATACTTCTATACAAGATGCCTATGCATATAGTCAACCTATTTTTTTTTATTAAGATAGTGCCTAATTTTTTAAAAATAGTTTTATGCATAAAAAAAGCAGAAAAATGAAAAAATTTCAAATTTCTAAGTTTCATAATTTTTTTAAAGAAACTATACTAACATTTTACTAAAAAAAATGGGTTCACTGTATTCTATGTATTGTTTTATATATGTGTAAAATATATTTTGCATAAAAAAAGGATACTTTTTAAAAAAATGGTACCTAAACACAAGTATATATTACGAGTTCTCAAAAATTATGTATTACTTTAATTAAGTAGTAAAAAAACCTTTTGGAGTAAAAAGTTATTTTTGTAGTTCTACAGAATAATTAAATTATCTTTATTAAGAACGTAAAAAATCTAAGCTCTATTGGAAATTTCAAATGATATATGTCTCATAAACAAAGGGTCTTAATTTTGGCATTTTACTCTTTCGAGCATGTCCTGGTTCCCTTAACACAAAACTGAAGGGGGCTGAAATATTTTTTCTCGTTCAAAGAATTTCGTGTCAAAGGATATTGCAAAGAAAAAAAACCCCTTATATTCAACAAAACTAAGTTTATTATAGTGCGTTTCATCTACATAGATATGTATACGTGCATGTATTTAATAGAAATTAGTAAAGAAAAGCATTCAAAAGAATTTAATGAGATTTTATACAAAATTTAGCAATACCAAAATCTTTACAAATTTCCGTTTTCGTCTTCTGTTTTTGGTCAACAGCCTTAAGAAGCCCCATCTTCATTTTAAGTAAAATAAAAGTTCTCTTTCTCTCGAGATCTTTAAAAAATTTTTTCGAACGCAACTGCAAAGTAGAAGAAAAAAAACCGCGCTAACCAAATTCACTATTTTTACAAACACTGCAATGTATTCGCCGCCGAATTCCAAAGCCAAATGATGAGATTGAGTAAATGAATATTAACGTCACACTGTTCAGTTAAATCGAGGGCTTTTGGCGATGGACCTCGTCATTTTGAACCATGGACAAGTGACGAGGATGACACCTGATCTGGCACCCACTTCTAATTAAAACACCAACGGGAGGAAGCTTGAGCTCTCGTCAGATTTAATGTGCATCGCTCCCCTACTCATCGGATTTTCAGCGGCACTAAGCTTTAACTCATGACACGCCGGCCACTAGTCCGTTACATTGACCACTAGGCTACCGCGGCCACTTGCTTAATTCTGAAATAGCTAAATTAGATTAATATGACCACTTATGCATTTTTCTATAAATCGTTTATTGCAGGGGTGGCCAACCCACGGTACACTTGCCACAGTGTGGCACGGTTGAGTTATAACAGTGGTACACGAAGACTTATTGAAAAATTAAAATTAAGTAATAAATATATTTTTTTTTGCAGTTTTATTGAAATATGGCGGCTTTAGACATAAAAACATCAAAATTTATTTCAAATGCACTGAATTTAATTAGAATAGTAAATTATGTGTGCGCTGGCTTTTCAAATGAAGTGCACTCATGAGATTTTGGAATTTGAGTGATCTTATTTTAAAATATCTTAAAAAAAAAAAACGACTACTCCTCCACACACAATGACTGCTTGCTACTCAAAAATGAAGATTAGTTCTTCTTACCGATACTATAACGCACTTTACTAATTTAAATTAAAAATTACAAGGAAAAGATTGTATTTTTCGTACTCTAATTGAACATAAATCTTCGTTTGTGAACAGACTTTTGCTTTTTTTGTCCCAATTTAGGGGGTATTAACACATTTACCATTAATTCAGGAACTATCTAATGATGTGTGTGTGTTCCAAACTATTATTGATTAAAAATTTAATATCCATTAATCAGGATTCATTCAGTGTTAGGTTTGATGATTTTCAAGGTAGAAAAAACTGATACCTTCATGTATCCTTTTTGTTAATTTCTCTGCAAGACAATTGTTACCTATCAGAAATCCAAACCGGAATTATGAACCTACAGCACCATACTACACAGAGAAGCAAATATAAAGAACTTATTTCAACTGTAAGGAATCTAAATTATGTTGAATTTTTGGAAAGTTGTATCAACAAGCAATTTCCCAAATTTACAATGATTACCAGCAAATGCATTCTGATATGAACATAATAAAATCAAAATATCGCTCAAAATTAACCGATGCACACATAAAACAAAATAATTTTGTTAGTCTCTTCAAGAACTAATCATAATATAGAAGACTGAGGACAACAATAATTCATTATTTTTTGTGCCACTAGATGGTTGCACTTGTAAAGCTGTTTCAGAATCAGTGAAATACGCTTGGCATGGTTTTAGAGAATCCAAATTAATTCTATTCGAATAAGTAATAAATATTAAACTTATTTTTTTAACTTCACTTGATTATTGTTAATTTTTAAAATGATTCTCGTAATTTATATTTCAGTTTTGTATTTTTACTTTTTGATGAGTAACATCTTTCCTCTCGGTTGCTGGATATTTGTCGGAGTGATTTCGTGAAAAGGGACGGATATGGGTAACAGGAAGTGACGTCAATGGGAACTTGTCAAAATCTTATCGATAGAGCCAAGTTGGCATCTTATTTGGCGACCAGGTTGGCGAGTTCTTTTCACCGAGTGGATGCGTGCTTAACCAGTCAGCCTGCCAGCTCGGAAGAGGAAGTGCGCGCAAAACTTTAATGTAATTGTAACTGATACATTTCCCCCTTTGAATGTTGTTCAGTTTGAATTTGAAACCCATGAAATAAAGTTGAGCTGAGCTAACCGAAGTAATAATTCTTTGATTACAGTCTTTACAAGATTAGAATTCTTATTCAGGATAAACTTAATTATATTTACTGCTAAGCGTCTGACAAAGTTTAACATTCTTAAGAAAATACGAGTAAATAATATGGAATTATTCAAATATATATCTTTTTCATACTTTATAAGATTAATTCCTATCGCTGTCAAAATATTTTTCATTGTGATAAAAAAAGTTTTCTCGATGAAAAATTAAATATTTACCAAGCAAATTAAATTTTCGTGATTTTCTGATTTGCAGAGATGGGTAAATCCAGAGCAGAATATATGCGAAATCCGACTCTGTATATGTGTCATATTTTAGTTATCATAAGTCTATTGTATCCACTCTTCCCCAATTGAACAAGAATATTTTTTGATAAGAAATTGCATTACTCCTAAATAAAATTTTCATTAAATATATAACTATTCGATAGAGAATTATTTCCAATCATACTGGATTCATTTTTTTCAGGATTTAAGTTACTATTGCGTATTTACCACGATAACATATCAGATGTTACACATCATATGCGACTACTGTAAGGCTCGTTTCTTTTTTTTTTTTACCTCTATTGATAGTATGTATTATTAACTGTAAACAAAACTGTATTTTTTGTAAAAACTAATACCACTTACTGGATTGTGGGAGTGAAAGTGTGCTAATAATATTAAATAATTTTGATTTTTCAAGCGGATTCGAGCGGGTGAGATCGTTTTGAATTTTTATTTTGTATTGAAATTTAGTTCATATAATTTTTCTTCTATTTTCGGATAAGAGAGCTTTTAATTTAATTATTTACACAAGATAGTGTATTTATACAATTTTGAGTATTGGAATAGAGAAGACAAAATGGGTGACTACCCTCACCCAAATAATAATATGGAAGTGGAACACGGAAATTCAAACTTTCATTCAATAAATATAGGTGTAATCTCACAGATATAGAATTATTGACCAAGTTTGCGGAAAGACAAAACTTAAGCACGTGTCCAAATATTACAATTTTCTTAAAATCGGAAAATGGCTTTCAGAATGGTAATCCTCTTAAACTAAAAGAAAATATAATGAAAGAGTTCACAATTAAAAAAAATATTCTAAGTATAAGCAAAACAAGAAACAGTGAGATCATAATTAAAACCAATAATTGCGAGACCGCCAAAGAAGCTTTAAAAATTAAAGAAATTAATAGAGTAAAAATAAGTACAAGATTATCCTTTACTGGCCTAACCGCTAGTTATATATTGCACGGAATAGACACAGAATATACAATAGACGACATTAAATCGGAATTAGAAAATTACAATTACGCAATTTTTGATATCCAACGCTTTACCAAAAAAACGGAGTCTGGATTTAAACCGATCAAAACAGTTAAAGTTACCCAAATTGGATGCAGTATTCCCGAAAGAGTTCCTATTGGATTTGAAATGATTAAAACTACTCTTTACTATGAAAAACCTAGGCAATGCACAAACTGCTGGAAATTTGGACACCTTCAAAAATTTTGTAGAAGCGCAATAAAATGCCGAATTTGTTCACTGAACCACTCTGTAAACGAATGCAAAGAAATACAAATAAAAAATGCAGCTCTTGTGGAGAGGGACATGAAGCTAATGATACAGATTGCAAAAGATATAAAGAAGAAATTGAAATATTAAAAATTAAAGTACAACAACAAATCTCGAGAAACGAAGCAGTTGAAAAATTCCAAAGGGAAAAAAAAAAAACATCATACTCGGCCAAAACATATAATGATCAAACAGAGAAGATAGAAAATCTTGAAAAAAGTTAGCGAAATTAGAAATGAAATTTGAAGAAACCAATAACATATTCGAAAAGAAATTAGAACAAATAGTACAACTCTTCACGTCAGAACTGAATACCGTGGTCGCACAAATAAATTTACGATTTTCTTCCCTAATGAATACCATGGAATCCACCCTAAAAAAAGTTGCATCCAATATAACAATTCAAAAGATGATGATTGTATCATAAGTAGAAAACAGAATGAAAAGGCAAAAAGATTCAAGAAAATATCAGAACAGAGAGGAAACTCATTAGATCGTGTAGTAGAAAAAATAAAGGAACTTAAATAAATAATCACATTTTCTTATATTTTCTCGCTAAAAACTCACTATTAATCTACTTTTTTTTCGAATTTTTCAACTAATTCGTAGTATCGAACCTTTTTTTTTCCCCGTTTTACATCATGAACATAATCCAATGGAATGCACGTGGAATTAAAAACAAGAGGCCTGATATTCTTTTCGCTCCAATCTTTCAAAAAGCAAGTATTTTAATAATTCAAGAAACCTGGTTACATCCAAATGATATTTTCACAATTCCCAATAAGAATATATTCAGAATTGATAGAGAAATCAAAAGAGGAGGAGGATTAATGATAGTTTTAAATAAAGATATTAGCGCAATAAAAATATTCTCAGAAATTAGTGAAGACTTAGAAATTTTAATAGTTAGAGTTCAAATAGATTTAAATCCTATCACAATTTTTAATATATACATCCCACCGGGTAACTTTCAAGACAGCAATTTATCTAAAATAGCATCATATATTGATAATCACAATTTGATATTGGGAGATTTCAACGCGTCTCATGAGATATGGGGATCAAAAAACTCTAGTGCTTCTGGAAAAAAGATTTTTGACTGGATCATTGAAAATGACTTAATATTATTAAACGATAAAAGTCCAACTTATCTCCATTCATCGGGAATTTTTACATCTATAGATCTTTCTTTAGCATCTATAGATTTAAATTATGATTTATCCTGGTCCACGAATACTGATAATTTTGGAAGTGACCACTTCCCTATAATAATTAATTACAAAAGAGCAAACAGGTCAGTAACTACTAATTGTAAACAACACACAAATTGGAACAAATTTATCAATATTATTCAACAAAATATAAATTTAAATGAAAACATAAATATAGATATTATAAAAGAAATTAAAAAAGCTCAAATCTTATCTCAAGGAACCGAAAAAAAAACTGATCAGTTCCAGAGCTCCATGGTGGACAGCAGCATGCGGGCATTTAAGAGCCAAAAGAGAAAACTCCTTAATAAAGCAAGGAAAAACTTTAAAGAAGAAGACTGGATAAAATATAAAGCAGTAAGCGCAAAACTTAAGCGAACAATCAAAGCCTGTAAAGAAAATTTTTGGCCCAAGACCTGCGAAAAAAAATATCTTCTCCTAAAGTTCTTTTTAAAATAATCCGAATAATTAAAAATAGAACAAATTCTAACTATTCATCCTTTAATATTATTGAAAATAACGGAACCATATTAACAAACGAACAATCCCAAGCAAATTGTTTTTTTACAATATTACGCAAAACGAAACAACGATAGTATTCCAAATATTTCTATTCCGGACAATAGCCAGGATATTAATAAACCTTTTTCTTTAAAAGAATTAGAAATAGCAATATCTCATCAAAAGAACAGTAGTCCAGGGCATGATAAAATTTCTCTCCAATCAATAAACCATCTCCCCATCAAAGCAATATATCTCCTTCTAAAATCATTTAATGACAGTTGGTTTTCAAGTCAAATTCCTAAAGACTGGACTCACGCACTTATCCTACCTTTCATAAAACCTCACAAAAATCCCAAGGAAGTTTCGTCGTACCGTCCTATTTCTCTTACCTCAGTAATTGCCAAATTATTAGAAAGAATGATTCTACATAGAATGTTGGATTTCAGTTTTCAAAACAAAATTTTTCATATTAATCATCATGGTTTTTACCCTCACAGAAGCAGCATTAATACATTACTTCAATTACAACATGACATCATACTGGCTAGAGAACGCAAAGAATATTTTATTTTGGTGGCGTTGGATATTAAAGCAGCATATGACTCAGTGTGGCCAAATGGCCTTATTTCTAAACTAAACAAAGTTGGATACTCTGGTAGATTACTACGATGGATTCAAAAACTTCTTACATCACAGAACAATTCAAATCAAATGGAGAAACATTTTTCAAAAATCGTTACAAACAATTATGGTGTACCCCAAGGATCTATCTTAAGTCCTTTCCTTTTTATGATTTATATGTCAGATATTTTTGAAATTCAACACGACAGCCATCTTCTGGTTTATGCTGATGACATATTTTTATATAATAGTGGTACGAATTGGAATAAAACAATAGGCGAAATGCAAGAATCTTTAAATAAAATTTCAGTCTGGTGTAAAAAATGGAAATTATCCACCTCTCCAGAAAAAAGCAGTCTACTCAACTTTTCCAGAAAAAGAAGCACAATACCTCCATTACTTAAAATATGCGACAAACCTATTCCCGAAGTGAAGAGTCTGAAAATCCTGGGTATCATCTTCGACCCCAATACCACCTGGAAAAATCATATTAATTACCTACGTCAAAAAGGATTCAAATATTTAAATGCATTAAAGCCTTATCTTCTCCGAAAATAGGAACAAGATCTGATCATCTTTTAAATATTATTAATGCCACAATCCGTTCTATCTTTGACTATGGAAGTCAACTATTTTCCTTTTCTAGCAATAGCAACAGACAAAAACTAGAACCGATTTATAATGCTGCCTTACGGTTAGCCCTAGGTCTCCCAAGAAATACCCCGTTGGATTTATTAAGAGCAGAGTCTATGAATGGAAATATTAATTCTCGCCATAATTTTCTTTGCCAAAAATTTATAACCAAGCAAATAGCATTAAAAGACTGGTCACCGAACGCAAGGTTATTTTGGAATATAGATAGTAATTTTTATAAATATAGAGAAAAAGAGATCAGTATTTTTCAAAAGACGATCAACCTTCTCCAAGAATTATGCATCTCTAAAGTAGATATTCTTCAATGGATCCCTCCTCCCCCAATCTACGATAATCGCAAAATAAATATATATACTCATGAACTACCATTTCAAAACAAAGATCTTCCAGATGATATAGTACAAAATATGTTTAATGATTACATTCAGCCAAAATTTAATAACAATATCATAATAGCAACCGATGGTTCAAAAATACTAATCAAACATCAATAGGAATTTTAATCCCTAAGAAAAAATTCGACAAAATTTCATACTGAAAGACATGATTTCAATATTCACAGCTGAAGCTATAGCCATATGGACTGCATTAAAAAATTGGGTTTCTGAAACAGAAAACTATATCATCTTGACGGACAGCTTATCAGTCTTAAAAAGCATCCAAAATATTAATAGAAAATCCAATACGATAATATTAAATTTAAGTTCAACTTTACATCAGTGCCTCCAAATAGCTCAATCAATTACATTCATTTGGGTACCAGCTCACAAGGGAATAGAGATTAATGAAGAAGTTGACAAATTAGCTAAAGCCTCTCCAGAGCCGTGGAATATTATTTCTTGGATAACTTATGAAGATCTCCATACATATTTTAAAAAACAACACAAAATCAAAAGTGAAGAAATATGGAAAAAGAGCAAGAGACATACAAATTTTTTATATTTCTCATCTTGAAAAATGGAACAGACAGGCAGCAAAAAATAGAAATACTGAAGTTTTAATCAATAAATTGCGAGTTAAAAAGTTACCGTTAAATGATATATATTTCCTTTTAAACTAACAGATTCTCCTTTGTGTGCAGATTGTAAAGTACCCGAAACTAGTCAACATTTTATATTAAACTGTACCAAATACAAATCACAGCGTGAAATTTTGAAAAATTTTATCTCCAACCACGACGAATGGTCTTATTCCTCAATAGCGAAGTGTAAATCAATAGAGCATGTTCAAAAAGTTGAAAAATTTCTGACATCATCCAATAGATTCTAAAATTCCAGTTACTCTATACTCTACTTTCTTCAATCTCAGTTGAAGCACAACTCGATAATTCAATTTACAGATAGACTGCAATCACGAACTGTGTGTTATATTTTGGATTAGAAACTGATCAAAATTTTATCGGAGCATAAGGCGTTAGCCAGGTCTCCACTTTTTCAGTGCTTGCACTGAACTGAACTGAACTGAACTGAACCACTTACTGTACTGACTGCTTCGTCTAGACATGCATAATATAAGTTCCAGTAGATGCTACGAGTATTATGAAATGTTTTGAAACTTAATAATTTGAAATCGCGCTGACTATTAAATGAGTGCTGCCAAACAAGCACCTAATAAGACTTGAATGAACTGCAAAATCACAAAGCATATTAAGAACCGACTCTTTAAGAATTATTTAGAATCAAATGTTTCGGATAGCTCATTTTTTTAATTTTATACCCAGCCTAACTGATTGAACCTATAAAAAGTTTATTAACAATAAAATCCGAGTTTGTACTTTGTTTATTATTCTACTGCTTAGACATGAATAAAAAAAACGTTCTATTTACATAAAAATTCTATTATAAGCATATTATTTACAAATTTTCAGCTTTTCATATTCTTCTGTCTGTTGGAAAAGATGGAAGTGCATTATTTTGTTTTTATCTGATAGTGGCACTCTTTCCAAAAAGGATGACCATCCCTGGTTTATTGCAATCGTTTGGTAAAAGTATTGCTGAGTTCGAATAATTTGGTAAACAACATTTTTTCATGTATTGAAAGTTTTACACCAGGAAAGTGGATGCGATAACCTGAAACCCGTTTTCTCGCCTCCACCCTCCACTTCTCGTAACTTTCAACAGGGGGTAGAAAGAATATTCTTGAGCTGGGAGGTGAAACCGAAGAATGTTTGTATCTTTCTAGTAAACAAATTCTTGTATCTCTCCCTTTCCGCATACAAGAACTATACCCACTCAAGGACTCAATTTAGTTAAAAACAAGTAATCACGTTATATGCTTAAGATCACTAAAAATGAAATATAATTTATTTCAAATTCGAAGAAAATGTTAACCTTGCGATAATTACAGCATTTTCTTTGTTACTAGAAGGGGATAATATATTTTGCGAAATCTGCTGATTAAGTTTATGTCGCTTAAAAAGGTTAGGTGTGTTAAAAGAATTACTTTTAAATAAAATTATACTTATCCAAAATTTTTAAAAAATGAAAAGCAACTGAAGATGTTGAATTGATTGAAAAAAAATTTAAGCGTTTTACATTTTCTGCCATCAGAACCAGCTGAAATGAATCAGGGTTCGTTAACATCGCGCTTAACGCGTGTGCTATTGGCTGAATGCCCAAGGGAATCGAGCCCACCCGAAAGATGTTTAGAGCTACAAAACGATCCCGCGGGAAACTGCCCCGGCGTTCAATCTTTACTGAACAAAATCATAGTTTACATTTTATATGGTAGCGCACATTAAATTTACATATTACAAATTTAGGGTAAATGAAACGAAGTACATATGTTATTGCAAGCAACACACAAACAAACCTGAAAATAATAAACATAAAGGATAAGAGAAGGAAAAATATACATTATTCCAGCATTCTTTAAAATACATAAAAAATAATATAAGTATAAAATACAAATGCACCGTACAAAAAAAAGCTGCAAACATTTGGGAAGGAGAGAAAAAAAAGGAGACGGGAAAAAAACCACCTTGTACTGATCCAATCTCATCTAAGGAGTTTGATTCCGGATTGTAGAGGCAATTTTAATGCACGGTTTTAGTTCAGAGTGAATGGGAGGATTTCTAACGATAGATTGAAACCAGGCATTTTGAGATGGAGGGAAATCCTTAGTCAGAGGACATGCGAACACATAATGGTTAGCGTCCCCAACAGAACCACAAATACATTTGGGAGTAGCTTTTAATATGAAGCAACACAAATAAGAAACAAATGAACCTTGTAATTTTGAAGCATGGTCATGTGTTGTTGTTGTCGTCGTCATGTGTTTATTACTGAGATACATACGCATGGTCATGTGACAACGATAAATGATCTAGCTACCTCCTCTACTGACTTCCACACCACACCAGTGGAAGGACGTTGGAACCTCGACATATTTAACGTGCATCGGGCCCTTCTACACTGTTCCCTTGATCACTAGGCTACCGCGGCCACCAACAGATCGCCAAAGTGGAATTAATTTGAACGGTGACATATTTAACGTGCATCAGCCCTTCTACACGGTGGGCCTTCAATGGTATCAGGGTTCAAACCCGCAATTTGACAACGCCGGCCACGAGTTCGTGACCATGAGCATTAGGCTGCCACCGCCTTGAAACATCTAATGCTAAAAACATTTCAATCATTAGGGTTATAATTTTGCGAGTCTGATTTTCTTATTTTTCATTTAAATAAATCCTTTTAGATCTAATTTGATTTTGTTGACACGATTAAAAATTCAATATTAAAATTTTTAAAATATTATTTTTGCGTTTACAATTTTTAAACATAAATATTGATTTGAGATAATCATACGGAACATTAAATTTACTGATGTTCAATTTGAGTTGAATAGAATATTCAGAAAAGATTCATCGTACGATTCTGCGAAATTCATTAAATAATTTGATCATTTTTACCGAAATGTTGTTTGATATTAATAGCCACCAGTTACAGCAGTAGGTTTCACACTTTATGCTATGCGTTTCCCTTTCAAAAACAATTTACTTTTGGGGTCATCCAAGTGGCCGCACACAACATCCGAAACAATGGAGTTAAAAATAAAAAAAAGTACGTTTATATCAAATTTAGTGCGATATAGCATATATTTTACTTTATGTATCCATTTTATTCTTTTTTTTTATGTGAAGTAACATTTTTCCTCAAGGTTTTCAAGCCCCTTTCTCTTTGCATCAATCCATTTCTTCCGAGGTTAAAGCACGTCTCTCGATTTGGCGGAATCGCCGATTTATCTATATACAGGAGAAAAGCAACACACCACTAGATATTCAGAACTATTAGACTTGCAGTTCTGAAATTCGGTAGAAATATTCTTTTTTTAATTGGTAGAAATCAGCTAAGGAGGGGTTTATTTAAAAAAAATTGACTCCCAAGAGGGTAATATATGCAAAATTTCCCGTTTTTCAACTATTGGAGAGTTAGACTTTAAACTTTTTACGCATATTTCTACTATTGAGTAGAAATGTGCCTAGGACACATTTGGTGGAAATAGACTCCCGAGGGTTTTTACGGCGATCGTATGAGGGTGGTATAGATAAAAAAAAAATGATGCGTGGAACGCCAAGAGATAGAAGCGAAATTTCTTTGGCGACGTTGGAACATTGATTATTTACCCTAATATTCGAAATTGACAGAGTACATGTCTCAATCGCCTAATTTGCATGAAAGGTATTCGTGGCAAAATGAGTCTTTCCGATATCAAATCCAAAGTAGAAAGATGTCCTGGAATTTCTGGGTGTACAAAACCATTATATTTTGATAGATTTGGTATAATTTTCCTATTTAAACTTTGTCGGCAATTGTAGCATGCTTTAATGTGTCTTCTAAATTAATTTCTGGTAAAATATTTTTGTGCTCAGCAACAGACGTTCTCAAATCTTTAAACCATAGTCTCTACCGTAAATTGAACGCCTGTATCCATTGAACGATTATCAACGAATCGCTTTTGAAAATCTTTGTGAGCATTTTTATGGGAATCATAGTTTTTGTAACCTAAGATAGTTTATTATTGATTTACATGCATCTCGGTTCCAAAACGCACTAGACTTGTTGAGGGCTCTGCAGTTAATGGCACAGGGGGTGGTTCACTAAGTCCGTATTCATCTGTGCAGTCATTAGAAGAGTCTCAATAGCATTCCCATCCCTTAAACTGAGCATTAAGACAGTATTTTGCAGTGTTTTTTTCCGTGCTCGATATTCTCTCATGTATTCTGACGTAGATTTGGCAGTAGGACTTAATGAATTTGCAATATTTTTCTGGTTTTTTTTCCGACTGGACTTGTTGGTAGTTTTTTTTTCTTTCACGAAACTGTTTTCCTCTTTGTGCATTTGATTTAGGCATTCTGACTAGAATTAATATAATAATTCAACACAAATAAAATTGCAATGTAGAAAACAAGAAAATATTTCAAAAAAGCACGCTTTTGCAACACGAGTTATTTTATTTACACCGTAATTTCACTGCATCTCATACAACCATTGATAGTTGTTCCCGGGTCTGGGTAAGAACGTCCAATAGGAAGGTGGACAAGCTGACCAATCGGAGAAGTGAGCAATCATCCAACTTATTCACGGATATGACGCAAGTCACGTGGTCTCCCCGCTCCCCTTTTCCTCCCAACTCTCTAACCTGTCAACATGGTGACGATTCGGGGGAATAGGGATACTACTTCCGTTCGCTTTTTCATTGTTACGCAAAACTGAGCAAATTTCTCATTCACTCTCGAGCGCAAAAAAGTTTCACTTCACAAATAATAAATAATTCCCGTTTTCGAACAAATAGAATTTCAGATTTGGAGTTTGTCAAGTCTTTCTTTTAATGAGTATAAATATATTAAAAATTGTTTAATAAATCAACTACGAGGGGAGAAGGACTACAGGAGGGCAAATGATAAATATACATTTGCATTAGAATTAAAAGCCTGTTCTTTTTAAATGAAGAGGCGAGTACTGTAATGGCCTTATCACACACGCATGTCTAGAATAACCTTTTAGCGAAATTTTTAGAGAAGCTGTGAGGGCGAAGGGTCGCCGTAAGCAAACCGATACGCTCTGACGTTAGCCGCACCCTATCTTCACATAGAAAATTTACTCGCCAATTTTTCTGCTTTGGAAAACGAAGATCCAATATTATTTCTTTTATTCCTTTTGCGCTTTTGTTGATGGTCATAAACAGAAATAGAGCCGCATTCTGTTTAAAATATTATACACCCTTTCCGATGCGTTTGACGAAGACGAGGCTGCCATCTTTACCACCATTTTGTTTATGACGTAGGGATACTAAAGATCTCCATTGGCTGGAATTTTGAACAATTCTTTCAAACTCGTCAGGAAAAAGTTGTTCAAAGCCGTTGCTATAGCAACTGGGTAGAAATTTTCCCAAAGGGTTGTTTGAAAGAAAAATTACTCCAAATACGTATAAGTGTGATAAGGCCTTAAGAATATTTTTCAATCCAATCGAAGGCTTAATCCTTGGACATAGATAACAAGAACCTAAAAAGAATGTATATTCTTACAATGTCATGAAATACTCACGAATCGAGCGGATAATAGCTAGTAGAGTATAATTATCGAGAAGAACAAATCATGGAACTTTACCAGATAATTATTGAATAAGCTCATAAGATTACATGCAAAATTCATAATTTATTTCATGGAAAATAGTCATAGCCTAAGCCTTATATTTATCAAAATTAGCTATAATTAAAAGTTGTATCAGTATTGAATAAAGGATGTTTTGTAATTACTAGTAAAGCGTGACAGAAAAGTAAAAAAGGAATTATATGCATTGACTTTACAGAGACTCTTTAATAATTCAATAATTTTTCGAGATTTAGTATAGACGAAATTCTTTTGCTCACTACACAAAAAGCAGACAGGTCACGAGTTCGAAATTATATAACCACTAAGCTACCATGGGCACTGGCAAAATCAGGAATCGATACCAGTACTAAACTGCAACCGCGCTTGCCACGAGATCGCGAATGACCACACTGGCTACTACGATCCTTCAAAGCCCGCTAATCACATTAACGTCGTTTATGGCACCGCTATTATAGTAGCTTTTATAAATTCAAATTTGCAATCGTTAAAATGTATTCCTAATGCACAACTTAATTCTAGTATTCTACAGTGAGAAGGGGACTTTTCAGAGTATCATTTTCCTGGCACGAAAAATTCAAGAATCATGCAACTAAGTACATTTGTAAGTAGTGGCGTAACAGAATATTAGAGGCCCCTAGAAAATTCAGGCCTTTAATATTTTATAAATTGGTTAAATACATAATGTCAGTCAGGCCTTGGGCTCCTTAGAATCCCGTCCCCTTTCCCCGAAGCGGGGTTCCGGGAGTACGTTACGCCATTGGTTTGTACGAATGTATTCAATAAAAAAAATTCGTTTACAAAAACAAATTTCATTTCACAGTAATCAATACTTTTAAATAGAAATTAGCGAAACAATTTTAACTGAAATATTTTGATGTTTCCTTTATTTTCGCGTTTTTTAACGTCACAATTAGAGGGAAAAAAAGAGGCAGAATAAAAATAGGTATCAATAGTTATTCGAAAGTTTGAATTTAAAAGGAGTTTTAGACGATATAGCAATAATTATTTGGTCAAGTTAAATTAAAATATTCAGTAATGTTTTGGTTTCGAGATGGCCGACCACGTTCAGAACCGAGTCTTTCAAAAGCGTATAAATGAAATATTTTATATTTAGTATCAGCTGAATTGACAGATACATCCAAGGCTATCTTAAGAATATTACAAGAAAAAAATCAAATGCAATTTTTGGCAAAAAATGAAAAAATATCACAATTTTAAAATATTCTGTTACGAAAAATGTTTTTATAATAATACTTCGGCAAAATATAGGTAGGACAGTAGCGTAATGGAGAATATTTGGGCCCCCCTGCAAAGTCAGGTTTTGGGCCCCTAAGTAGGATTTTTATTAAAGGTAAGTAATTGAAGGTAATCAGGCCACCGATGTAGGACTTCTATACAGAACCTGGACAAGGATTTTTGAAAAATCCACATTTGAAAATTAGTATAAAGGCAACATATTACGTAGAATAATCATTTTTCATAAAGGAGAATGTTTTAAAAATGTCGTTCTTTCTTCACATTTTTTTTGCTTAAATATTGCACTTAAATTTTGATTGTAATAACATTCTTAAAATAATTTTATATGTATACCAATTCAGGTAACAGTAAATATCGAAAATTATAGTTCCCCTTATTGTAATAGTCCCCTTAAGACTTTGAATTTAACTTAATTTTGATTACAATATATATTTTCTTCCGGCATATTTAATTAAGGCTGGAGAAAATATAAGAATTATAAACCAGTAAAATAAATCAATTTTGAAAATATTGAAGTAATTGAAAAAATGGGTTTAAAAGTTGAAATTAGCTGAATATATATAAATCTTCGATCCTAATTTTATTTGAAACTTGAAAACACTCATTCTCGAGAAACACACAACAGTTGGAAACAAAATAATGAAATTGACATTTCACGTCTCACCCATCCTAAATCTTATCAAATAAGAATCTTTCAAAGCAAAATTCTTTGAATTATTTATAACTAAAGCTCCTGGGTGCGTTAAGAATAAGGTCATGCATTAAGACAATATCAAAATTATCCAGGGGTGTTTTTCCAACGAGAAAAATCACGATACTCCTATTTTTGAAGCCCAATATTTTATTGGACAACTTGTGTGATCTCTTCACAAACAAAAAAAGCATCCATAATAAACGACAAAATAACCACTGTATCTGAAAAAAGTCCCCCATAATTTTCCCTTAAGAGGCAGGCCTCATGGATGCTAATTTTCTCTCGAGAGCTGAAAACAACTTTCGATTAGATGCAATTCTTTGAGTATAAAATTAATTCAATTCTTTGACATGTTTTATAAAGGAATGGGGTTTCAAAAGCGTAAAATATTAAAAATATAATCATAGTTTGAAAAATTATGAGCATATGAAAATAAACATTTCTACAAGAAATATTGAGTCTTACGTTGCGCATGATATTTTCTAAAAAAGTAGCTCGAATGACTAGCAATAAGTTGATTTATAAAGTTAAATACATTCTTATTACACTATAGCTATTTTTATATAAGAGTAATAAACTACATTTTTCTAAAATAAACTACATTAATTTTTTTTAAAAAAAATTAACATTTTTCAAATATTTTGAAATACAAAAGATATATTTTTCTAAAGTTAGGTAGGGTTTAAAGAGATACATTTTATAATTCGATATAGTTTTATACATCAAAGACCACTATTTCAGAAAATAGCATGCGCAACGTAAAATTTACTAAAATTTTTTACAGAAATGTTTATTTTTCTATGCTTATAAACTTTAAAAAAAAAAAAAACTCATGATTTTATTTTAAACATTTTGTACCTTTTGAAACCTCATTCTGTTATAAATAATGCGTTCTATTATATAATCAATTATTTAATTTCCAAGAATTATACTTATTTGAAAACTGTTTATATTTTCAGCCCTCGAGGCAAAATTAACACCCCTGAGACCCCTCCAAGTCACTAAATTGCATTTTACATGACTGTCTGGGGAATTTTCTTATATCTGAACTGAGGAGTCATGCATTTCCCACTACATCAGTATTTTTAAGACAACGAGAAACTCCCTTAATTCGCCGGTGCTCAATGACCTATAAATGACCTCATTCTTGAGCCTAGAGAAATATTACATATATCTATAGAACAGTGTTTCTCAACCGCACTGTGCCAAGGCACTTTTGTGTGCCGCCAAATTCTTAAAATGTGCTGCCAATTTTTTTAAAAATAAATTATAGTTTAAAAAAAACTAAAAAACACGTTTTTATAGTGTGTGAATCGAACTAAAAAGTAAAAAATAATTCTTAGTATAAGAATAAAATGATTAACGAAAAAATTAATGTTATTAGGGTAAAAGTGTGGGGTGCTTTGTACTACATTTTTACACTTACTCAGCATTTCGGAATAGAATTAGTAAGAAATTATAATATAGAGAACTTTTATCCCAATTACATTAATTTTCTCAATAATCATTTTATTCTTATATTAAGAATTATTTTTTTACTTCGATTCACACTATTAAAACCTGTTTTTAGTTTTTTTAAACTATAATTTCCATTTTCAGAAAAACTATGCACCCACCCTTTTTCACATAAAGAACACTTTTTTTTTGTTTTATTTGTATTAACCACAATCCTAATAGCGGTTTTAGGATTGCACCTTAATCTTTTAGTTGTTAAATTCGTAATTAGTCGCCAAATCTAGAAACGATATAATGAATTAGTCGCCAGATCTCGAAATCCTTAAATTCCTTATTTTTGAGGATCCTGATTAGGACAATGAAACAAAATTATGAAATTCTTTTATTGTCATGAGTCCTCGACAAGTGTGCAAAATTTTGAATTAATCTGACCTTATAAAGTGGGTAAAATCGAGTTCAAAGATTCTTCCATTACATACAAGTGAAACTTATAAAAGCTTGTTAATTATACCGAGAAAAAAAGCATAAAATCCGGAACCTAATCATTCGGCCGTTTGATAGAAATAAGCTAAGGGTATTTGTGATACATTTGTCTTATTCTTTCCTGGATAGATTGATTTAAACAAATTTGATTAGGTACTTGTGTGATAACGGATGTATCTGCATATGTATTAACCTTGAATGAAGAGGAAAGAAAGTTTCTCTCGCTTTGTATTAATGTAGATTTAATTTCAAAATATTAAGAATCAATTCATTTTGGATTGAAATTAGCAGTGATTATCTCACAATAGCCAAAAAGACTTCAAAGAAAGGCATTGATGCAATTTTCTACATATTTGTGCGGATTTTCAGCATTAACAAATATAAAAATGATCGTGGCATTTAAATGTGGGTGACAAAAAATGTTAGTGCCACTCTCATTTTTTACGACCAAATATAAACGAAATTATCAAAATTCATCAAGCTCAAAAAAAAATTTCGCATTAAATGTATTATAATTAATTACTCAATCAACAATGTCTTTTTCGCACATATTTTATTTAACACTGAAAATTATCATAAACTATTTTATATAGTATATTGCAAATAAGTAAAATTCTTTCAAACTTGTTTAATAGTTAGTGTGTCGCCAAATTTTGAAATTCGTAAAAGTGTACCGGAAAAAAACGAGTCTTACAGTAGTCGCATATGATGTGTAACATCTGACATGTTGTCGTGGTAAATACGCAATATTAACTTTTTTCCTGAAAAAAAAATATGAAACGGGTATGATTGGAAATAATTTTCTATTGGATAATTATATCTTTAATGAAAATTGTATTTAATTATAACAAAAGAAGTAATGCAATATTTTATCAAAAATAATTATTCTTGTTCAATTTGGGGAAGAGCGGAGACAATAGACTTTTGATAACTAAAATATGACTCATATACTTGTGATTTTAAAGTACTTAAAAACCGTTGAAAAACAGCGTCAATAACAGTAACACTGTTAGCAGTCGAAACATTCTAATTTGTGTTCATTTCGAGCTTGAGTTCATCATTCATAAAAGCTATGAGCGGCTCAGCTTTTGGCAAACTGAAGTTAAAATCAATCACCATTCAAAATCAGCGGAAGAGAGTGATAATTTTTTTTAAAAGAGCAGAACTACCTTTGTTAGATGGTAAAAGTACAAAATGCAGGAAATCTTTAATTTTTTTAACCGTTTGATTCGAAGAAATATATACGACCACCGAAATCACTGTTTGTCCATTTTCAAATAAGTATTCTGCCTCACTTATGTCCCCCAATATCGTGACTAACGAATTTAGAATCAAGCATTCCCAGTGCTTGATGGTTACTAGAGTTGGACCCCCATGCGAGGGTAGCGAAAAGGCACAGCCACGCACTCTCATTGGTCAAATCAAGTAGCGCACGCTTACGTCACATCCTGTTACACACATCCGTCCCTTTTCCACGGAATCACTCCCAACAAATATCCAGCAACCGAGAGGAAAGATGTTAGACATCAAAAAAAGATTGAGAATCACTGCTCCGGAACCTAGACAAGTTTTAAGCTTTAAAAAGCACAGATTTTTCTAAAGGTTATATGGTATAATTTATAAGAAAATCCTTAATGGTTTTCACAATTTTTTTAGTTGCTCCTATATGTATGTATAACGTAAAAGAGTTTTTGTGCTCACAATGCTACAAAGAGATAAATTGTTTCTTTCAAAAATAAAATGGTTAAAAATCCATGGAGGGATTTGAAAAGGCCATTCTTACAATAATTGACGTACACATGAATGATTTACAAGTACATCGAACTATACAAAACAAAGGTTGGTATGGGTTTAGTCATAACATGATTGGTATTCATAAAATATTTTTTTTGTGAATGCTTATTGAAAGTGCTTGAAAAAATTTTAAATTCTAAAAATTCAAGTTTTTATTTAAAATAAATATTTTTTAAAATTAAAAACGGCATACCAATGCTTCTGTTACTTTAATAGCAATAGTTATAAAAAATATCAAAGCATTTGGCACAACAGAAAAAAAAAGCTTTGGCATTTGAAATGAAGATAAACTGGTGATCCCCCCCAAGATAAATTAAAGTTTTTATTTACTATTTGGATGCGAATAACAAAAGTAAAAAATAAACACAAGGGTTTTTAACTTAGAACTCTCTCAAACTTTGAGAGATCATAAAAAATAATTTAGGATAAACAGATTTGATTTTTTTTTGACAGATTTTTCAATTTAATTGTATTTTGTCCCCTTAAGGTATCAGACTAGGTTGAAGGAGTGATTTTTAAGTGTTCTATGTTAGGGCCATTAGAAAAAAAATATATAAATATTGAGGAAGGTATAATGTATAAAACTTTAGTTTTGTAAGTTGTTTTCATAGCATTTACTTTATTTTACTTTATTCTTTTAATGTGTATTTTTAAGAATGAAATTTTCACGATAATTTGTGCTCGAAAAATGGGATATCTCCGAAACAATCCAATCAAATCATAACTGATAGCAAATGTTATGTGTCCTTTAGAATGTAACAAACCACAGGTTAAGATAGTTACATTTAATTACTTCTTACAGCCTTTTTTAGCTTAGAACATGCAATAATTTTGACAAAAAATCATTAACATCAAATTTAAGTGAGCAGATAAAATATTTATTTCTTAATAATTTTTACCCAGCGGTTTGCGACACTTCAGGAGAATCAAGTTCATCAACGAAATTATAATTGCATTGTGTCCATTGCTTTTTTGTTTATCGCGTTTTTCTTAACTTTGAAAATTTTGCTGAAATTTCATAAAAATAAAATTATTTTCAATACTAAAGAGTGGTATGTTTTTTTAAATTATGACTTAAGCCGATTTACGTTCTTTAAAACAATACAATTCTGAAAATCAATTTTCGAAAAACAGGTCCCTCAACCTTGAACAGATTTTCATAAGTGATTAGCGGTTAGTTTTTGAAATTTAATTGAAACACTTAATTCCAGAAATAAAAACATAAGGAATTATTTGAAAAATATTACGATAACGTAAAACTTTGTATTTTCATTCACTTTTTTAAAGATTCGTTTGAATAAAAGTGAAATATTTTCAGATCACCTTATATATATTTCATAGCAACATACCTCATCAACATCTACCAGAACGACTCTGGCCCCCAATAAGGCTAGTTTCTGTGCTAACTGTCGGCCCAAGCCTCCACCGGATCCGGTCACCAAAATGACTTTCTCCCGAACAGACTTGAGGGGTTCCGGAATGATGCATCGAAAAATGGCCACGCAAACAGTGCCGATGGTCTTCAGTAAGACGACCAGGAGTTCGAAAGTGACTTCCAGAGCGCTCATGATCGCTTGTCAGCCGCACCAAACCGGAATGACAGCTCCAGTGGACTGGATGAGCACAACTGCAAATCGGAAACGTGTTCTTCCCTTTCTCTTATTACCTGCAAGAATTTCCCTGTTTTTTCCCTCTTGGAGGTAACGTAAAAAGGTTCTTTTCGTGAATAGGTTTTAGAAATAAAGAATATAAATTACGCAGGTTCTCTTTTTGTGTGTGTGTAGCTTTGCTTACTATTGGTGAAGATTGATACAATGGGTTATGGATGTGTTACATCGTATATTACACTAATTGTGTAGTACATTTATGGAACAATATGTTCCTTACACAGCTTATTATTTTCCATTTTGATGTTATGCAGATTATTGTTATCACTTTAGGACTTCACAATGGGCCTTTGAAGGATCCGGAAGTTTCCACAGGGAAATCGTGATTGATTATTTTTATCGCGTTTAGAAGAAGGGAATAGATACAAAAACGAGTTAACGAAGAATATGGAAGGTTTGTGAGCAGTATAAGAGGATGATTAAAAGCAAAACTTAAAAATCTAGCTGCTAAAAGAGGGAAATTTTTACTCTTTCAGAAACAAAATGCAAAAGTAACAGGCTTATGGCTTAAATGGGGTAGCAAGTATTAACAACTATAATATATATACATACGCATATTGCCGCGGTCAGTGGCGTAACGTATAACCCCGCATTGGGGGGACTCTAGGACAGTGGTTCCCAATCTCCGGTTCGCGACCGGTGACGGCCCATGGATCAAATGATACCGGGCCGCCTGAGAAACATTAAATTCTTTCTACTTTGTTTATTGTGGTGTATTTTTCTCTTGGGTTTCTGCAAATTTCCGTAAAAATCCCTATTTTTCATGTTAAATTACTGTATTTTATTCTGAAGGTATATTCAAATGCAATTAAAATAAAATTATTAAATAAAAAAAATCTAGAATATAAACAATCAACGTTTCACCGTCAGCGGGCTGCCGGAAAGTTATCTAACTTTGACCGCTCCGCGGCGACAAAAAGGTTGGGGAGCACTGCTCTAGGGGGCCAAAGCTTGACTGACACCAAGTACGTATTCGGGCTTGAGGTCCTAAACCTGAGTTTGCAGGGGGACCCTAATATTCTCCGTTAAGCCACTGGCTACAGTAAACTAGTGGTCACGGACTCGTGATTGGTGCGTCATGAGTTCGAGCCCTATTGCTACAAAAGATCCGCCGTGTAAAGGGAATGATGCACGATAAATTTATCGGGACTCAAAGTCCTCCCGTTAGCGTGGTGTGGAAGCCCAAATAGGGATTGCCAGCTCAGGTGTCGTTTTCGTCACTTGACCATGGTCCAAAACTACGAGGTCTGTCACAAATAGCCTTCGTGTTGCTTTATAATATAACGTTTAAAAACAATCACTACACACACACATGAGGGGATATTGGAAAGTTTTAATTATCTCTAAAAATAATCAAAATAGCAAAATAGTGTTCATCAGTTGTTTTTAACACTTAGTCACCATTCATAATTGTACAATTTTTCCAGCGTTTCCGATTTTTCGAAAACTGTCAGAGCAGAACTCGTCCGATTGTGTCGGAAATCCCTGTTCTTAAATTTATATTGTCAAATCAAGGTTTTTATGTGAGTGAAAGAGGGTTTGTTAATCTCGCAAAGGTCTATCGGTGACTGACCTGGTAATTTTTAAACACTGTCATGTGCCAAAGTCGACATCTGAGCTAATATCCTTTCCGAATTTCTATACCACGCCAGCGGAAGGACATTGAGCCTGTACAAATTTAAGGTACATCCGCCCCTTTGCACGTCGGGTCTTTTGTGGTGCTAGGGCTCGAACTCATGACACCCCGGCCACGAGCTCGTGACCATGACTATTGGGCTAACATGGCCACATTATAAATTTTGAACTTATTTATTTGAATAAACGAATTATTAAAATCCCTTTTAAGTGACTTGTGAATTTGTGTTCCATTATCACACTGTGTTGAACCGAAATACAACCTGTTTGACTAACACCATGTTTAATTCCTTTTAGCACATGAGTGCTGCATATAGATGAAAAGATAGTAAACATCAATTCATGTAATAGTTGCTCGACAATTTCACAACATGGTTTCTTTTTAATACTAGTTTGGTGAAGCACATTTCGAGGTTTCCCCGATAAACTCTAATGCTTTGGACGTTAAGAAAGTACTTTTTTATAAACACACACACATACGCACGCATTGTGGCGAGTAGTATAATTTCTTGTCTGTTGATTGTTTGGCCGAGAATAGAAGTGGGTGTATAAGGTGTTGAATTTATGAGGATTTTGTAGAAGGATACTCCACTTTTTTACACTTAGGAGAAGGCTCAATTACTTTACATCAGCGTTTCTCAAACTGTGAGGCGCGCCCCCCTATAGGGACGTAATAACTCTACGAGGGAGCCGTGAGCATATTAAAAAGTCTTAAACAAAGCATTATTTAAAAAAATTTATTAATTTATTGTAAGTAACAAACAAAATGCATTCTGACATAATAAAAAATAAAATACACATTTACTCTGATACAATACACTTATAAATGTATCAGTAAACACCACCGTATTTTATCATTAATTTAACAATACTAAGTCAAGGACAAGTTTGACAATTACCAGCGAACTCTTATGGGTTTGTAATAAAACTTATCTTGATGAACGTACGGTTTTTAATTAATCCCTTAAGGTATCCGACTACGTTCGGAACCGTGATTTTAAAAAAAAGCACATAAATGGATAATTTTCGTGATATTTAGTCTAACTTAGATTATATTACATGTATAAAATTGTTTTAAGGACATTATGACAAAAAAAATTATTTAAATACAATATTTTGGCAAAAAATTAACTTAGAATAATCTTTTTTCAAAATGTTCTCTTATAAAAAATGCTCCTATAGTAATAAAATATTTTGCTTATATAAAGTAAGAACTTCTCTCCAGAGAGTCTGAACTAGGAATTTTGAAAAATTCACATTATTTTCAGAGTTACACCCAATTGAAATAATTATCGATGTTTTTTTCTTAAAATTTCTCCCCTCTGTTGTCGTAAGACATGGATAAACCCACTTCTAAGTTTTATATTTAAAAAGTTCTAGTTGAGCCTCTGTACAGAGGTCTGAGGTATATACAGGAAAAATATTATTATAATAGAAGCATTTTTCATAAAAGAAAAATGTTTCAAAAATGGGTCATTCTATGTTCATTTCTTGTCAAAATATTGTACTTAAATATTTTTTTATTGTAATAATATTCTTAAAACAATTTTATATATGTTTTCTAATCTAAGTGACACTGAATATCATAAATATTATCCATTTATATCAGCGTTTCTCAAACGGTGGGGAGTGCCCCCTGGGGGGCGATAACTCTGCGAGGGAGGCACGAGCATATTGGAAATAAAAGGTTTAAAAAAATATTTTTTTAGAATGAAGTAAAAACAAAATGCTTTCTGACAATAAAAAATACACATTTACACTGATATAATTTACATATATCATCTGGTGATATACATCGTCAAAATTAAAAGATTCCACTTCAAACGCTCATTAGTTATCTTTGATCCTATAACCAAATAAAAAAATTGCTTTGCTGTAATCCCAGGATGAGAGATTTTTTTATTACGTTTCTTTTAACCCCTAAAATACTACTTTCGATTATCATCTATTTGACCTTCAAACTTACTGGTATGTTTAACTCCTTCTCTTTTTCTTTTAGAGTTGTAAATAATGTTTTTCTGTTGCTTTTTTTCCCATGTGAATGAGTTTTATGATATATGGATAAGCATATTGAGCACTTCGAAGGATTATTTGGCCAAGATGTATTTTTATTAGTATTCTGACACATATAATGCATAATGAAAAACGTTTAACACAATTATTTTTTAGAACTTACATCGATATTTTTATATTGAATACACTTTTAACATAAGAGCGGTCGCATGAGGCGCAGTGTCACCCCAGGGTCACGAAATCGTTTTAATTCTGGGAAAACTGTTTATTCGTTAACAGTGACCTTGACAGTATCCTCCTATTAGACAGTCTTAATGGGAACTAAAATGAATTTGTCACATATATGCCTCTTTTTTGAAAGTGGCAAACGTTTTTTTACAATCAAGGTACTTGTTTTGATCGAGTTCCTTGCGCGACTACTTTTGTTCAAAAATATTTTCTATAAACATGCTACACTTCCCCTATGAATAACTTTGTCGTTTTGATTGCTGTATTGTACGACTTATTATGGTTTATAAATGTAAATGAGCATAACATAAAATAAAAATGGGCATCTGTGATCTCTATTGAAGGAAGTTGAAACTGATCAAGCGATTGAAGATCCTGCTGAAATAATGCATATTAATCGTGATAGCGAAAGTAAATATGAGAAAAGTGATAGACATGAAACGTTTGAGTTGAATTGAAATTTTCAAATGCTGCCTAAAGAACTTTGTCAAGAAAACTTTGAAGCCATAAATGTAGCACTTCGCCTTGTCAAAAAGACACAAGCAAGAAAAAGTCCAATGTGCTATTTTTAGATCATCAAAGGACAGCTTAACTACAATAACGTGAACAAAATATGACAGTTTTGCTGGAAAATAACGTTCCTGTATTGTTAGCGAAAAGTGTCTGTGATTTATGTCCTTTAATAAAGTCACGCACATTTGGAACATTTTCTTCAGTTTTATTGGATTTTTTCTCAAATTATCAAAGAAAAATTGATAAGTCCTTGAAAGCAGGTAAGTATATTTTCTCTTAATTAAGTTATTCACTGGAATAGGGATTTTTATCGTGTATAGTAAAAATAATTATAGAAAATTGATTGGGGTGACTCAGTCACACCGCGCAACCATTAACATTAGTGTCGAGTGCGCGCCTGCTCCCGGGTTGAACATTTTGAAGGTTTCTCGCTTTAAATATTAAAAATAACACAAATATTCTTCATTGGAATTTTACATTCTTTTTCCTTATTTAATATTAATTCTAAATGCTAATTCTGCGAGGCTTAAAATTATAGTTCGTTTTAAACAATTATAATAGAAGCATTCATTAAAAAAAATCATTTTACATTTTTGTATACATTGTTGTGCAATTAGTTTTACTCTCCATATAATTAACATATTATATCAAGAGTAATGTATTATTTTTAAAAAAAATAAATGAAGAGTGGGTACTTCAGCCAGTGTACTTATAAATGTATCAGAACTGCACAATGTATTTTATAACTAATTTCTTAATACTAATTTAAGAACAAGTTTAATAATTATTAGTGACTTCCATGGGCTTGTCTTGCAGAGCAAAGATTTTCAAATGAATGCTTAATATTAGAAATTGACACTCTGAGCTCTTTTTCTATATTTAGCTGAAATCTATATTTTGTCTTCAAAGTAGCCACTGCAGAAAATCCGGTTTCACAAAGGTACTATGTTGAAAATGGTAATAGTATGCGAAAGGCTTTTGTTTTCAGTGCATCATCTAACTCAGCCCAAAATTGAAGATAACGAGCAACACAAGTAGACTATTTTTCCATTTCTACTAGTAGTTCACTCTTTCTCATATATATATATATATATGTGTATGTGTGTGTATCTTGTACAAATTTTCATTCGTGGATAAAATATTTTCTATTCATTAATTCAAGTTCAAATACATTTTTTAAACTTGTAGTGGATGACACTTTATATTAATACAGTTCTTTCAAAGTTTAATTCATTAATTAAATTAAAAAATGAATAAATAGTAATAAGCAAAACTTATAGTCCAACAGCATTTATAGTAAGAAAATTTTTTCGTGTTGTTCCCTGTAACCCAATGGATAGCACGATGGACATCTAATCTGAAGGGCGGGGGTTCAAATTCAATCTGAAATGGCCTAATATCTGAGAATGTGTGTGATATCTTCTTAAATATATACACACACACACTATTTTCTTACAATAACTAAATTTAGTTAAGGAATAAATAGTAACAAACAAAAAATAGTCCAATACCATACATAGAAAGGAAAATGAAAAATTGCAAGGAAAATCGCTTTCTATTTTCTCGCTTAACATTGTGATTCTGTCATTTGTATATACATATTTGTATTCATTGTAACTATTTAATAAAAAATAACTAAAATAAATTTTTCTTTGTTGGCCTGAATAGAAATTGACTTAATTTTTTTTTTATATATTACTTGTTCTAATGACATTTGTACTTTTAGAAATGGATGATGGAGGAAATAAATTTTTAATTAAATATCATTTTTTTGCAGTTTGTTCCAATTTAAAAATTAGAGAAAGGAAAAATAACATAACACATTAATCCTATTACTTAAAAGTAATTTGCTTAAAATATATATTACTTAAAACAAAATTTAATACTTGTTAATTTGTACGTTTTATAATTATGATCGTATTGTAGCTTTAGCGCCAAAAAAGTGGTTTATTATTGCATTCAATATATTATTATTATTTTGGGAAGGGGGGTGCGATAAAAATTATGATTGAAAATTGGGTCACCAGTAATGAAAGATTGAGAAACACTGATTTATACGCTTTTGCAAAATCATGGTTCCGAACGTAGTCGGATACCTTAATTGCCGAATAAAAGTCATGTGATTCGCTCGCCAATGTCACCGTTTTCCTCGTAGATGCTCATATGTAATGCTTTTTTGGGGGGGAGAAAAGGGATAAATAAGCACATCCTCTGAAATAAGTAAATCCTTCGCAAACACTGTCAAAGTCCTTTTATTGCATTCAAAAGCCTTCATAATAATTTTATGGACAGAAGTGCACAGAAAAGATCGGAAAGACGTATATATACATACACAAAACTAATGCTTTGGCTGAGTGAGACGTTTATATACGCCGGTGGCACTTAAGAGACTAAAGTCGTATTGTAGCTTTAGTGTCAAAAATTGCACAATTATAATAAGTTGATATAATAATATAAATTGTTGCATATTGTATTGTTCTGTAGATTGTTGCATATTGTATTGTTCTGTAGATTGTTGCATATTGTATTGTTCTGTAGATTGTTGCATATTGTATTGTTCTGTACTCTATTGTATTGTTCTATAAATTGTTGCATATTGTTTTGTTCTGTACTCTATTGCATTGCACTTTTCTGAACTGTATTGCACTGTACTGTATTGAATTGTTCTCTTCTGTGATATAGTGTATTGTACTGTTTTGTACTATATTGCCGAGTATTGTATGTACTCTATTGCATTTTATTGTAGTGTACTATTGTACTGCATTAAAAAGTAGCACCAACTTTTGTAGAAATAAATCTTTACACAGGCCTTAACATATGTAATTTCAGAAGCGGTCAGGTACGACAATTTATTGATTGATAAATTGATAACTCCTTGTTGTTTAGCAATGCAAATAGAAACGAATATTGACGTCAATGTAGACCAATTAAAGAGAAAAAAACTCTTACACTTTCATTTACGCAATATATATATATATATATATATATATATATATATATATATATATCAAATTTAATTGAAAAAAATTCAATCTAATTAAAATGAAGGGCATGCAAAAAAAATTACGTCCTTCCTTTTTTCAAAACCAGGAAAATTTCCTTAAAGTGATTGAAAGTTGTATGTCTATTATAAAAGAACAAGTGTGTGTGTGACATGTAATGAAAAGATAAGAGAAACTGATGACAAAACAGGAGTTATTGAAAGAAAGAAAACTTCCCTTTTTTCAATATTCGAATTGTTTTTTAATTTAATTCTGCCAATATCATTCATAATATTCAAAAATTCAAAACGCTTAAGGCTGTCTTCGGTGAAAGTACGAGAGCTTGATCTAAACGCGAAGCACATTTTCAGACAGAAAAAAGGTCTCAATTTTTATAGAAATTTGCAATATTATAACTCATAACTCTGTTAACAATATAGTGTTTTTAAAAATGCCAAAATATTCCATAAATACTTTCTTTTTTGTTATAATACATGAAGGCATAGCTCATTTAACATTACGGTATAGGTGAAAAAGCGCGAAACACATTTTATACCAGAAAAAAAATGAATCAACTTGGTTAAAAACGGGAAGTATAACAAAAAATTCTGCTCTCTAAAGGATAGTGAAGCCAGAATATCACATATTAATATTTCATTTCTTTTATATCTGAAAAAGTTCCAAATTCTGGTCCTATTCTTTAACATTAACAGAAGATAGCCTTAAAGATATTAACGATTATGATTAATTTAGATATATTCTTGTTCTTAAATTATAGATGCTCTTTTTCTTTCTTTCTTAAGGACATCGCATTTGAAATTAACTCGAGTATTATTGATGGCGGATCTCAGCGATACAAACACCAAATTTTTCTGACTTCTACATGCATGGAGGTGGCCTAGTGGTTATGGTCACGAACTCGTGGCCGGAGAATCACGGGTTAAAGTGTCAGGACTTTAACCCGTGATTCTCCGCCACTGTAGACGTGTCATGTAGAGGGGGTAGATACACGTAAAATCTGTCGAGGCTTAATGTGTCCTTCAGTTGGCGTATTGGCAGTTAGGAGAGGAAGGTACCAGCTCAGGTATCGTCCTCGTCACTTTACCGAGGCTCAAAATTACGAGGTCCATAGTTAACTGTCCTCGTGTTGCTAAATAGTGGAACATAGATGCAACTCTCACTCACTACTTGTTTTGTTTACCGTCATTGTTCGAAGCCGTGGTAGTCAAGTGTTGCGAACTCATTGCGGATGTTGTAGGTTCGAAACCTAATGCCACTGAAGACACCCCTCTCCCATCCGTTTAGAGGACTTGATGCACGTTAAATCTGCAACGGAAGGCTTAAAAGTCCTCCCATTCACGTAATGTGGATGTTTGAAGTGTGTGAGGTCGTTACCTTATTACTTGATTATATTTCAAAATTACAAGGTCCTTCGCCAATAGCCCTCGTGCTGCTTCGGGTGTAGAGTAAATTAAGATATAAAATCAAACCGTTATTGCTCATTTTTTCTATTTGCTACATTACGTCTATAAACTTGATTTGAAACTAAAGAAAATAATAGTTCTTTAAAATATTCATAATTGTAAACTAGTGGTTCCGAAACATTTTTAACCCATGAACCTCTTTTTATAGTCAAAAATTTTCCACCAAGTGAAAAAGCTACATATAGTATAAAAAAAAGGCTGTATAGTATAAAAAGGCAATTAGTATAAAAATTACAAATAAAAAAACCCCCCATTTTGCTGAAGAATTATTTGTTGAAATTATAACTTGTTTAAAATAAAATTTAAAAAAAATTAATGAATTGGATGAACTTGATGCATTTATGTACGTCCCAATGTTTGTAAGTAGCAACCGTAAATCCCCACTAGCACTAGTTTTAGTTTATTTTTTGTGTGGTGATAGGTGTTTTACGGCTCGGAATCCTCGTTAAACCAAATTGGAAGATGGGAAAGTAGTCAACAACTTCTTTACAATAACCCATAATACAGGATATAAAATTGGGATCTAATTTTGTTACAAGAATGTGTGGTATCCTAGTTCAAACATTGGTTTAAGTCCCTGATTTGTGTGGGTATTTCAATGAGATGCTTCTGTATTAGTATGGATTCACCTGTGTTGGGGATCTGAGTTAGTCCACGCGCAAAAGGGTTCAACACCCAGTCGGGAATAGCCAAGTAAGTTATTGTTATTTATTTAAATTTTCATAAAAAGAAAAATGTGTGTGTGTGTATCCATTTTTTAAAAAAAATTATATTAAACCTAGCACGGACTCCCTGACGTTGTTGACCCTCAAATTACATTTAATTTTCCATGGACTCCCTAATATTGGGATCCCTGGGGGTCCGTAGGTACCACTTTGGGAACTACTGGTGTAAACAATGATCTCTGTCTTGTTTACACACAGTTAAACAAGATTAAAATACGAGAATCCTAAAAATAAAAAGGGAGACGTTCAAATAGCCATTTTATAATGTTTGCGAGTCGCCCACCCAGTATAGTGGTTAGCAACGCTGACAGCTGTGCCGTTGGGCCTGGGTACGAATCCCGCAGAAAACATGAATGTTTATAAATGCATAGTGCCTCCGCGGCATGGGGGTATTTAAATAGCCGTCGAGCAGCGAGTCCTATCGTGAGGTTAGTGGAAGAGAGGTGGGAAGCCTCTGACCACTCCCAAGGCGTTCTCCCTCAAAATTGGGGTGAAATCGAGCTAAATCATTCTGTCACTTGTATGGTGCTCAAAGCTACAGATAACGACAGGCGTCACGTAGCCCTTTGCCATGAGGAATTTCATGGGCCTTGATCTGGCCTTTTTCGATCAGGTGGCATTAGTAACAACAACATAATGTTTGTGAAGATATTACACATAACTTCTGACAGGATTTTCTGAAAAACATATTAAATGTTAATAAAACTATTCAGATTTCAAGTAGGTTTCTTTAATATAGTTATTCGCTTTTAGAAAAAATGCGATGCCATGAACGCGAGGTTCTATTTTAAAAATGCGTTTTAGTTTATCATTAGAATTTTCAGAGTGAGGATTAGGCCATGGTCGCCTGATGGTTATGGTCACGAACTCGTTACCGAAGTGTCACGAGTTCACGTCCTGGCACCACTCAAGACCCGTCTTGTAGAGGAGGAGGATGCATGTTAAATAAGTTGAGCTCAATATCCTTTTGTTGACGGGGTGTGGTAGTTTGGAGAATGGGTGCAAGCTTCTCATCACTCACCCGTGGTTCAGAATTACGAGGTACTTCACCAACAGCCAAAGCTCCAGTTGTCAATGTGGATGTATTGATGATGCGGGCACTATGTGTTCCATTACCCTTTACTAAAAATTATCATCTTACTGAGCCCAACTATATATCCCGTAAATTATGGTTTAGCTCTTTAGTTAACAACGCGAATATTCACATGAAGCTAAACTCTTGTTTTAAAATACCAAAAGATATCTTGGATAAAATTCAGTAATTTTTTTCTGTGCTGTTTCTTTCCTTTATGTTTTTTTATAAGGAGGGGGGTTTGAAATGAATCATCATCTTTTTTCCAATGCTGACTCGTTTATTTAAAATTGAAAGATAAATTAAGGGAACCAGGACATGCTCGAAAGAGTAAAATGCCAAAATTAAGACCCTTTGTTTATGAGACATATATCATTTAAAAATTCCAATAGAGCTTAGATTTTTTTATGTCTATAATAAAGATAATTTAATTATTCTGTAGAACTACAAAAAATAACTTTTTACTCCAAAAGTTTTTTTTTTTACTACTTAATTTAAGTAATACAAAATTTTTGAGAACTCGTATTATATACTTATGTTTAGGTACCATTTTTTAAAAAAAGTATCCTTTTTTATGCAAAATATTTTTTACACATATATAAAACAATACATAAAATACAGTGAAACCCTTTTTTTAGTAAAATTTTAGTATAGTTTCTTTAAAAAATTATGAAACTTTGAAATTTGAAATTTTTATTTTTCTGCTTTTTTTTATGCATATAACAATTTTTAAAAAATTAGGCACTATTTTAATAGAAAAAAATTAGGTTCACTATATGCATAGGCATCTTGTATAGAAGTATAAAAAATCAGGAATCATACAGTGCAATAGTTTTTTTTTAAAATGTACCTAAATGCAAAAAAATATGCTTTTGAGAAAAAGTGAAAAAACTAAAAAAAAAACAATATTTTCACATATTATACACTTAATTAGTATTTCCTTGCCTATTTTTATATGACTAATAATAATCCTTAACCATTTTCTAGAGTTACAAAAGTAATTTTAAATTCATATGTTTTTTTCCCTTTGTTTTAGTTAACATGAACATAATTTTCGAGATCTTGTAATACATATTTTCATGTATAGGTACCATTTCTTACAAAAATATTCTTTGAATATACAAAAAAAATTTACAAATATATATAAAGTAACATATTAAACATAATGAATCTGTTTTTTAACTAATTATATTTATATAATTGCATAATTTCTTAAAAATAATCATAAAACCTTAAAATTATGAAAATCTTAATTTTCTTTTTTTACATATAAAATCAATTTTCAAAAAACTAGACACATACTAAAAGATATTTTGTTCACTGTATGCACATGTATCCTGTTTAGACATATAAAAGGTTTCAAACAATATGCTACAATAGTTTTTTAAAGTGTACCTAAATTTAAAAATATTAAACATTCGAGAAAAAATATAATAAAACTTAACAAAAAAATTTCTCCTTACATTATAGATTTGATTAATATTTCCCTGCTTGGTATTCATTTTCTTCATCTAAATTCTGTTTATCCATTTTCCTTTTTAAAGACCTTCTTTTATTTCTGGCTTCCAATGACACTTTATTTACTATACGTTCAGCCTCAAAAATTCGTTTGTTGTTTGTTGTTGTTGTTGACTAATTCCTCGTGTCTAGCCGCAGGCTAGACCAGGTCCATGAGCCCAAGAGTCCTCAGGAAATCGTACACCAAAAGAGGATTGGAATAGATGTCCTCCCTTTCAAGTCCTGCACAAAACAAAAGATGATCTGGAGTTGCCTGTACCAAATTGCATTTAGTACAATTCTCGTAAATTTTCTGGCCTAAGTTAAAGGAAAGGCCTCTAATGTGTCCACTTGCAAGCCTACTAATAGTTGTTTGGACGACCCTATCCGCCTTGATGGAAAGGGCACCACCTGGTGCCTGCCTATTATACCAGGGGGTGAGTCGGAGGAGTCTTCCATAGTTCTTGAATCAAAGATTTCGTTTTAGAAAAAATTTCCGAGAAAGTCAAAGTTCTTCTCGACATTAAATTTTCAGTGACACCTTCCTTGGCTAAAAGGTCAGCTGTGTCATTGCCAAAGAGACCAATGTGAGAAAATTCGTTTGTTATCAATTATAAGTAAGGCACGTTCCGTGTTGTATCCTGGTTTAATGCCCAGAGCTTCAAAGACTTTTATCCTACTTACATATCCATCGTTAAAACAAATTACAGCATCCATAACTCCAAATTTCAAAGTTTCAATGCCAACAAAAACTGTTTTAGGAATTCGCTCCCAAATACATTTGTTAAAGCTTTCATTGGGATTTTGTGTTCTTCCACGAAGGCACTTTTTCAATAAGTCCTTCTCTGTGAGATCCCGAAACACTTTTTTCACTTTCAATAAAATTGACTTGGGTAAATAAAGAATGCTTGTGAATATAAAATTCCCCCGTAACAATGCTACGGTTATAACCGCGCCAGCTATCCTCACCAAGAGGACACAAAGCGTGTTGAGGATTATCCTCAGTATTTAGTTTATGAAAATAAATAGCCCATATGGCTCTTTTCATGTCCTCCACAGATGACAAATTTTTACGGATTGCTAGCCCATAATAATGTTGGATTGAGTCCACTTCTTTAAGCGTTAGCCGTCCACGTCCCGAAATATTTTTCCCATCTGATAGCTTAATGCCTTTGCTCATTTTTAGAATGTTTCTCAGCCTTGTGCCCATACGCTTTTGCACATGGCCAACACATTCTAATTTTTCAACTTCTGTGTCGCCATATACTTTTGCTTCTTTTATAGTAAGAAATCCTTTTGAGTCACCATCACCAACGTATAACATGCTTTTCGTGATGTTTCAGATCGCTGAAATATACTTAATACCCCCGAAATTCCATTCCCCACTGAATCCTTCGTAATTTTTAGCACAATTTTTACATGGTTTTATTTTACCCTTACATGAAGAACAATATTTTGCGAGAGCATCAAAGTCGATAACCTTTCCGTTCTCAACAGACGTAGCACATACAACTCCGTTCAATGAAGAATAGCCTCTTTTATGCCATGTGCCATCCACAGCCACAGCTATATTTGAATTATTATCATTCGCTATGACTGCTTCGTGAACAGCTGCATTCATCGAGTCTTCACTAATTGTTTTAAAACATTTAAAAACAAAGAATTATGGCGTTCAAACTTTGCAGGTGGTGGAGGCAAATTCATGAGCCCACAGAATATTCGAGCAGCAGCTCCACCTTTTCCAATAGCTCTCATTCCATATGTCAATCTTAGGTTAACATCATAACATTTATTTGATATTTTTGATGACATTGTACTCGTCGATTCTTCACAGTTGTGACAAATTATTTCCAAACTCACAGCTAAACCTCTACGACTTTTTAAATCTTCTCTCAGCTCAATTTTCTCTGAAGAACAGCAATATTTACAACATAAGAGATTTTTCATAAGGGAAGATAATAAATCCAGTTCAACGATTATGTTTACATTTTGAGAATCTTGTTCTTTTAGTAAATCCGGTATTTTAATTTTTCTCCTAGAAGCACTTTCCACGGAATTCAAAAGCAATTCTTCAGTCGATTTAAACTTTTTATGTTGATTGCTACTATACTTCCTTCTGCCAAATTTTTTTATTCTTGGCATAATTACTTGTTTAAAAAAGTTAAGATACTTTTAAAATCTTATGAATATTAATAATTATAAGTAAAAAATAAATATTTCTTACGAAAATTAATGTAAAATTAAGTAGTTGTATGCCACAAGAAACTTCGGAATAGACGAACTCGGTTCAAAACATAGCCATAAACCGAAATTTAAAGTAAGAAATTTTGTCACACAGCTTGGAACAATAGCTCACGCACAAGCGTGGCTAAAAAGTAGCGGGGTTAACATTCAAACGAAAAAAACAATCAAAAGTTAATATAGATAAAACACAGGGGAAACTACATATTTAAAGTTCAAAGGGGCGTGTCAAAAGGGGCGTGGTCATTTATTTACATTTTTATTTTTCATATTTTAGGGCTATTTTATCAACAAACATATAAGTATTATACATTTTTAGATTCAGAAAAATAAGCACTATTTTTTAGAACTAAAATTGAAAAATCGATTATTTGAAAGTATATGATGTCCCTGTTCCCTTAAAGTGAGAAAAAGTATCAACAGGAAGTGATTCCGTTTGCTGAAAAAAAAAGTTATTTAAGACAAATTTTTCTTTTTTGTTTTAATTTTTCTTGTTTTTGAGTCTGTGCATTGCATTTGTATTGGAGGTTATCCTTGATCTTGATGTATTTGCAAGATTGCTGAAATAACATCCCCCCCTTCTCTCGACCCCTGTGTTTATTATTATTATTCTCAACTTTGTATACGTCGTTTCACTTCATGGAAACGGTTTTGATGGTTATTTTTTATTTTTGTAGCAATTTGCTTCTATCTGACAGCCATGATTCTTGACATTAGCACCAGCCATTCGTCTTGAACCGTTTTCTGAATTCTGTTCAGTGCTTTTGGATGCCGTTATTCTAAGGCTCTTTTTAATAAACCAAAAGTCCATAGGAGAAGTGTAGGCCAGGGGTGGCGAACCTTTATCGACAGTTAGTTATGACCCCTCTCATTTAGGGAAGTTGTAAGTACTGTATTTATCTGTGTTGCACTTTCTTCCATGCAAAATAGTTTTATGATATTTGGAAAACCACGGAAAGCACACACACACAC
The DNA here is from genome assembly GCA_019973935.1 of Trichonephila clavipes. NCBI lineage: Eukaryota > Metazoa > Arthropoda > Arachnida > Araneae > Nephilidae > Trichonephila > Trichonephila clavipes. The sequence goes on from BMAU01008784.1 coordinate 159,348, forward strand.
ACACACACTTTGAAGGATTACTTGGCCAAGACTTGTTTTTATGAGTATTCTCAAACATGTAAAGCATAATGAAAAACGTTTTACACAATTTTTTTAGCAGTAACATAAGTATTATCATAATGAATACACTTTTAACCCGGAAGTGGTCGTGCGTGACACACAGATCACGAAATTGTTAATTCTGGCAAAACTGTTTATTAGTTACGAAAGAAAAATTGAAAAGTTCTTAAATGTAGGTAAGTTTAATTTCTCTTAAATTATTCACTGGAATCACGATTTGTATCGTGTACAATAAAATAATTATATATAAAAAAGGATTGGGGTGACTCAATCACCCCGCGTGACCATTAACGCTAGTATCGAGTGTGTGTCTTCCCCCGGGATAAAACATTTTGAAGTCTTCTCGCTTTAAATATTAAACATAACACTATTATTCTTCATATGAATTTTATATTATTTTTCATTGTTTAACATTAATTCTAAATGCTAATTCTGTGAGGCTTAAAATTACAGTTCGTTTAAAACTAATTATACTATGAGCATTCATTATAAAATATCATTTTACATTTTCGTAAACATTGTCGCGCATTTTACTCTCCTGACAGTTCAGCTAGTATATCAAGAGTGTTTTAGCTTTTAAAAAAATTGAACTCATTCGAAGAGCGGGTACTTGAGACAGTATAATTTTAATGTATCAGTGCTGCACAATGTATTTTATGAATAATTTATTAATACTAAATAAAGAGCAAATTTAATAAGTATTAGCGACTTTCATGGGCTTGTCTTGCAGAGGAAAGCTTTTCAAAGGAAAGTTTACGATTAGAAATTGACACTCTGAGTACATTTTCTGTATTTGGCTGAGATGTATATTTTGTCTTGAAAGCAGCCACCGCATTTTGCAATCTGTTCCAATTTAAAAATTCGAGAAAGAAAATAAAATATATATTACTTAAAAGTTACATGTATAAAATTTAATATACTTATCTTATTAATTTGTACGGTTTGTAATTAAGATCGTTTTGTAGCTTTAGCGTCAAAGTGCATTATTATTGCATTCAATACATTATTACTGTATAAGGAGGCGCGAGAAAAATTATGATTGAAAAGTGGGTCGCCAGTAGTGAAAGTTTGAGAAGCACTGACTTACTATCTTGCAATTTTTTTTCTTTTGCTCAACTAGCCATATTAAATAAGTTAAAAATCGTAAATATAGCACAAATAAACTTTAAAATGCAGTTGTGTCAACAAAATTGACAATGCTATGCGTAGACAAATTTTGGATCATACGCAACTGTAATCCAATAACGACATAACTAAGGCAAATAACTAAGGCTAAGACAATAACAAAAACGAGAGTTCTCACCGTCGCCCCGGGACCGATAACTCGCGTTTGTTCGTAATACTTCATAGTGAACTTTGTTATTTTGAAATAAAATGAAAACAATTTTAATCACTGGCGTGCCCAAAATATTGTGTCGCGTGCCATTGATGGCACGCATGCCACTGATTCGCCATCCTTGGCGTAGGCACACGATTTCATTCTTGTTCTTTCTTTGCTAAGCAAGTAGCAGTTGACCCAAACATGTGACTAGAGGCTTTGTCTATATGAAGATCAACTTTATCAATGTCTTTCCCATATGAGGTTGGAATTTCTTCTTCAAAAATTGGTTCTGACATATTCTGCTGATAGCAGAGTGTATTAATTTTGGCTTTACTTGAGAGTTTTTTTAATTTTTAATTGGCCGTTGTTAGAAAATTCTGCAAACTATCATGAATCCCTCTAGGAACTTTACGGTGCATTGACGAAGCCATTTCGTACGGTCATTCCCAACAGTTTAGTAATAGAAAATTAATCTTTTATTACATTCACTTAAATATACCCATGCATCATCGAGTGTTACCACCAATTTCCATTTTTCAGTCGTTAGGTGGTTTTTCAATTCCTACTATTATAGTTCATTGTATCCTTATATATAGATATATATCTTGTTTAAATTCTCTATCGTTAATAAAATACTTTATTTTCATCCATTCAAGTTCAAGTACACTTTTTTAAACTTGTAGTGGATGACACTTGATGTTACTACAATTTTTCACACAAATATTAATTCTCTCATTAAATAAAAAAATGAATAAATAGTAACAAATAAAAATAATAGTCCAACAGCATATATAGAAAGGAAAACCGTTCGTTGTGTTCCTGTAGCACAACGGATAGTGTGTGGGCTAGACTTCTAATACAAAGGACACGGGTTCGAATTCCACCTGGGATGACCTAATTCTGAGAATGTGTTAATTCTTTTTTTACTATATTATTTCTTTAGAATAATTAAATTTAATGAATGAATAAATAGTAACAAAAAGAAAAAAAACACAAACAAAAAATAGTCCAACATCCTATATAGAAAGGAAAACGGAAAATCGCTTTCTATTTTGTCACTTAATACTGGGATTCTGCCCTATCTACATACATATTTATATTAATTGTAATTAGTTAATAAAAAGTTACTAAAATAAAATTTTTCTTTGTTGACCTAAATAGAAATTAACTTTAAAATGTTTTTTTTTTATATTATATACTTGTTTATATAAGTTTCTACAATTTGCTTTTCTTTCAGCAATATGTTTTTAAAAAAGAACCAAACTTCGTGTTTAAACATTTTTTTAAAATTTTAAATCCTTATGAATGTTTTTAATTACAGTGCCGGGAGATATTCCTAGTTTCGATGAAATGAATCTTTGCGTTGGCTGATTCTTTTTTAGGATCAGAGACTTCGCGTTCTTAATAGTTGTCTTCGTTTGAACAGACTTAGGATGAAGTTTTGTGGTCATGTTTTCATTTTTATTTTCTTTCCCTCTCTCTCTCTCAACTATATATATATATAGACGTTTTTTCCCCTTTCAATTTTAATATATTATACCTTTGATTGAAATGCAATAACCGATATTTTTACACCACTTAATAATTATGAAAGTTTTTCCTCAAAATGCGCAGCTACATAGCCTTCGAGCCGTATGTCATTTTTAACACCCTTTTATAAGTTTCACTTGTAAAAGGGTCTTTGAACTCAATTTTTACCCACATTAAAAGATCAGATTATTTCGAAATTTTGTTCACTTGTCCAAGATCGATGACAATGCAATAATTTAATAATTTTGTTTCATTGTCCTGATCAGGATTATCAGGACTAACAATTTCACATTTTTGAATCCCGTTTCGCTTCTGGCGACTAACTCTAGATCGCATTTCCAAATTTGGCGACTAATTCCAGATTTAGAGCCTAAAAGATTTAGTTACAATTTAGTTCGATTAAGTATAAAAGGGTGTTTTTTAAGTTTCTTAAACTGTAATTTATTTAATTTATTAGGAGCTATTTTTAAAATAATCCTTTTATTTTACATTCGAATTAAAATATAACCTTAGCAGACGATTATTCTGAAATTGCCAAAATTTTATCTCAAAATGCAAACGGAAAAATGAATTACAAAATCGTTCTCATAAAGTGCGAGCGACCTTCTGTATTTGTATTATGTATGTATATTATGAATTTACCTTTACTTTTCACATTTTTTAAATTTACAGTGTTCTTCTGTAAAAAATATATATAAGAATTTGTTCAATAAAGACTGGAAGTATAAGTGGTTTTGTTTCTTGGGGTACCGGTTTGTAGCTCTAAACACTTTTCGGGTGAATTCAGTTCCCTTGGGTATGTGACGGTGTGATATCGATATAAACTAGCAATGGCCATTACGCAAAGACGATCATTTTGGTGTGATTGCTAAAATAATTCGATCTGAACACTTTCTGTTCCGAGAACGAGTATTTTAGCGAACACGTCAAAACAATCGTCTTCGCGTGATGGCTATTACTGGTTTATATCGATATCACACCGCCACAGGTATTTTGTCAATGGATCCTCGTCTCTCGTGCAGCTTTATACGGTGACGTTAATATAACTCTCTCTCAGGTGAAGATATATATGGAAACTATAGATTTGAAAACAAATAAGTAGTATTTTAGCCAATGCGACTTCCGGTTCGGTCATATTTTGATTTCATGTGTAAAAGATAAAACTGGAAGAAGAATTTTTGGAAAAACTCAGCTACTTGTAAGTGATTTAGGTAGGAAAAATACCCACAAACATGTTTATATGCGTCCAAGTATTGTTTCGTAAAGTGAGAGAAAGAGGCTTAATTCTTTTTTAAATGAAACTTTAAGTGTAGTTGATTAAGTTTGATTTTAAATAGTTCGACTCTCTTGAATGAAAATATAGGGGCGGCGGTAGAATAGTGGTCAAGGTATCGGATCGTGGCTGGCATGTCACGAGTTCGAGCCAAGTACCACTAAAGATCCGCCGCGTAGGGAAGCGATGCACGTTAAATCTGTCGAGAGCTCAAACGTCCCTCCGTTGGTGTGGTGTGGTAGTTAGGAGAGGTGGTGCCAGCTCAGGTTTCGTCATCATCACTTAATCATGGTTCAATATGAGACGAGGTCCGTCGCCAAAAGCCCTCGTGTAGCTGAACAGTGCGACGTTAATATTCACTCACTCCCATACTGAATGAAGCTCTTGTTTTTCCCCTTTGATTTTAATACGCTATTTTTTGTGATATCATACATATTATTAATAATCCTACTTTTTTCCAAAAAAAAATAAAGTAATATCCTTTATTATTTTTAACTTTTTTTTATCTCAATACATTTTTCCATCTACATGCATATTTTCTATTTCATATAGCTATAAATATAGACCGGAACATCTGCTCATGCATCTCATTTCCCAAGGTCACGAAAACTGAGATGGGTATAGTAGGCCCTCCTTGGGCATAATAGGCCCACTATGGGCTATTGCGTCACTGAGTTTTTTTTTCATGTAGAAACTTTCTAACTGTATCTTTCACAGAAGTATCCAGATTCCTTTTTTCCCAATCCCTATTTTCAAATTAAATTCCTTTATTATAAAAATTCTCTCTCTCTCTCTCTCTCTATATATATATATATATTAGGTTGAGGAAAAAGAAATCTATTATTTTTTCGGTAGATGGCTGTAGTGTCGATATCTCGTGAAATATTGGATCAAACAATTTCCTATTTAGACTCATTGTCAAGGTGACATTTCACACTATAAAAAAATCGTTTGCAGCCTTTTGTTCGGTCCATTCAGTTGTGAGTTATAGGGTGTTAAAAATGGAAGTCAACGAAGAGAAAATTCGGTGCATTTAACAGTTTTTCTTTTATAAAGACGAAAATGCAAGCCAGGTGGTTGAAATTGTGAATGATGTTTATGGTACCGATACTGTAACAGCTTATTACGTGCAATTTTGGTTTCGTCGATTCCGTTCAGGCATTTTTGATGTTAAAGATGCACCTCGCACAGGCAGGCCCGTCGTCGAAAATGTCGATAAAATCACAGAAATAACCGAAGTTAACCGGCATGTTAGTAGTTGTAGCATCACTCAGGAGCTAAAGATCGACTATAAAACAGTTTAAAGCCATTTGAGCAAAGTTGGATTCAAAAAGAAGCTCGATGTTTGGGTGACACACCAATTAACACCAAAAAACGTGATGGATCGAATTTCCATCTGCGAAGCCCTGGCCAAATGGAATGACAACGAACCATTTCTTAAACGGATGGTGACTGGGGATGAGAAATGTTTCGCATACGACAATATTATGCGAAAACGATCGTGGTCAAAGCGTGATGAAGCAGCTCAAACGGTGGCCAAACAAGGGCTAATGGCCAGGAGGGTTCTACTGTGTATTTGGGGGGATTGGAAATGAATAATTTATTATGAGTTACTTCCATATTGCCAAACACTAAATTCAGATCTCTACTGTCAACAACTGGACCGTTTGAAGCTAGCGATTGACCAGAAACGGCCAGAATTGACCAACAGAAGAGGTGCTGTGTTCCATCAGGACAACACCAGACCACACACACCTGTAGTGACTCGCCAGATACTCCGGGAGCTTGGTTGGGACTTTTTAATGCATTTACCATGTAGTCCGGACCTAGCACCAAGCGATTACCACCTTTTTCTCGCATTGCAAAACTTAATGAGTGATAAGAAATTAGGATCAAGAGAAGATTGTGAAAATCGATTACTAGAGTTTTTCTCCAATAAGGACCAAGACTTCTACGAGAGAGGCATTATGAAGCTACCTTTAAAGTGGCAACGAATTATACAACAAAATGTTGCATATTTGACCCAAATCAGACACAATCCAAAACATGTTAATTAAAGTCATGAATTTCATGCAAGAATAATGGATTTCTTTTTCCCCAAGCTAATATCTAATGAAAATAATATAATAATAATGATTTTTAGCAATATAGATATTCTAATGATCTAATAATTTGGTGTAAATGTTTAGTTTATGCCTAGCATTACTTCTACTAATTATAAAAATCAAATTAAAACTAAAAAAACTTACTATATACAGAATCTAGATTCAATTTTTCATATTATGGCTCATAAATTAAATCATATATTTTTGATAAAATGAATACTTTTTAATTTAGAATTATTAAAAGCTTTCACATTTTGGGAAAAATTACATCCTTAGATTTATTTGTAAAGATATAATTCTTCACTATTCTTCATTATTCTTAGCAAAATCAAGGGTAGAAAACTAATAATATCAAATAATTTATAAATCTTAATGTTTAAAATATAGTTCGTATATTAAATATCTAAACACTTCAATTTGTATTAAGCTGAGTGAAATAAGTTTGTGTAATAAATTTTTTAATTCCTTCTATTAGTTAATACTCTGCCTCTCTCTCTCTATGTGTGTGTTTCAGATTCTCAATCGTTAATAAAATACTTTCCATTCGTCCATTCAAGTTCGAATACATTTTTTAAACTTGTAGTGGATAACACTTGATGTTAATACAGTTTTTTCAAATACTATATAAAAAAGGTATTAAATTCATTCACTAATTTAAAAATCGTGGGTTCGAATTCCACCTGCGATGGCCTAATTTCTGAGAATGTAATTTTTTACTGTACTGTGTTTTACTGGAATAATTAAATTTAATGGATGAAGAAATAGTAACAAAAAAAAAGAAAAGTAATAGTCCAACACCCTACATAGAAAGGGAAATGGAAAACTGCAAGAAAAAAAAATCGGTTTTCTATTTTGCCACTAAATATTGTGATTCTATCATATGTATGTGCATATTTATACTAATTTTAATTAGTTAATAAAAGGTAACTAAAATAAAATTTTCCTTATTGACCTAAGTAGGAATTGATTTAAAAACCTTTTTTTAATATTATTATTAATATAATCTCAATTTCAATTAATTACTTCGCTTAATAACATATGTCACTATCAGTTATCTTTTTTGGATTTTATTTGAATTTTGATTTGTTAAATTTAGTTTTTTTCAATATGGAATTATTCTATAAAGAAATAATCCATAGCATTGGTCTTCAAACTGTGTTCAGGAAGCTTTGGGGTTCCAAGAAGTATACCCAGGGTCTCCAGAAGTCACAGAAAAAAGCATACAGAAAATTATATACGTGTATATAAAAAGGATTTGTGTTCTCCATGAATATTGTATAACCACACACACACAAGTATCTGAAGCTCTTTCCAGTCATTAAAATTGCAAATTTTATTTATATACTTAACTTTCTTTTGCAATAATTTTTTAAACTTTTGTTGTGATATAATGAAAAAAATATTTAAACGTTTTTTCTTTATATGCTCTCTACCTGCTAGATTGGGAATATTCTATTGCTTGCTATTCTGGGTTCCACGAATTAATTTTTATACTCTTTAGTACAATGTTTTGCTCAAATATATAGTTTTGTAATGGAAAATATACCTTTTTACATTTGTGAAACCCCCCTTATAATGAAGTACAGGGAGCAACTTATCGATATTTCATCAGATTGAATGTTAAAATCTAAATTTGAGCAAGAACAGCTCTTAAATTTTAGTTGCAAATTCCTGCAAAGTACGCAGAACTTCTCACACAGTTATAAACATTGTAATTTTATTCAGAACAATGCATTTAAGAAAAAATGTTTTCTTAACATGAGCGGCTACAAACACTAAATATAAAAAGAATAAAACGCAATATATGAAATGCGATTGTAGATAATTTAAATAGACCTAGAATTCAAAGTTTGTGTAAAAAAATTGCAAGCACATATCCCAGTTACTAAATATAATACATGGGTAGGTGACACTTGGATTAATTTTATTAATGAGAAAATTATTTTAAAATTGCATTAAAACGTTTCAATAACAAATATAATCCTTTTTAAAATTATTTTTTTCATAAAGTACTTATAAACACATTTGGATCTACTTTAAGTATTATTTTAAGATATTTTTGTTTTGTAGATACAGGGTTCGAGGATTTTATACAGATTAATGGCAAAGAACAAGACAGTTCTTTAAGAGTGATGAGAATTTATTGTAGAAAATCCAATCCTTTAATTACAGGATTCAGTAGCAATATTCACAGAATAAATTTCGGAAGGTTTTCACACCTTCCATAGCATCCAGACACAATTATCGGTGTCTAAAATACACGTATAAGAAAGATTATTAATCTCAAGCAAACGCTCGTTCAACGGCCGAAGTAATCACTAATTGCTTCAACAATCAGAGCAATACTAACTGATCGTTAGTCAAAACCAGACTGACAGACTTTCGACGAGCATCTCTATTTATATCCCTCGCAGATAATTTGAGTAAGACCCGCTTGCGTCATAGGTTTTGAAATCAGTGGGTTTCTCTATTAATTTCTAGAAGAATCCAGAAGGTCCCGAACTCGCCAATACGATCGCCAAGTCACCAAATTGATCGCCGTCACCAACTTGATCGCCATAAATGACGCCAACTTGGCTCTACCGCCAAGATTTTGTCAAGTTTCCATTGAATCACCATTATAACGTAAGGGACAGCGTTGCTTGTAAATATTACAATTTTAACGTAAATTAAATCTAATTTAGAGTAAGATAAAGGCGTTACACATCCAAATACAAATTATTTACACTATTTTACATAAAATTCGTAACAATATATTCTTCTAAGTGTGTGTGATTGGAACAGGGTTTTCCCCCCAAAATTCAGTGTTCAAAGGTAGTGATTCCCAATATGTTATTTGTTGCGCTACATTTTTAAAAATTTCACACAAAATTTGGTGGAACACTAACTATAAAGTAAGTTTAAAAGAATTTTACTTACCTGCAATACGCTATGTGAAATAGTTTATGATAATAATTTTCAATGTTAAATAAAATAATATGCACAACAAAATGTTTATTGAATTATTAATTACAAATAAATAATAAGAATACATTTAATGCGAAATTTGAACTAGATGATTTTTGATAATTTTGTTCGTATTGTGTCGTAAAAACGATAATGTCATTCTCGGTTCATCATCTGCATTGAAAAGATTAGATTTTTTTACATTTATATGTTTGTTATTGTTGAAAATACGAATTCACACAAATAAGATGTAGAAAACTGTAACATTTTTAAAGCATTTTAGGTTATCGGATAATCGCCTCTAATTTTAATCCAGAATAAATTACTAGATTCTTCCGAATGTTTTGAGGGCTGCGGTAGCCCAGTGGTCAAGGTATCGGATCATGGCAGGCATGTCATGAGTTCGATCCCAGTACCACTAAAGACCCGCCGTGTAGGGCAGCAATGCACGTTAAATCTGTCCAAAGCTGAAATGTCCTCCAATTGGTGTGGTAGTTAGGAGAGGGGGTCCCAGCTCAGGTATCGTCCACGTCACTTGACCATGGTTCGAAATTACGTGGTCCGTCACCAAAAACCCTCGTGTAGCTGAACAGTGCGACGTTAATATTCCCTCACTCCGAATGTTTTGAAATTAAATCTCGACTATTAGAGCGAAATGAGTTCTTCCTCTTTATTCAAAGTTGATTCATATACAGATGTATCCGTTATTACAAATGGATTACGAACCCAATTAAATTCTTTTTGTATCTAAATTTGGGAAGTAATGAACATATATAAAACTCTCTCTCGCCTCTAGTGTTGTCAAATGGTCAATAAAAATTTTACGAATAGTTAATTTCTATAAAACAGCCGAATAAATTGGTTCCGGATTTTTTTCTCAGAGTATAATTTAGGATTAAAAAAAAATTGGTGGCACACAAAGTGCCACGGTACAGTGATTGAGAATCACTATTCCAAGCAGGGCTTCGAACTGGAACTAAACCGAAAACAGGAAAAACATTATTTTGGTCTGAACGAAAACTGGCGCTGAACTGAAAAAAACTATTATTATTTATTTAAAATTTATTATTAAAAATTTATTTCGGTTCGATATATCTTCAGTCATTTTGTTCTTGTTACCAACATTTCAATATTTTCTAATGAAACGTCCACCATATAACTATCACCAATACATGTACATTGCTTCACGATTTCCAGTTTTGATGTTCATTAGTGCTTTTCTTTTTTCAGTTTCGCTCGAAACTACTTGCAGAAGGCAAATTTAAAACCAGAATGAACCGGATGATTTAAGATAAAAATATACATAAAATAAAATTATTCATTCGCAACTGAATCGAAAACTGTTACTTCTGTTGGAACGAAAACCGGAATTGAACCGATATATTTTTCTTTAGTTGATCCGGAACAAAAGCTGGGACCAAAAAAATTATAGTTTGAAGCCCTGGTTCTACAGGTTCTGTGAGTTCAAAAAGTTTGAAGACAGCCTATCTCTGTACTCTCTAATAAAAGAATTAGTAAGATATATTCCTTAGATTCTATTCTTCTTTTGATTGCTTGAGATTAATCTATAAATATGCGGTTTTTTACTTTTAAAATACAGAGTTCGAAAATTTATTTGACTGTTAATAAGGTGACCAGTTTTTTTTGCAATGAAAAGGAGGACGAAAAATTTTATGAAAAAGTTACAACGTAAATATATGAAGCACTTTACTAATTCAAACAATAATACGCTAATTACGCTTACATTCCTTTTAAATATTTACTTAAACAAGTATTTTCTCATTGAAGGATTTTTTTCTCATCTGTCCAAAAATTATTACCAACTGAAAAAACTCTTTCAACTGCTGCATTAGTTCCAGGACAGCACAACGTAAATTCAACTAGAAAAACTAAATTTTTATATGGAATGTTTTCATTTTTGAAATGGTTAAGTATTTCCACCCATCTTTTATCAATTTCATCTGTCTCATGCTGATTTCCCATTTGTTTCAATTTATTACAACTTAAATATACATTCAGTCTTCTAATTTATTCAAACAGACAATTGTCTCATCGATTTTATCATCAGGCATCTCTTTCCATTAAAACTCAACACTGTTTTCTAAATCTGCCCAATTTACTTGCGATGAAGTCAAAAAACACCATTGAAAAATGTTATTTTCTGTGATGTTTGGTTAAGAACATTCTTCGACATATTTGAAATATGTTTGGTTCATCTCTCAATACAGAGATTAACAGATCAGTTTTAAAATATTGAAAAGGAGGACACTTTTCGAGGAAGGACAGAACCTATAAAAGAAGGACAGTTGGTCACCTTACTGTTAAGTATAGCGTGTAAGATGTATGAAACATATACAAAGAAATTGAATAATTCAAACAGGAATAGATTGTTTAATAAAATAAAATACCTTGCGTATGCTAATGATATCAAGACATATGAATAATATTTCACTTTTTTCCGATCCGAAATACTTCCAGGCGTTCGGGTTAACGTTAATAAAACAAGTCTTAAAAATCAGACGCACAAAAAAATAAATACGGCACCGTTCATCGCGAATTTTTTTGAAAAACCAATAATTTACCCTCACATCACCTGCGCTTCTTACGATGATTACGTCAACCTTTTCATAATTCGAAGAATGTCATCAGCCTTTTCCTCGATTCTTTTCAGTGTCTGCTAGACTTGAAAACCGACACACAGAAAGAAAGTCCATGATTTTTCAAAGAATTATTAACGTCCATTCATGGTCATGTGTTTCCTTTGTTTATATTTCTCTCTTTTTTCTTTTCAAAAGAGTGTCATTATGCTGCAGTCAATCATGTGAAGAAGAAAGTTCAACGTATCTCTTTTGTTGATGGACTCGTGCTCTTCTTTTTTTTTAACCTTTCTTTTTGAATACTAGCAATTGATTTTTCCTCGACACTTCATTGTTTACCTTGCTCGTTTTCAATCAAATGTCATTATTGAATCAATCGGATATTAAAAAGAAAAATGTCGCAATTCAATAAATGAAGGCTTGATATATACCGTTGCTAGTTTTGTATGAAGAATAGTTAAAATTATAAAATGAAAAATATCCTAATTCAATAAATGAAGGCTTGATATATATCGTTGCTAATTTTGTGTAAAGAATAGTTAAAATAGTGTAAATAATTTATATTTGGATGTGTAATACGTTTATATTATCTGTTGTGTTTATATTTTATGTTAAATTTGTAATATTCGCAAGCAATGCCGTTCTTTACATTATAATGACGAGTCAATGGAAACTTGGTATCATTTTTGTCGACCATGTTGGTGATTAATTTGGCAACTTTGATGACCATTTTTGGCGATTTTGTGACCTTATAGATTCATCTGGAAATTAGTGGAGAAGTCCACGGTAATCACGATCTATGACGCGAGCCGAATTTTCTCAAAATATCTGTGTGGCCTATAAATAAGGAGTAGCTCGCCGAAACTGGGTTAGTCTTGTTTTGACTGTTGTAGGATTGATTTGACCGTGAAAAGTCAACTAATGATTACTGCGGCTGTGTTGTAGGACGAGCGAATGCTTGTGAATAATCTCATACATACTTGCATTTTAGATACTGATAGTCGTTTCTGAGAGCCGTAGAAGGTGTAAAGGCCTTCTGACATTTATTCTGCGAATTTTTTTTCTTTAATGGAGCTGTGGATTGGTAATCTTACCTTTGCAAACATAGTACATTTCCCAGGAGCTGATATCACTTTTTAGTGCGACACCATATATACGATACCAATTGCCGCAAGTATTTTTGACGCCCAGTTTCTTCCCCAAAGGGAGGCAACTGAGCTCGGACGATACAAATTGTTCTTCAGAATTTAACTTTGCCAAGAGCACCCAAGGTAAACGTATAATCATACGACATGGCCGCTGTCGATTTTCTGCATAATGAAAATCCACCGACTTGGGCCGGGACCGAATCCCCAACCAGAGGTTCAGAAGGCCAGGGACAAGCTAACTACAGCGCCCAGCCAGCTTTTTCTGCCAATTTTGCTGCTGAATCCTTTATTTCAAAGATTGTGTTTTGGACAAAAATTTCCATCGCACGCGCGCGCTCCTGAAGAACTAACTGCCTTGCTCTTTACGACGGATTTGCATAAATCCTCGAACCCGATCTTTGTTAGAGAGTATATTTTCGTTATTTTCTTAAGGTTAGTTCCTTAGAGAGAAATGTATTAAATAAGGGATTTATTTTATGTTTCGTTTCAATAATTTGTTTTATACTTTTACGGCACTTTTCCACTAATACTCTTAGGCGTCTTTGGGGATTGTAAATTCGCATATATTTCCAATCTGCTCTAAAAGAAGAAAATGGGATATGCAAAGCAGATAAGGTACTTAAGGAGAGCGTTGTAAGTTAGCGGAGAAGAAGGCGATTGAGACAGCAGCAGTAGTGACGAGGTTTGGAAGATTCAATTGGATTACAATATCGGAGTATTGCTGTTATTATTATGCGAGGTAGCCATAGAAGGAATAATCTACCTAGAGAGATCGTCAGTACAGCCCAGGTGCTATATTCTAACTTAGTACCGCTTACCACAAGCGTTAATATAATAAATTTCGTTGAATCTTAGTGAATGATAATAATTCAAGTTGCGTGTATTTTTCGGACCTCCTATTCCGGTAAACCCTTTCGATATTGAGCGTAGTAATTGATTAATTTCTTATTTCGTAATTTAATTTAATAGTAAAGGCAAATCCCTTTTTGACGTAGACATATAGTTGAATATTTGTAATTAGAAGGTTGATATTTAAACTAAGTGAATAAATATAATTTGTTATTTTGTAAATGGCGTCCGGTCATTCTTTGCCTCAAGTTAATCTTAGTGTCCAGGGTGGAGCCCAGGGGGGTTCTCACATACCTTATCGACAACCGTATTTAATAAATTGGAGATTACCTTGAAAATAGCATGTAATTGACAACACAGAAATAAATCGTTTTCTAACAATTTACATTCTTGAATATTTTGAGATCCGCAATGTATGTTACTAACCTCCCCCGTTTCGCTAAATATTTCATGATTTTAAGAGACTATACATTCTTTTTAGGTTATTGTTATCAGTATCTTTAGCATTAAACTTTCTATTGTATTGAAGCTTAACCCTTTCTCAATTTAAAAAGGCCTGCACTTGAATTTTTAAAACAAAAATATATTTATCATTTATGCCTCGGTAGCTTCCCACGTAGTCAATTTCCTCAAACCCCTATTCTAGCATATATTTACTCAATTAAAGAAACATACTTCCCATGTTCCAAGTCTGTAAGTTTGATAATTCAAAATGGGATTTTTTAATTTAAAACGCTTATGTAACCCTCCCCCCTTCTTCTTAAGGGTATCGATTTCCACTAAATCCTTTCTTAGCTGATCTCTACTTAATAAAAAAACACATGTTAGCCAAATTTGTAGATGTAAGAGTTCAAAAAAAAAAGAATTTTGGTCTGTAATGCCCCTACAATCCCCCTTGTAATTCAATTTTCTCAAAATCTATTCTAAGCTAACCTTTCTCAACAAAACGCACATGCCCACCAAATTTCAAGTCTGTGAGTGGAATAGTTGGGAGCACTTGTAATGAGTGAATGTGAGTCACTTAAGGCTGTCTTCGGCTAATGTTATAGAATAGGACTCCAATTCGGAATATATTTTCAGATATAAAAGAGCTCGGGACATTTTAATATTACATTCCGGCTTCGCTATCCCATAGAGCAGGGGGCGAACCTTTTTGGATCAACGTGCCATTTTTTTTCTTTAAGAAAGGTTTAAGGAGGTAGAGACGTGCCATGCCAAATCATTTTGACTTGTGATTATTGAGAAAATAATAAAACTAAATACTAACAACTTAAAATTCTTCAATTATAATGCAAAAATATATTTTGCACAGTATAGTAATAAATTTTTTATTTATACGTGTAATTGAAATTAAAGTAACATTATTGTGAATTCTGTTGTGATAGATTAGATGACAAATAACCTGTATTAGGATTGAAGATGTTACTTTTACACGAATGCAAGCTGAATTACAGCCATCTTCCAAACGGTTTCTAAGTGAGTCTTTATTGTTATTTTTTTTTCATCTCTGAAAATAATGACTCGAAGGCATAAGTAGATGAAAATACGGTCAAAATAGCATGAGCCAGTTTTCTCAAACGGTTAAATGTATCTGGTATCGAATTCCATGTTTCCAAAATTTCATTCCAAGCATTTTTACTTATATTGCTTATTAATCTTTATGTTTTAATCAATTCCGACTTCTCCTTTTTCAACAAATTTTTGAATCCATATTGAACTAGACTGGAAATCTCTCTCTCTCAATCAGAATTTCACTTCAATTTTTACAATTTACAACCAACAGAATTGGGACAAATCCAATTTATTAAATGAAGTCACATCAAGGTACATAAAAAACTTGAGCGCTTCCGATAATTTTTCGAACTGAGAAAATCTCGCTGAAAACTGCGACCGATCACTCACGTTTTTCGCTATGCATCATATTGAACTTAGTTATTTTGAATTAAAGTGCAAACCGTTTTGATCGGTGGCGTGCCCAAAATATTGTGTCGCGTGCCATCAATGGCACGCGTGCCACTGGTTCACCATCCCTGCCATAGAGAATCATTTATTTTATCGAACTACTCATTTTTATCCGATATGACAATTTTTTTCTTTTATAAAAAGTGTTTCGCATTTTTATCCTGTACCGTAATACTAAATGAGCTATTCCATTACATGTTAAAAAAGAAAAATTAATTATTTATGAAATACTTTGAAATATATATTTTGAAAGCACTATATTATAGTTATATATATACAATGTCACAAATTTTTATAAACATTTAGGCATTTTTTCCGACCGAAGATGTGCTCCGCGTTAAGTTCACGCTCTTGTACAGATGGAGAAAACATCCTTAAAGTGAAGATACGTCAAATGAGTAGTTTCCAACAACACATACTGCATCGCTTCCTCATTGGCCAAGACCAGAATAAAAAGAAGAGAGAGAAAGAAATTTAACTGAAGCAATATTAACGGGTTTAGTAACATTGGAAGTTTACAGTACATATTTGCAATCTAGTGCAAATGTGCACCACACAAAAAACATAAGGAAGTATATTTATGGTCATTTACTTCGGTGGTCTCCAACCCCCGGTCTGTGGATCAAATACTACGGGGCCGCACAAGAAACATTAAATTTTTTCCCTTTTATTTACTGTGGTATATTTTTCTTGGGTTTCGGCAACTTTTTATGAAAATAACTTTATATTCCTTGTTAAATCACTTTATATTCATTTTTGGTGTAGATATATTTTATTCTGAAGTTCCGATTAAATATAATTAAATTAAAATTATTAAATCGAAACATTCTCAAATAATCAACGTCTTCCCCCTCAGCGGCCCGCGGTAAAATTAACAAACGTTGACCGGTCCGCGGAAATAAAAAAGGTCGGGGAACACTGCTTTACTTCACATATTATTTTGCATAGTATTTTGATAATTCATACTATAAAATGTTTAACAATGTTAGATCTAATCAAAGCCATGTCAAGGGAAAATCCCTCTGGGTGTCAAGAGAGAAAAAACTAGTAGGGAAAAGCAAAAGAGAAACTAAATTTCAAGAAGTCATAAGTAAATACGTTTCCTTGGCTACAAAATAATTCTGGCTATGAAATTGTTTCGACTATCGAAATTATAATTCAAGCTTTAACTAGAGGAGAAATTCCCGCAGAAGCTACACAGTCTTGCAGTAAAAATGTAGAAACTTTGAAATTCATTGAAGAACTGTATGTTTATACAAATATGATCGAATTAGAAAATAACGTTGAAAATGACAAGAATAAACATAATCAAGTGAATATAAGTGATGCAGGTTTATGACCAAGTATTATAACTGATAAGTTTATAATGTGTTTTGTGTTATATATAAAACCGGACCTCTACACATACATTTTTCCTTAGGTACTATTTTAAAAATGTACCAAATGGTGAAACCCAGCTTCGCAGCTGATCAATTGTTCAAGAAATGCTAGAACTCTGCATGTGTGTTGCATTTTGTTTTTTTATACAACTTGTCAAAAGTAGAGGAAATGAACCATTTACACGATTTATAGGGAGCCATTAAAATAGGATAAAGCTGTCACAACTATAATGCAAGATCATGAGCATTCTATTTATTTCATTTATTGCTAGGAAAGAATTACAAAAATGACCAAATTTATCTCCGACTATTGATAAAACGATTTAAATTAATATAAATAAGTAAACGAAATAACTTAAATTACTATTTCAAAGAACTGTATATGTGATTTTATTTCTAGTATTGAGGTACCTATGAAATAATAAGAACGGTTAAAAAAAGAAATTTCTTAAGTTAAATGGAATTGTTAAGTAAATATGACTGTGCCCTGATGGATCATATAAACAGAATAAAAAAAAATAGAATCGTGCATCATTTAGCAAAAAGATCACAAGAACAAATTAATTCTGGAAAATGTAGGAAAGCAAGTCCTTAATAAAATTAAAAACAATATAAAAGCAAACACGTTTCAAAGTAGTATCCAAATGAATTATACTCCTGATATATCGCATAAGGAACAAACTTCAATCATTTCTAGGAATGTATAATTTGAAGAGAAAAGATTAAGTCTAAACCAGCCATTTACTTAGGAATTATTGAATTATTGTGACTGAAACAACTGAGATGTGACTGGAAAAGGAAAAGAGAAACGTAATGAGAGAGAGAGAAAAGATTATGTGAGATTGATTTTGATATTATGAATTGTAGGGGGCAGGGATACAGCAATGGTCGCAACATGAAAAAGAAATATAAAGGTGTTCAATCTATAATAACTGCTCTAAACCTTAAAGCAATTTATACCTTGTGTCTATCTCACTCTTAATTTATTAATTTGTGGTTTTCCTTCCGGAAGTATTTATTATAAAAGAAAATTGGGTGATATATTGTTTATTTTCTATATCTACAAAAAAAAGGGGAAGTTGTACGAAAGTGTTTAAGTATTACTTTTAAACCAGTATGCAGCATTCATTGGGAAGCCAAGATAGATTCAGTTAAAGTAGTGTATGCACAGGTTTAACATTATAATACTCTAGAAGAATTTATCTTGTTGTTACCTATGCCACCTGATTGACAGTAACATCACATCAAGGTCCACGAAATTCATCGCGGTGAAGGGCTATATTTTTTATTTTGGTTATTCTCAATCTATTCCAATATTCTTCATTTGAAATATATTTCAATGTATTTCAAAACAGTTCTTTAAAATGATTTTCCTGACGCTTTGTTACCTTTAGGCCGCCATCTTAGATTCCATTCCAGCAACAACAAGCGCTGCTTGGCGCGTGCTCCATAATATTAAATTAGTTCCAAAAATTCAAAAACTTTCGGCTTCTGCACAGAGATATATGTTGATTTACATACATAGAGGAGTTTCTGAACATTTAATTAATGCAAATAAAATATACCTAAATGAGAGATGGATCTGCTGATTAAGTTTGTGCTAATAAAATTTATCGAATGAATTTTCATTTAAAATTATAAAAATGTATTATCTTTCATTGGTAACCCATTTAAATTAATAATCTTACCTTTTGCTACAATGACAAAAAATATGCAAGTTTCAAAACTAAGTATGTAAAAAAAACTTTATTTCGGAATCGTTTGATGAAAAAAAATATCTCTTTGAAGAAAATAAAACATACTCAAAAATTTTTGTCATTAAAATGAACACTTAAAATGTTTCCTAACGTATATGCTAATCGAAAATATTATTATTGAATACATACAACCTTTCAGTGGATTTAATAACCTACTAAGGAATTAAAAATCCAGAATAAATAAAAGAAAAGATATAATAAATAAGAGTAAGTATAAAAAGATAAAAGTTACAAATAGAATTTCAATGAATAGGTAGCAAAAACAGGTAAAAGTGCATAAGATGATATAAATGTTTTTCCTTTGAACAAAAATTTTAAAAAAGTCAACCGAATTTTAAACTAAATTTTAACAATAAATAAAAAATAGTTATAAATTATTAATTTTTATAAAAAATACTTTATACTTAAATATGCATAACTTAATCACTACTGATTTCTATTTTTTAGATGAAAATTACGTATCCTATATATATATATATATATATATATATATATATATATATACTTTATTGTTATTCGAAGTCCTTGGCTTTACAACTATAGTGTTACAAGAGAAGTTGCATGCTTTTTTTACTTTTTTCATCAAGTGACATAAATGTTTTTCTTTCGTTTTATTATTAAAATTGTTTTAATTTCTTATTTCCGTTTTTCTCGTCATTTCGTTTTAAATTTCTCATTTTCGTTTTGCCATCTAGAATTGATATTTTTATTTCCTTTTTGCCATCGCTATAATTATTTCTTTTTTCCGTATTGCCATCAAAGGTAAGAATTTCTATTTTCCGTTTTGCCAACATCTGAAAATATTTTTTTCTCCCGCTTCTCTATTCCTAAAAAAAATTTTTTTTTTTTGTAATTGCCAACGCAGCCATTAATTTATTTTTCCCTGTTTGTATTCCCAGTGAAATAAATTTTTCTTCTTTTTTAAATAAAACAATTCTGTTTATGTTATTATCAACTTCAACGTTTTCAATTTAATTTTTAAAATTAGAATCGCGAACTCAAATTTGATTTTTTTCGTACTTTTTTTGCTCTTCCTTAAATTTATTTTCTGAATATGAAAAAAAAAAGTTGCTTCGTTAAATTTTTTGTTATTTTTGCTAATAATTTTTTTCTTAAAGTAAAGCTGGTAAGTGTGGAAAGAAGTTTGCTTTATCATAATAAAAATTAACAGATTGTCTGAAGATATGCTTTTTCGTATTTCACATTGTTTTTCAGGTAGAATTCGTTTTGGTGTTAATTTTTAATAATTGTTCTGCAAGTGGTCCAGAATGAATTTTTATAACTAAAACCGCAAATTTAAAATTATTCCTTTTTTTATGCTTTCTTTATAAATGTATTTTTGTCAGTAGGAGAAAAATTGCTTCTTCAACTTTATTGTTTATTTTTGTTAAATTTTTTTTTACAAGATAAATCTTTTTACAAGGGAATATTTCACTTTATTGTATTAAATTTTTAAATCAATAATATCAAGAGACAAGTTTTTCTTACATTCTTTCTCAGTACCTTTTTTTTGTACTTTTGATTATTGTACTTCTTTAGTAAAATACAGTGGAACAAAATAGTTTTCTCAATAACAAAAAAGCACAATTTCCGAATTCTAAAAATGTATTAATAATTTATATAGGAATGAATATAGTAGATACTTAAGCCGGGCTGAAAGAAAGAGCATGTTTTCGGGTTTTGTTTCCCTCTTGAAATCTGATTTCATGAAAATATTGTAAATTTGACACTATAATTATTGTGTATAAACTTCGTAATGTGTAAAATGGTTTGAATTATTGAATATTTTATGTGCATTAAGACTTCCTCAAATCATTATTTTCAACTACTTGTTTACTTTCAATTTGTTGCATTCGAAAAATGTGGTTTTTTTTAACACAATCTTTTAGCATTTTAATAATCTTACTTAGTAAGAAAGGAAACAGAAGTTGAGTTTTATACCGGAATACGAATTTAAAAAAAAAAGGTTTTGTGATTGCTTGTTCTTGTTTTAACCCTGAAATTATAATCAAATGCGACCAATAATGTTCCTATTGCCTATGATTTACAAAGAAATCTAATTCTAATGCTATCTTTTTTTAAAAAAATTTTCTATGATCTATGAACAAATCGAAATCAGATATTGATTAAAATGTTCCTTTTTTTGTTTTATACAAGGAGGAAAAGGACGCATCTTGAACATTCCCTTTTGAATATTTTCACATTCTAAAACTTCCCTGCTGATATATAATATTTATTAAGCCTTTAATAGTAATAAATTTTTTTTAAAATCATATTCTGATTTTTTGATGTTTAATATTTACAAAATTATATGAATAACTCTTTATAAAATTATTTTTAAGGAATACATGAAATTTAATATGTCCATTTTGTATGTATATAAATCCTATTTTAATTTTTACATCCACATTTAAATTATGTGAAGGCTTTAATGGCATAGTCCCTGGCATATCTAGTTCTGAGCTATTTCCCTCCACTTCAGTTCCATGTCTAAATTGTGGAGGTGGAGATAGATGGTGGCGCCATCTATTGTAATGTTCTATCGTCCCTTCGAGAATTTCACCGAGTTAAAATCGTACTGTCACCTGTATGGTGCTCAAAGCTAAGACCAACGACATGCGTACATCTAGCCCATTGCCACGATGAATTTCGTGGGCCTCGATCTGCCTATGTCAGAAAGGTGGCATGAGCAACAGCAACAACAACAATATGATTTTTAATGATTTTTTAGAAAAACTTTCAGCTGTTGCAGTTGTGACCAAAAGATTCCAAAAAGTAGAAGGCATTCTATAATAACACCCAGAAAACTGAAGGCGAGATTATTGAAACTAAATAACAATAATTCAACGAACACCTTGATAGAAAGGATTTTCTGAATTTCATGTTTTAAAGAGTTAAAGCAATTAATTGTTAAAAGATATTGTGTGTTAAGTCCTTCCTTTTCACTAATTTGTCTTGCAGCTTGATTTTTTCAATTCCTACAATTAGCTCACACTCTCAATATATATAGCTATTTATCTTGGTGGAATTTTCAATTGTTAATAAAATACATTTTAAAGCGCTTCATTGAGCTGAAATTTTATATACATGATTATTTTGGATGACAATACAAAAATTTAGTTATAATTAATAAAAACTAATTGATTAAAACTAATTATTTAAAGAATTACATATACAGCCACATTGGCGAAAAAATATACAGTCTTGTGTCATATACAGCCTTGTGTCAAAACTTGAAAAGGTTTTTTTTCTCACGTTTTAAAGCATTCAGTTGAACTGAAATTTTATGTACACGGTTGTTTTGCATGAAAATACGATACCTTAATGATAATTAAAAAAATTAATTACCACTTAATATTGTGATTCTGTCCTATGTATATACATATTAATATGAATTGTAACTATTTAAAAATAGGTAGCTAAAGTGAAATTTTTCTTTTGTTGATCTAACAAGGAGAGAGCACTACTGAGGAAATTCATTTCGGGTCGAGAGTTGGTGAAAGTGCTTGGTGTAGTACTCCTTTAGGGTGTTCAACCCTCAATGTAATTCCGCCGAATGGCCGGTCAATTCGGAGAAAATAGCGTTCGAAATTCATGCTTAGCTTTTATACAATTAAGTTTCAATTTCCTCTAACGTTTCCATAGCATGGTTCGGAGAGTGCCTGGTTACTATGCGAGAGGTCCGGATTCTATTCACACGATACACTTTTTTTTCAATTTTTTAAACTATTTTTTCAAATTAAATAAATTTATTTATGAGGGATGAGTTCATATTAACGTCACACTGTTCAGCTACACGAGGGCTTTTGGCGACGGACCATGTAATTTTGTACCATGGTCATGTGACGTGGACGACACCTGAACTGGCACCCCCTTTCCTAACTACCACACCACACCAACGGGAGGACGCTTCAGCTCTCGACAGATTTAACGTGCATCGCTTCCCTACACGGCGGGTCTTTAGTGATACTAGGCTCGAAGTCATGACTTGCCTACCTTGACCACTGGGCTACCGCAGCCCTAAAATTTATTTATTTATAAAAGGTTTATTAAATATTAAATGATATTTTGTGTAATTATTTTGTATTTCATAAAGTAAAAAAAAGTAAATTAATTTATTATTTAAATTAATTTATAATTTTAATTAATTTATAATTTTAGTTAATTTTTAATCTAAATTATTTTATAATTTAAATTAATTTATAATATAAATTAATTTACTATTTAAATTATTTAAAATTATTTAAAATTATTATCAATTAAAGAGATTTAAAATTATGAAAAAAATTATTATCATAAAAAATTATTTTAATAAGAATTATTATTAATTTATTATTAAAATTATTTATTTATTATTAAATTTAAATAAATTTATTTAAAAAAGACTTATTAAATATTTTATAAAATTATAAAATAATTAAATTAATAATACATAAAACGACATATATATTTTTTATTATATTAATTATAAAATACTTTAATAATAATATATTTCATAAATTATTTTATATTATATGTAATATTTTATTTATAATTTATTGTATTTCCCATTATAAAACTATTTGTAACCAATTTTTATTTAAAATATCATTTGATATTTATTACATATTTTATTATAAATGTTATTTATCAATATAAAAATTTATTTATACAAAATTTAATATAAATATTTATATAATTACAGTAATTTTTTTACTTTATAAAATACAAAATAATTACATAAAATATCATTAAACTTTTAATAAACCTTTCACAAATAAATTTATTTAATTTGAAAAAATAATTTAAAGAATTGAAAAAAAACTTTATTGTGTGAATAGAACCCTGACCTCCCGCATAGCAACCAGGCGCTTTCCCAACCATGCTACGGAATCGTTGAAGGATACTGAAACTTAATTGTATAAAATCTAAGCATGAATTTCGAAGGCTTTTTTTTTCCGAATTGATTGGGCATTTGGCGGAATTACATTGAGGGTTGAACACCCTAAAGGAGTACTACTATTACACGAAGTTTCGAACCGAAATGATTATTCTTAGTCATGCTCTCCCCTTCTAAGTAGGAATTGACTTAAACAATTTTTTTTATATATTATATATATATATATATACTTGTTATTTCTTCGATGATAAGATTTATCTGGTATCTGGTTGAAGGATTTCGAAGCTATTACTAAGATCATGGAAACTGAAATCTTTGTCGGCTTTGAGTTACTGCATCTAAAAGAACACATCTGAGCAGAAATAACACACACAATATTCTAAGATGATTCCGGATCTGAAATTCTCACATCCTCCGATAACCACATGACCGGTCATTTGTAGGGTGCGGCGAATGATATGCACCTGGGTCCTGAAATTGAGGGGTCTCCAACATGATCAAGAATTAAAGTAATGTTTTATTGAACCTGAAAACTTGACAATATTCCTGTCATTATCAGTATGATGAATAGTATCTTTTATCGTAAACATTATTATTGTAGATTTCTTAGTTTTGATAATCGTCAAACTAATTCTGGATGATGCGAGCGTTTAGTTTTTGTTATTCGATTCGGGGACCTCCCACGGATCCCACTTAAACTGGACTTTTTAGAAAAAAATCTCAATATGTAGCCCGCGTTAAGAAATATAAATAATACACATTCCATGTGTTTTTTACCGGTTGTTTTTAATAGCTAATATATAGGAAGAGATGATCTCTTCAATTCAGCAAGTTTAGCATCTTACATCAGTGTTTCTCAAACTGTGGGGCGCGCCTCCCTGGGGGGTCGCGATAAACCAACGAGGGGGCGTGAGCCTATCGAAAATAAAAGTTTAAAAAAAATTATTTACTGGAATGAAGCAAAACAAAATACTTTCTGACATAAAAACAAAAAGTAAAACGAAAATGTTAAACGAGAAACTTCCAAAAACGCATGCAGCACAGGTTTTTCACTGACCACGACCGGGTTAAAAAGAATGGAAGAAATTTAACTGGAGCAAGGTTTGTAAATATTCGAAAATTAAATATATGCTGCAATCAAGTGCAACATACATTGTAAACATAGGCTATGAAGATTTACTGTCATTTACCTCACATACTATGTTCGATGCTCAATATTGTTAGATCGAATCATGTCCATGCTAAGAATATATCCCTCTAAGGTGTACAAAAAGAAATTTGCAGAAAATAAAAAAAGAGCAGCGAAATTTTAGGAAGTCCCAAAGTGCATCTGTTTTCTTAGCTACGAAGTAATTTTGATGATAAAAATGCTCCGACTTTAGATATTACAATTCAAGTTTCAATTTGATGAAAAAAGCTCCTCATAAACTATACAGTTTTGCACAATGAAAATGTTGAAGCTGTGAAGTTCGTTGGAGAACCTTATATCCTTACAAATATGATTGAATCAAAAAATAACTGTAAAAATGACAAAAAAAATAATAAAAAATATGATTATGCGTATATAGTTAATCTAGGTTTATGTATGAGGCCAAATATTGTAATTAATAAGTGTAGAATGTTTTCTGTTAAAACCAGCTCTGTTCAACAATGAAATTTTTCCTTAGAAAGTTGAAAATAGAATATTTTCCACCCCGTACTACTTAAAAAAAAACTGAAACCTGCATCGCATCTGGTTAATTTACTCGTATTCAAAAACGCAAAAAACATGGTATTTTGCTTTTATTCTACAACATTTTCCGAAAGAAAACGAAAAAAAATATAGGTAGGTAGGTATAATAACTGGTAGCTATATAACTGTATATACTATTATATATAGACAACTATAATAACTGCGCGAAGTAGGCTATCAAATATAATTCAAAATCATCAGGGTTGTGCTTGTCACTTTAATTCGTATTTTGCTTAGGACTTGAATGGGAATTTTCCTCTTCAAATTGTTATCATGGTACCTAGTGGTCATGGTCACGAATTCGTGATGGCGTGTCATGAGTTCGAGCTTTAATGCCACTGAAGTAGGGAAGCTGATGCTCTTTAAATCCGTTTTGGGGCTCAAGATCCTTACGTTAACGCAGAGTGGAAATATAGAAAGAAGGGTGGCAGCTTGCATGTCATTTTCGTCGTCTGACGAGGTCTTGTCGCTAGATACTTAACTCAGTGGCTCAACAGCCCATGTGCGCTAAGGCCTACTTTTCCCATATCTGATACGGCCATGAGGTGCATGATCAGATGTTCCGATCAAGTGGTCAGTCTTACGCGAAACCCGTAGTGTTAAGTTCCCAAGCAAGCATGGTACTTATTTATCGACCCACTGATGGGATGAAAAGCTGAGTTGACCTTGCCCAACCCTAGATTTGAACCTTGGACCTGTGGTGTTGAAGCGCGATGCACTGACCATTAAGTCACTGGGCTTGCAACTGGGAAATATCTAGTTATTCTATAAAATAACTAATGATAGACGATTAAAGTGAAAAATAAACAATTTCAAAGTTATTTCATAAATTAGTTAATCATAAATAGCGAAAATCTCTCAAAAATACATTTTACAATTTACATACATATTCTCAAACATCAATTCCCAGTTAGAAAATAATGCACGTTTAAAATTACTTGTATACTTTAAATTAGAAAATGTCCTTAAAAAAAGTTCATTAATTTTAAAATAAAATTTTTTTCTAAATTTTGAAAATACATACAGTGTATTTCTCGATACTCGTTTTTCTTGCAATTTTTCTTTCTTTTTTGATGAGTAAGATATATAAAATAGATATTAATTCACAAAAAGATGGGAATAATTACTTTTTTTTAATATATTGTGTTTATGAATTTAAAATTTGTTTTATGTGGTTTATAAAGAATATTGAAGAATGAACCTCTATATAACGAATTTTCCATATAATGAACTTGTTTTCGAGATTCAGTGACTTCATTATATAGAGGTCCGACAGTATTTGAAAAAAGATTTTTAAAATCAGCTGCAAAGCATATGGTACAGTTAATTGTAGGAATTTTAAGATTTAAAGGACGAAATTTGTGCATTGTAACATAGTTATACTAAAACTCAGCAGTGCAACAGCCCATGAGGGTCAAGGCCTAATGTAACCAACTCAGTATACATGACCTTGGGCCCTGAGGTTCATGAGCAGATGTTCCGATCAAGCGGCCTGTCTTACACGAAACTCGTAATGTTAAGTTTCCAAGTAAAGCTTGGTACTCATTTATCGACCCACTGATGGATGAAAAGCTGCGTTGATCTTGCCCAACCCGAGATTTGAACCTAGGACCTGTGGTGTGGAAGCGCGATGCACTATCATTCTGCCACTGGGCTTCCGCCAGATACTTACCGACCTCTAATATTAACCATTATCCTTGGCACATTGTTCTGTTTTTAGCTAACCATGGCAGGTTCCCGTACAGTTTACGTAGATTTAAATTAAAAGCGAGCCCCGATTGTCTTTTTGAGTGTATTGGGGATGCGGATCATTATATGTTCCATTGTACTGAGACAAAAAATTCTCACCCTACTGAGCTCACCAATATATCTAGGAAATTATGGTTGCGTTCTTGGTTAACAAGGCGAATATTCATAATAGGTTAATTTCTTGTTTTAAAATAGCAAAAGATATTTCCGACAAAATTTAATCATTCTTTCGTTATGCTTGGAGGTTTAAAAATGGCGGGTGTCTAAAATAAAAAAAAATCCCCCTTTATGATTTATTTATCTAAGTAATAGTATTAACAGGAAATAGTTTTTTGAGACAAATTTTGTTCTGTTTAACTTGTTTCCTGTCTTTTTTATTTTTCCTTTTTATCTTTGAGATCGTATGGTGCATTTACATTGGAGATTTTTGTTGTTTTTGATGTATTTGTGTGTGCAACAAGGATTGAATGTAACTTTGTGTTTTTGTATTATGTAATTATGCCGTATTGTACATTGTGAATTTTACTTTTACTGTATAAAAAGTAAATTCACTATGTACTTCTGTAAGAAATGTAAACTAAGAGTTGGCTCAATAAAAGCTGAATGTGGGGTTGGTTGTTTCCAGGAGGACTAGTTTGTAACTAAACCAGAGGTCGGCAAGCTATGGCACGCGTGCCACATGTGGCGCGTGGTTCAATTCTCAGTGGCACTCTGCACTACTCAACAGATTTGTCATTTTTGAGTGGAAGAAGTTGATAAACTTGTAATAGACCTTATTTGACAAATATCTTCAGAATTAGAGACATTTACGGAATGACGAAAAAATCTGAAAAATAATTCTAAAAATAAATTAATAGATATTTTTTAAATTATTGAATGTCATTGCTGGAGAGAGAAAGATGTATGAATTCTGCTTTCTGCTTTTGGTTCTACATATCTTAGTAAAATATCTTTCCTCATATGAGAAATATTTCTGGTCCTCAAGGAAATTATTTAACTTAATGCTCAGAATCTTGTCAAATTGAAAATCACTAATTACACCCCTAATTTTGCAATATGAAAGTAGAGTGGTACAGCACTAGGTTCGCATTAAAATATATTTGTATTTACTATAATACTATTACGAACTATACTTACATTTGTAAAGACCTCCCGCCTGGGGAAGCCATCTCTTCATCTACTCGACCTAAATCTGTAGGGGGTAAAGATTAATGACCCAAACTAGCCATGAGAAATCTAATTTATTATTACCAAATCTAATAATCTAAGACAAGCCAACTTTTGAGGAAAATCTAGAGTGATATAACGATAGCTCAAAACCCTATGTGAAAAAGCGCATGAAATCATAATAGCTTAACTTTATTCAAAGTTATATATTAAGAATCCTAACTTCCTTAATTTATTTTAATTGCTAAAGTTCGCCCTATAATCGGGCGTCTAATTTCAGATACTTACCGTAACAGCCCTTTTTTTCAGCAACTCAGCTTCTTTTCCTTCTTCTTATGATTACTAAACTTCCACTATATATACAATCTCATCTGCATATCAAGGTTTCTTCTTGAGAGGAATGCTGTGAAATAACTCAATTGCTGGCCCCAAAGATTCCCCAAGAGGATTAATAGAAAATCACGCAAAGCCCCGTCACACATTTTATGTTGTCTATTTCTTATTTTAATAAATATGTTTAAAAATACATAATATAGGCACAATTTTTATTTTTTAAAGTTTTGTTGAAGAAACAGTTATATTTTATGCTGTTTATTTTAATGTTAAACATTATCTCGGGAATCGAATTGTTTCAAAGAAGTCCCACTGTGTGGCACGCTGAATCCTATTGGTAGATGGGTTTGGCACGCCTCAGCTAAAAAGTTGCCAGCTCCTGCTCTAAACTCTTCTCAGGTAAGTTCAGCTCATTTGGACATTCCGCCAGTAGCTCGAGGACAGTTTGAAAATATACTTTAATGAAAAATTGAGTCATTTAAGGGGACACGGTACAACAATTTTAAATTTTAAAATTATTTAAAATTATTATAAAATTCCTACTACTTTTACAAATTTGAATATTTTTGATCCATTTTTTTTCCTGATATTCCTGGAAGTATTTCCCACAATTATGTGCATGGGATTGGTATTACAAATGATAATTTTATTTTTAGAATTTTTTTTCTCTTAGACACTATAAAAACAGTGAAAAAACAGCTATATCTAACTTTAAGGATTTCTAAAAAAAAAAAAAAAAAAAAAAAAACTGTTCATCTAAATACTTATTCCATGCACATAATTATCAAACGTATTATTTTAAACATGCAGAAAATGTTTCAAAATTTTATAGTAAATATAAAAAAAGTCTTTGCATTTCAAACACATGATCATCATGAAAAATAAGAAGCTGAGAAAAAGCAATTTAAAGTTTTTGAAATAAAAAAAATAATTGAAAGAGCTAAAATATAGTATCCATTCTAATAAATATTAAAATTCAAGTTATACTAAGCATTAATGCAAAATTCATCCTAAATCAGCACATATTAAAAAGAAAATAAATTATGATTAAATGGAATGAAGTGATACAAAACAGTAAAAAAAAACAGCTATATCTAATTTTATGAATCTTTTAAAAAATAGCTCTTCATATAAATCTTTAAGCTATGCACAGAACTATCAAACCTTTTATACAAAACAACCAGGAAAAGTTTCAAAGATTTATAATGAATACAAACAAGCCTTAGCATTTTAAATATATGATCGCGATGAAAAATATAAAGCCGTGAAAAACGTTTAAACTTTTGAAAGTCAATAAAATACATGAAAGAACTAAGCCTTGGCCTTCATTCTTACATATATTGCAATTTAGGTCATAGTAAATATTTTAAGATAGTAATATATTCTAAGTTATTAAATATTATTAAATAAATATATTAAAACAAAATGTATTAAAATATTACAATATGTATCAAATGCACTAACAAATTGTTTTGAAATTATAAAACATTCATTTTAAGTTCATATTTTAATTGTAAATAAATATTATTAAAAACCACCCCGTTCATATGTGATTCCTTCTTTTTTAATGAATGAGGCGTTTCGCCGCTTTTTTGCTAACGCAATTTTTTTTCGAGCAATTGCGTACACTGCCAATCTTTTTCTTTTCCTCTGATAAACTCTAGGTAGTCTCGCCAAGCAGCTAACATTCTTGACTGTTTATTTGAAGCAAGTCCATTTTCCTTTTGCAAATTTTCTAATAATTTTTTTGCACCAAAATTGAATTCACAAACTGCATCACAAACAGCAATAGTTACTCGACGTAGTGTCGCTGACGTTTCTTTTGAACATTTACCCCATATGATGCTGTGAAGGCTCTCGTTTGCATTTTGTGTCACACATCTTATATATCTTTGAAAGAGTTCAATTGAAGCTAATCTTTGATATATTGGCATAATTTTGGCTAAATGAGCTTCCTTCAAGGGTGTCTTCACATGATTTACGTGAGGACCCGGTACTTCACCTCGAGCAAGAGCAGCCTGGAAAAAAGCACCAAGAATCTTTTCCAGTTGGACATTTAAATTGTTGAGGTTTTTGGTAAGTTGATATACTATGAAACAATGTTGCATAAATTGCAGTTTTCGTTGCTTCTACGTCACCTTTGTTTGAGCGAATCGCATTTTGATAGTAACGTGACAATTTTTTAATTGTCTCTTCCTTTAAACTGCCACGGGATTTCCCTCCCAAGGAAACACCTCTTGCCCGCCATTCTTTAACAGCTTTTCGTAAAGATCTACCTAGTCTCTTGCTAACATGGTTTATGCACTCTTCTTTCTTTATTTTTATCTCAGGACTATAAACTTCCTTAGTATTTAAATATTGATATGTTTTTGCATCACCATCTGACAATAGTGTCGTGTATTGAAAACCATTATCTTCAGATCTTTGCCATAATTTAAGAGCAGCCGCCTCTGGTTCCATGGCACAAGATGATCCTATGGGATTGATAGCACATGAAGATATATGGCCTTCATACCACAAATGAAATTCTGCTGAATTTTCTCCCAAACCAGATTTTGCGTGTTCACATTCAATGCAGCGTTTCGACATAATTTCAAAATCCATGACAAATCCAGTAAAAAGGCCAATCACGCAACCTACACCTATATGAGATGAATATCCCCCGAGTCAACCAAGTACCATTAAAAATATCATCTATATCAGTAATGGCACTATTACTTTGATAAGCACTTTTCACCTGACTTCGAGCATCATTCAAGCTTTTTTTTCTGTAGATTTAACCAGAGATTTACATAACTTTTTTTTTTATATATATTGAATGTTCTTCTTGAAGGTAAATCCATATTAATAACATACAAAATTTTTCAATAGCTAAATAGCCTTTCCCAACACTTAAAAATGATTGCACCATGCGTATGTTTATGTCAAATGATTGGCTTTCATTACCTTCACTGTCATAAATTCGTCTGGATGTAAAGTTACTTGATTTAATTATATCGCAAGAAATGCAAAATACAGAGATTTTTCTAGAAAATCCAAGCTTTTCACAAATGTCAATTTTTAGTGAATACGATTTGCAAACATCACACAATAAGTTTTTTAAAAGTCCTTTTAAAAACTGTACATCCATTATCACATAATGAGGGGCTTCAGAATTTTCACAACAATTTAAATCGTTCAAGCAGCTGTCTTCTAAAGTTTGGCATCTCATATTTCTTTCTGGTAAAGCTGAGGAAATAGAAGTTTTATCTTTTCTGAAAACACCAGTTTCATGACTGTAGTGTTCACTGCACCATCTCTTGTTAGCTTTTTGTTTACTAACAAGACTCGTTCGTTTTTGTCTAGGCATGATGAATTAAAGTTTACTTATTAATAAAAAGATATTCAAACGAATATTTAAAATTATAAAGAAATAAATTGATTATATAATTGGCTTTGAGAGAGAGAAAAAAAGCCTTTTGTTTTGATACTAATGGTTTTAGAATAAGAAAAAAGATGCAAAGAGCAAAATGGAATAACGTTTCTCTCTTGCATAAAAAGAAACGAATTAATTCACTTCTCTTCTAATAAAAGTATAAAGCTTTAGAATCGCGTGTAAAAGTAAATCAATCGAAATTGTTCAGGCGAGGATGATAGCTTCTGCATAAGAAGCAGACGGCATGTCTTTTAGTTTCGGTTTCGCTTCAACATACTGTAAAAAAAATTTAAATAACTCGCAAAATAATGCAGCTAGAGCTACCAAATTTTATAAACATATTTAAAAAAGTCACACAACTGAAATAAGGCAATAAAAAAAATTCGTTAAAATCGTCAATTTTAGGTTAATGTGTCCTCTTAAATAAGTATCATGACACGAGATGATTTTGAGACTGAGTTGTACTTAACATATTGCTGAGACAATGCTTCCACAAGGCAAATTGACTCCAACTTACGAATTTATTTAATATTATCGTCACTGCCATATCGATGTTACGGGGTCTCAAAATGAGTAATATTTTGAGAAAAGTTTTATTAATTCTACCATTTTTATTTATTTTTCAAAACAAGGCCAGCATGGAATTTTAATTCAGGCTCACTCAGGACTAGCTACATCAATGATCCTTGGCCATGGAATTTGCCATCCTGACCACTTGGTATCCGCGATGTCCCAAGTTCAGATTCTGTTCGTTGTTAGGCAAAAACTGTCTTAAAACCAATGGTTTTTCTTATAAATGTTCTAAAATTACTATATGTTTAATAATTTACCAAAGCTGTGCAATTTGAAATCTTGCGTATGATGAAACAAAGCACAATAATCTTTCTGAATGCTTACTGAAGCTAATGGCGAAGACATGTATTGTGTATATGTGTATTTGGTTAATATAAATATTTAATAAAAAACGTAAGGAATATAATGGAAATGAATGAGTTCTATATGAAAGACCTTACATTTTTCAAGAACTGGAGGAAAAATAGAAAATATTGCGAAAAGTCCGTCTAATCAGTATCCAAATGGAAGAGGAAGTCATGCACACACATTGGTAAATATCGTGTAAAAAATAAAATTTTACAAGAGGAAAAAGGTAATATACGAAAGTAGTGAACTAGAGTTTTATTGTGCTAATTTTTTAAAGTCAACCTTGTTAAGAGAAATGTGTCAAGATATGAGAACCAAATACATGGATAGTATAGTTTCTTTTAGTTTTAGGAACATGTTCCATTTCACGCAACATTTTGAAAGGAATAGTGAATAATTAGAGGATAATTTAATACTGGTTTTTCATCAAAACTACTGTATTTGGCTGCTGTATGTAATAGAAAGCAGAAAAAGTGAATTAATTGAAATTGAAATATGTATGAAGATTCTTTTGTGTCCCTTTATTGTAAATTTAATTAGCTAACACACAGCAACGAAATAAGATAGTTTTGTATCAAAGCAGTATCTCATAGATGTGTTTCTGTTCTCTCATCATTTTTGTACAGAAAGCTGTATTCATGTTTTCTTTTAAATTCTTCAGAATTAGAAAAAATTAGTTTATTAAGATTTTAATTTTAATGATGAAATATATATTTATGAAATTGTGTGTTTAACTGTTTTCCCTCTCTTCTTCATTTTATACACTAGAATATGTAACACATATAGTTTACTGTTTTTAATACATGTATGATAATATTTAAGGTCCAGTGGTTAAGTGGTAGCGTATCGCGTTTCCACACCACAGGTACGGTCTCTATTCCCGGACTGGGTAAGGTCAACTCAACGTTTCATCCCTACTGCGGTGGGTTGATAAATGAGTATCAAGCATGATTGAGGATTTAAACACTGAGGGTCTTGCTTCAGACTGACCACCTGATGGGGACATCTGCTCATGCACCTCAACGCCCAATGGTCACGTGTATTGGGATGGGCACATTAGGCTTTGGCCCACATGGGTTGTTGCGCCACTGAGTTTGATTGATTGATTTGATTTAATATTAACGTCGCACTGTTCAGCTACATGAGGGCTTTTGGCGACGGACCACGTAATTTTGAACCATGGTCAAGTGACGTGGACGACACCTGAGCTGGCACCCCCCTCTCCTAACTACCACACCACACCAACGGGAGGACGTTTCAGCTCTCGACAGATTTAACGTGCATCGCTGCCCTACACGGCGGGTCTTTAGTGGTACTGGGATCGAACTCGTGACCAGGCAAGCCACGATCCGATACCTATACCACTCGGCTAACGTGGCCACGCCACTGAG
This sequence comes from Trichonephila clavipes, assembly GCA_019973935.1. Taxonomy (NCBI): domain Eukaryota; kingdom Metazoa; phylum Arthropoda; class Arachnida; order Araneae; family Nephilidae; genus Trichonephila; species Trichonephila clavipes. The sequence continues at coordinate 193,862 of BMAU01008784.1, forward strand.
TTTGAGTTTATGATACAATTTATGCTATGAACAATTATACACATTAAAAAAAACTTTTTTCCCACTTTTTTAGAATCAATATGCTATTTTTTTTTCAGAAATATTATTAGAATGTGTTTTATACATTACTTTGCATTTTTAATTACCAATTTATTAAAAAAAGAATTAAACATTCACTTTTTGAAGTCTGAAATATTTTTTTCTTTATAAATTACATCATGAAAGTAAATTTTAATCGAACTTCTGACGCTGTTCTTAGAACGCATATATCTCCCGTATTCATAGATGTGGTAACTGATTGGACGTGGTCGAACTCGAAGCTGGTGTTATTTCTGTTGAGTCATGAGTTCGAGTCTAGGTAACACTAATGACTCGTCCTAAAGAAAAGCTGATACATGTTTCAATCTGTAAAGACTCAAAGTTCTCACAATGTTTGAGAGTAGGGAGAGAGAGCTTGTACAAATGTAAGATTTTTTGAATGCCTGTGTAATCGGGAGTGATTGTGAATGAGAATTATACAGGGTGTCTGGGCTTAAAGTATCCAAAAGTTATGGTTTATTATTACGGAACTACCCATCAGAATGTAATAAGCGGTTCATCCGTAGATTGGAAACACTTCCGAAATTTTTTGGGTCTAGTCCGGTCGACCTCACGTGCATGCATTATTTGGCAATGGCACACGATATACTTTTTCACTGAATTTGCTAGTAAAGATGAGGAAGTCGCAGCAAAAGGTGCAGTGCGAACTTTGGTTAACGGGATTAAAATTTGTCACGCGTGTACAGCGACGTGTTCGAACAGAATGGAAGGTCAATCCTCCGACATCCAAATCTATCCACCAATGGAAAAGAACTTTACAACAGATGGGAACTTTGGTAGCTCAAACTAGCAAGTATCCTTAAGTTTTCGTGATAGTAAACACTGTTGATCGTGTGCGTGATTCACTTTGTAGGACTCCCAATAAGTCTATTAGGCAAGCCAGTAACGACATTCCATTCTGTTCGAACATGTCACTGTACACGCGTAGCTGATTTAAATTTCGTTAACCAAAGTACGCAGTTCACCTTTTGCTGTGGCGTTCACATCTTTACTAATGAAGTCAGTGTAAAAAGTTTATCGTCTGCGATTGTCGAATAATACGCGCATTTGCGGCCGATCGGACTAGACCCCAAAAATGTCGGACAGTTTTAAAATCTATGGATGAACAGTTTATTACATTCTGATGGGTTGTTGCGTAATAATAAGCCATAACTTTTGGATACTTTAAGCCCTGTATTAATGTCGCCCTATAAAGCTGGACGAGGACTATCGACGGCGGACCTCGTACCTGTAGAATCCAATTCCATTGATTAATTACGTTATTTTATTTAATCTTAAAAATTACTTATTTTATGAAATACTTTGGAACAATATTTCCAAATGGATTCACACACAATGTTAGTTATGATTATCAAGTATGCAGACTTAAGAGGGCTTCGTACCCCCAAAATGACCGAACTATCGTTTTTTATTAATTTAATCATATTCTTCGCATTATTACCTTTCGATTAATATATCACTGGTGCATGTCGGAAAGTTAGAAATTGGATAAAACTTCATTTGAAAACAAATTGGGCAATTCGACCACGCCCTCTTATTAGAAAAATAGCTTTAAAAAAGCGTTATGAAAAATCTATTTCATAAAGAGAAATAGTACCTATAAAAAAGAATTTGTAATACATAAAGCAGGATGTTACCGAGGCAATTCAATAATGTAAATTTTTTTCTTTGTGAATTGTGTGCATATGAAAATTTTGAATTAATGCGTCTTATATTAATAATTTCATAATTTCAGTTCTTTTCCTCATACATTTTTCACACAAATATAATACTTCAATATTATGTGAAAAAAAAGGATTAAAATTTTTGTCGTGACAGAAAAAAAAATGTTTTTAATATTTTTCTTGTGCAAATAATGCTCTCTAAAAATTGATCATTTATAAAAATGTATGGGTTGAAAAAAATACAAAAATGCAATTATTTTAAAGAAATATATAACTAATATTTTAAAGTGGTAGTTTAAGTTTATTTAAGCTTTTTATAATTATTTTTTCAGAATTATAAACTTTAATAGTGAGTTTTCTCAGTTTGTGTTTTTCAAAATATTAGTCCATTCAAAATGCTACTCTTTCCACAATTATTTACCAATCATTTCTATTTTTTCCTGTGTCATATGTAAAGCATGCAACAAAATTAGCGATCCATTTTGCTGTGAACTGAATACTTTTTTTTAAAAAAAAGTAAAATGTAAGAGATATTGGCTTTTTACTTGAAGTTTTAGCATGCATATCAATATTTTATTTTTTTTCTCCAAAACTAATTAAATTATTGTAAAAAAATAATTGCAAAAGGAGTGGGATTTTAAATTTTTCCAAATTTTCTTCAAGAAATTCAAATTTTTAAAATTGTGAAAAATATGTGAAAAACTTTCTCTCGTATCATTTTTTTGAATAGAAACATTGAATGAGAAATGCTAAAATATAATTTTTAAATACATAAATAAAAAAAAAATTGTTCAAAGGGTACCAAGTCTTCTTAATGATTATTTCAGTGGAATTTGAATCACATACATTTATAACTGTCATAACAAAATTGTAAAATTTGGACTTAATAAATACTTATAAACTTTTGCGTGTTTATATGGATGAAGGAATATATGAAACGAGCTTCGATTCAGTTCAAACTCCGAAATGATTAAAAGTATTTTATTAAATGCTCCAACTCCTTATATTTTTCACACACTGTTATGGTTTTCGAATCTCGAAGACATTTGAATTCGATGAAAACTTAAACATTTGAGAATCTGACTTTGATTGTTTGATTTTGATGATAATACTTTATTATAAAGCACGATAAGGCATGAGAAGAAACACTATTTTTTATATATATATAAATACTCTATACTAGTTAATAAGAATGTACTTTTGAATGTACGTCGGTTTTGGATGAGTGCTGTCAAACGATTTCAGCACCATTCTTGCCAGGTTGCTTTGTTATGACAGGATCAAAACCATAACCCGCATAGTCCAGAATTTTGAATCTTGTATTTCTGCTGAAGCACCTGGGAGGAGAAACAAAAACAAATTTGACTTGCAATTTTATCAGAAGAAATATGTTGTATTTATTTACATACATTGAGTAAACAGTGGTGGCAAAAAGTCCAGAATAGTCTCTTTTTTGCCTAGTATTTGTTTTTGACTTAATTTTTCGTTAGGAATTTATCGTCATATATTAACTGTTTTTGAGGGTTCTATTGCCTTTTTTCATTCTGATTTTAAGTCTGTTTGTAGAATTTGAGCAAAATAAATAATTTCATCGAATTTTTTTAAAAAACAACATGACAAGACAGGCACAAGGTTATTGTAATAATGAATCGTTTTTTTTCAACCAACTACCATGGGGTCTTTGTATTGTCATGAAAACGTTGAAAAAATATTCTGGAACAAATTTCATTCCGAACAACAAGCGATTTAGACGACCAAAAATAACAACTTTACCTAAGATAGGGTATTGTGCTCAGGATTTCAGCTTAAACAGATAACTTAATTCAACACAAATTTTAAAATAATGGAGTCTGATATTGAATGTTGGACGCTCAGGTGTCGTCCTCGTCACTTGACCATGGTTCAAATTTACAAGGTCCGTTGCCAAAATCCCTCGTGTAGCTGAACAGTGAGACATCAATATTCACTCACTCACTAACATCGAATGTGAATGTGTGCCCAAGAACTCTGTGAGAAGACTGCTCGAAATTGGATTACGAGGTTTCAGAGCTCCCCCAAAATCATTGCTGATCGATTTTCACCGCTAGAAGTGACTGGAGCGCGCGAAGGATCATTCACTATGAACTATTAAATATCGAGAAAAGGTAATATTTGGTGATGGAAGTCACTTTTGTAATTCAGGAAACGAAAATAATGCGCCAGTAAGACAACAAATTCATAAGAATTCTCAATGTTTGTAGTCCCTATTAAAGTACCCAACGAATTGAACGATTGAATTTAGGATTTAATGGTGCAAGAGCCTCTTTCGGCTAAACTGCGCACACATATCCCGTCTACAGTGAAATGTGGACCAAAGGGATCGCGAAAGGTATCCCCAGGACACTGAGGGCACGAAACATACCACTGGACCAAAATGATCACCTCAGTCCGGAGGCGGTTATTGGCTTATATATATATATATAAATACCACCGCTACACACTACTCTACTAGTGAGTCGATGGATAGGCGAACGAGTGATATAGTTGTTATAGCGAGCGTGTGCGTTGTTGCTGTTGCGTCAGGTGTGTCTGTCGGCTTTGATTTTGCATCAAGTGTGTCTGATGGCTTTGGTAATCGGTGGATAGGACTCGGTACCTTCTAATTCGTTCGCACATAACATACCACTGGAACAAAATGATCACTTCATTCCAGATGCTGTTACTGGCTTATATAGATACCATCGCTACAACACCGTTTTCCTCCTAACGGGACGTCACACACGACAAACATGCTGGTTGGCAAACCAACTGTGTTAGTCAAAAACAAATAAAGCGACAAAAAATTAAATTAGGGAAAGAAATTGCGGAAAAATGAAGCTAAATTAAAGCAATACAAAATGAAAACCAAAATATGTTAATAAAGAATAGTAAGTAATCTAATAAAAACAAATTAATCAATAATTGTATTCACGTACATTTACAAAACGCTTGTCTGGGGTCTAGACAGGTAAAGAAAAGAGGAAATTGAATGACAAGAAGGAGGGTATCCCGGGAACGTAACACCCGTGTTTATCAAAGACAGTAAACCCCTTGGGAAAAGGTCAAGATCACTAGGGTACCTCGGGATTGTGACACCCGTACACATCTAAAAAAGATAAGCCCCCTGAGGGGAAGTACCCAACGCGAAAGTGATGATATAGGGCTGTATGCCTTCTCGTGTTGTTGGAAGACTTCACATCGTAAGAAGAGAGAAAATCAAGGAATACTACAAAGTAATACAAAGTACTACAAAATTAATTACTACCAACAGTTTGAGATGTTATTGGAGATCAGTCATGGATTTTTCTAGACAATAATACTCTACGTCATCGTGTAAAAGTTATCCAAAAAGGGTTCGAAGACGGTATACAAAATAAAATGATCTAGACAGGGCAGTCTTCGGATCTTAATTTGATAGAGAATCTATGGCATAACATTGGTTTTGATATTCGAAAAAAAAACCCATCAAACAAACGTAAGTTAATTGAAGTTTTAATATTTTCTTTCAACCATGTTGTGGGGAAAGAACTTTTTGAGAAATTGATGCATTTCATACCCAAAAGATGTAGAGTCGTAATTAAAGCAAACGACTGACATAAAATATTAATGTTCAAGCATGCAACATTCATGTAATTTTGAAAAGTCATGTTAAATGGACCGTGTTTGCAAAGTCTTGTGTTATTCTACTACGTATATTATGTTTTTCTAAATTGAGTAATTCTATACGCACCACAAATTTTTTTTATTCAGGCATACTATTATAAAAAGTATTTGTCTTATGTATGAAAAAACTAGCAGCAGATTTGAAACTAGCATAAAAAAAAGGCAGTAGAACCCTTAACAATAGTTCAGATGGTACGATAGTTTCAATGAAAAAATTAAGTTAAACACAAAAATTAGGGAAAAAATGAGCATATTCAGGACGTTTGCAATCACTGTAAGTATAATAAAAATGTGAATATATAAAAATATATTAATATATTACAACAAAGCAAGATCCTCTGACGATAATTTAAAATGACATGAGATGTGATAATTTTGACGGCATATTTTGTCACATTTTAGTCACAAAGTGTATTTAAAATTATCTTTAAAGTAAAGCAATATCAAAATTGAGAGAGAACTTAACGATACATTAAACGATTAGAATAATCTTAACTTTAGAATAAATTTTGAAATAATTTTTTGAATGCATAGTTGTGTATATTAAATGGAAGATAAATTACATTCGAATTAGTGATTTTGTAGGACAAAATTACAATACCTATAAAATGTTTTATAAAAAGAAAAATATATAAATAAAAGAAAAGGAAACTATTAAATTTTCCGCATTCGAAAAATAAGCACTGATTTTCTAGTTTTAAAAATTTATCTTCAGATATGACATAAGTGTTCGTCAATATAGAGCAAGGGTGTCAAACTCTCTCAAAGGCTAATTTTGGCCAAACAAAGTAGGCCGCAAAAAAAAAAACCCCGATCCTAACAGTAGTCGCATATGATGTGTAACATCTGACGTATTACCGAGGTAAATACGCAATATTAACTTAAATCCTGAAAAAATGAATTGGGTATGATTGGAAATAATTTTCTATCGAATAATTATATCTTTAATGAAAATTTTATTTAATTAACACAAGGAGTAATGCGTTTTTTATCAAAAATAATTATTTTTGTTCAATTTGGGGAAGAATGGAAGACAATAGACTTATAACTAAAATATTACATATGTTCTTGTGATTTCAAAGTATTTAAAAACCGTTGTAAGACAGAATCAACAATAGTACCACTGTTAGTTGTCGAAACATTTCGAGCTTGTGTTCATCATTCAAAAAAGCAATGAGTGGCTCAGCTTCTGGCAAACTGAAATTTACGTTAAAGTCACCACTCAAAATCATGGGAAGCGGGTGATAGTTTTTTTTAAAAGAGCAGAATCACCTTCGGTATATAGTAAAAGTACAAAATGCAGGAAATCTTTTATTTTTTGAATCGTTTGATTCGGAGAAATGTATACGACCACCGAAATCACTACTTGTTCATTTTCAAATAAGCATTCTGTGCAAATATGTCCCCAATATCTTGACTAACAATATCAGAAATATTAGAGAAAATCAAAATTACGCGTGTAATTAATTAGTTTTTTTGAATCGAGAAAACTTTTTTAATCACAAATATATTATATTGACAGCGACAGAAATTAACCTTAAAATATGAAAAGGTACACACTAAAATATTTATTCGAATAATTCCATATAACTTACTCGCATTTTTTTTAAGAATGATGAACTTTGTCAGACGCTTAACAGTAAATATAATTATTAATATAGTTTACACACATAAATATAACCACAGATTTCATAGACAACACTGTACAATTGTAGATAAGTGCACAGCTGATTCTTTCTCCTTCTCTATTTTCCTTTCTTTTTCTCGTCATACACATGTACAAACTATGTTGACCGATATTATGACATGGTACATACATTAAACAAAATGGATTGTACCATCTCACAGCCATCTCTCCGCCATCGTGTGCGCTCATTGGTCAAATCAAGTAGTGCGTGCTTCCCCTGTTTCCTGTAACCATTTCCGTCCCTTTTCAGGAAATCACTCCCTCAAAAAATATCCAGCAACCGAGAAGAAAGATGTTACACATAAAAAAATCCCCAATATTTATAGAGAAGTGTAAGATTTTTTTTATATTTCAAATATACATCATAATAAACATAAAAGAACAAGAAAATTTAACGTTTACATCCTGACACTTGACATCTCTTATCTGCTACCGTCTTTCCTATTTCGGGAAAAATTTTCATGTTTTGTTATATATTATTGTATGCCGATATACTGGCCTGGCTGCAAAAATGTTTTTTTCGGCCGCACCTTTATCACCCCTGATATAAAGGCAAGCAATCATTTAAAGCTTACTGGAATTTTAATAGGATCTCTTTTAATGTTCAGCCTTTACTGAAGTTGGTATTTTCAATTTTCTTAAAACTGATTTTGAAATAATGAAAGAGTTAGAGAGAAACTTTTTATCTCGATACAATTTGTTTTCGCTTTTCAATTACTTTGTAAAAATAAAGGTTTTCTAAGCACATTAACTAAATCCGACAGTCATAAAACTAGGGACATAATAAAAGAGAAACAAAATTCTATTTATACATTAGATTTACACCTATCAATTGTAAACTGGTCATAACCAGCGCTTTTCCAAAATAATAATACCCATAACAAGTTTTATAAAATGTATTATTTTAGTTGGAATAAAATTATACAATTGATAAAAAAAGGAAGATTTTATGACATACATTTTTCATTATTGCAGCTACTTGTTGCTTGGTATTTGTACTAAGCGGGAAATGAAATTTCAAATCCCATGATCTGGGTGGACATGATCTGGGTACAATAGATGTAGTTCAAAAGATTCCCGTTAGGCGGGTAGTTAGTTACTATTTCCTGAAGGAATGAACCATCAATAATTAAAAAGTTATTAAGGATTAAATTAATGGGAATTATTCACACACACATTGGATTCCTGCCTCAATTCAAAATTTAAATTTAATTTAAATTCATTATTATTATTATTATATATAAGGGCTTCAAATTAACTTTGGCCTAGGGCACCATCGAATCTAAATCCGTCACTGTGGTTATGATTATGAACTCGTTCCTTGAATATTATGAGTTCGAGACTAGCTCTCTATGTAGAGGTAGCCGATGAACTTTAAATCTGTTATAACTGAATGTCCTCTCTTTGGTGTGGTGTAGTAGTTAGGGAGGGGGGAAACTCAGGTGTCGTCCTCTTCATGTGACCGAGGCTCAAAATTATGAGGTCCGACGACAACAACCCTAATGTTTCTCTGGAGTGCAACGTTAATTAATACTCACTTACTTAGATGTAAATAATGTACAAGGTGAAGATTATCCGGGTACAATAATTTCCAAATCATCACCTAAAATGTTTGATTATACAAGTTGTAAGAATTTATATTAAATGTTTGTGTTATTACGTAATGTATTTCATAATTCCATCTCAGAATTTCATAAGCCCCCGTTAAAAAATATGACAAACAGCGCAAAAGTATATACTCACGTAATAGATGAAAAATCTCTTTTCAGGTTGTGGCTATAGCTTTTGGCTGGTAGATTGCATTTCATAAAAATTGTTTTTGCAGATATGGCATTTATTCATGCTTGCAAAACTTTTAGAGCTTTGGGATTCATTTGATATCAGTCAGTGGTAACAGCGTATTATCTTAAGTATCGAGAAAGGAAGCTGGCCGCGGTAGCCTAGTGATCAAGGTATAGAATTGTGCAGGCTTGTCATGAGTTCGAGCCCAGTATCACTAAAGACCCGCCGTGTAGGGGCGTGATGCACGTTAAACATGTCGAGAGCTCAAACATCTTCCCGTTAGTGTGGTGTGGCAGTTAGGAGAAGTGGTGCCAGCTCAGGTGTTGTCTTCGTCATTTGTCCATGGTTAAAAAAGGACGAGGTCCGTCACCGAAAGCCCTCTTGTAGCTGAACAGCATGACGTTTATATTCACTCAATCATCGAATGGAAGCGCCTACAAACAACACAATTCCTGTATGATGAAACAAATTTAAAGAAGCGATTTCTTATGCAATGCAGGACATATTATGAAAATGGTATATCCTTTTCGAGAATTATCTCCTACAGAGCTCTAAAACGTGACGAAAGTCGTTATTTTAAATGGTTCATTCAACTCGATGACGTATTTTTCGTAAACAGCTACACATCTGGATTAGTTTTATACCAAACCGCTGCAATCGATAACACATCAATAAAGACATGCTGCGTCGAGTATGGCAAGCACTTAAATTCAGAATGTTTGCCAAATGAACCAAAGTTTGATTCAAAATACAATTGTAAATCCTAGGAAAGAAAGATGAAGATATTTTTTATTTAGTAATATGAATATTTTTGCCTGTCTTTGATATAGTATCTTAAAGGTAGATTTCAAAATCTGAGAGGGAATTGTGAAATGTCTTGTATTTAATTGTAAATGCTATGTTTATCCTAAATGGCTGCCTTTAATAAAATGTATGTCACAATATTACAGCTATGTAGAGATCCCTTTTTAGAGTAATCCGTGAACAGCATCGGTTATCAAATTGATGCAAAACATCTCCTTATTGGAATACATAAAATAATTAACCGAAAAGTAAGTTGTGTTTTCAAATACTGCGATTACTCGACGAGTTAGACGGATTCATTATTAAAGGACTAGATCTTAAAATCAGACATTGAAGCAGCTTGATGTTTCATGAATATGTAATAAAATTGAACTGATCTCAAATCGATAGATTGTTTGACACATTTTTTGCAGAGCTTTTTCTTACCATAAATTGATAACGTTCTTCAAATTTCCTTTTTTTTCTAAAACAGCTTTAACATCTCTGTTACAGTATACATTCATTATATTCAGTTACAGTATACATTTGATGTTAAACATGAATATATCACTGAAAAAATGCATTATTCTATTCCTATTGTACATTTTTATCTCATTCTTCCATCTCGTGTTTAAATTATTCATTACACGCTCTTCATAAAACGCAATACTGGATTCTGTAAGGCTCCACATTCTTCGAGCTTCAAAATTAATTTATTTTCATATTGAGTAAAAATCTTCACTAAAACTTCTAGAAACAATACTTTCTAATTTCCGTTAATGATTACATTGTTTTGCGTATATTTTATGTAGGTCTCTATCAAAATATTTTTTACACATAAATATTTCTTAAATATAAAATAAACTATTTGATACACAATAGTTATACAATTTAATATCAAGAAAACATTTTTGCATATTACTTTAACAGTTGTATACGTCATAAATAATATTTCCCCTGTCAATAATATATTTTTAGATAGCACAGTGGCGTAATGTGGCAAAGGCCAAAATTATAGGGAGTTCCCAGACCTGATTTGCAGGGGGGGAGGGTAATATTCTCCGTTACACCCCTGGGGTAGCATATCAATGTTCACTCCCCCCACACATAGTTCGGATATAAATAAACACATGCTAACGTTCTATACAGCTTTAAGGGCAATTTCCTTCTACATGTTTACCCGCCCGCAATATTTTCTCTCTTTTTTTAGCAGGACGTTAATCGTAATTACTACGATTGAAATAACAACAAGCAGAAGGGAAGAAGGTATCATTAATTATAAAGAAGACCTTAATGAAGTAGACTCGGTACACGCACAGAAGTAAATGAATTTGTTTCATACTTGTAGCCCTAATGAGCCCACTCTTTCGGTAAAAAAAAATTCTGAATGCGGAACCAATAAACAAAATGGAAATTAAAAGAGTCGTTATTTCCATTATCTTGATTAGAGATAAAGTACTGTCTTAGTTGCCGTTTCTTTAAAAGCGTTAACTAGTTAATATTATAATTTGGACTGTTGCTAATCTGGCAAAGCAAAAAAGATACAAAGAAATTGCTTCCAGATTTACAAGTATTATTTAAAATATTAACAATGGGCTCAATTCACATATGACGTCATAGTCACATGATAGTGATAGCCACGTGATTTTATCCAATCAATTCAAAAACTCATGTGATGTCATAGTCACACGATAAAAACTATCTTGTGTTTCCAGCTAATCAGTTCACGCGCTCCGGTGTTGCCAAATTTTGCTCTTTGCAGAAACGTTCTCTTAAAAAGTACATTGTATACAAAATGCATTTATTTGAAAATATAAGCATAAAATAAGATTTTTTTTTTAATTTTAAAAAATCTTTCTGTAGAAATTTTTTTTCGTAACATTTAAACATCTTTACCCAAATATGAAATTTGAAACTTTATCTGAGTTTTACAAATAGATCAACAAGTACAATTAGTTTAATGTTTGTTTTGAATTCAATGTAAAACACGTGTTTGTCTTTATCATGTGAAGTCATGAATCGAGCCCATTATAATTTTATAAGTTCACAATAAAATATTATTAACAATTATAAAAAAGTTTTCAAAAATAATTATGGTTGGTGAACATAAAATACAAAATAGTAAATTACAAATGCCTAAATATAAAAATATGAAATTGATCTTAAAAATTAATAATTGTGATAAATAATTCTTATAACGAGGTTCATTAGTAATATCCTCGCGTGAGTTGCTTTATATTGTGATGCTAATAAACAAACATTCGATCAATATTTATGTGAATTGACATTAATATTGAATTCACATAATGCTACATTAACATACTGAATTAGTCACTAAAAATAAGCATGCATTGTTCCAGATAACTTTATTCTTCTTGTACGATATCATTGTGTTTAAATTTGTATTAATTTTCAACAAAAATACTTTATACTCAATGGTAAGCAGATTTACATTAAGTACTCTAATACAATATTTCCCTTTGCATTGATTAGGCATTACTTTATTTTGGATTTTTCTGAATAACATTGATAAACATTACAGTTTCGAAATTGTTTTCTAAGATATGCATAGTAATCGAAAAACTAGCATTACATAAAAATTATATTATTGTATATATTCCTTACGTTTGTTCAAAGAAATGGATATACTCAGTTAAACAGCATTCAATTTTATTAATATTTACTTCACACACACACACACACAATTTTTTTTATTAAAATTCCAAATTTCTTTATACTTTATCATGACTCTTAAATAAAACCAAATAAAGTTATTCATCAAATAAATAAATAAATATTTTTATTCGTAAACTAAACTAACAGGTATATAAATACTTCAATGTTTTTTACATATAACTGTTGAACTAATTTTAAAAAGTACAATACTTACAGTAGGTTTCCTTACGAATTTTAAGGGGGAACAATTTTTGGAAATAATTGTTCCAAAAATTGAGTCAAATTGTTTCACATAAAAATATTCTTTATGTATAAATGTATTATCTCAAAAAATTTGAGAGCTATAAGTTAAAAAATTTTCAGAGTTACGATAACTTTTTTGTTCTTATTTACATATTCACATCCCAATGGCAAATAAAAACTTAAAGCTGATTTATATTTCAGAACAAAAAGTCATAAGTTTTTCTTCATTTAAAATGCTACGGCGTTTTCTTTTTAAAATTTTGTGTCAAATGTTTCGATATTTTCTTCTGTTTCCATTAATGTATGCAATAAAAGTTAGTATGCATTTATAAATTTTAAAGCGATAGTTTCCAAAAAATAATTAAATTTAGAATCAAAACATTTTTGAGGAATTTTTAATAAGTATTCGTAAAAAATTATTTTAGTATTTTTTAATAATGATATCCCAAAACACATACCAACTTTTACTGTGTATAATTGACATATTTGTAAATTAAATTTCATGTGTGTATGTATTGTAGGAGGAGCAGCATTTTAAAATCTCTTCCTGGATTTTTAAATTTTTTTAAAGAAATTAATTTATTTGCTTTGAGAGATATTTTATGCAAATATTCTGTTTTACTTATTACATGTTCATAGTTTACTTAGAAGCAAAAAATTTGCGAACAACCCCTTAAATTAAAGAATTATTTTTTAGTGCGTTCCTTCATATTTTACGTACATATTTTGAAACGTTAGCAATTCGTCAAACAAAAACTCAAAAAAAAAATCTTTGTTAGTATAGTTTGTGGTATTCGTAGTTGATTAAGCAATTTGTGTTTAATCCATGAGCATGTATATATCCTATCTTATTAATATTACAATATAAGTTATTATTTTATTGGGTTTTTTTAATCATGAGAACATGTTAATCTAGTAAAAGCAACTAAAATATTGTTGTCTGACGTTTCTCATTTAAATAATTATATACATTGTATGCATTACCCTTAAAGGTGAAATGCTGTTAATGTGCAGATAAATTGACCTACCGCTAATCTGCAAATTAACGGATTTGGTTCTTTAAAATGCAGAATCAGAGTTTTTTCGCATTTTAAATAGATAATTTTCCCATTAGCGGTTTCCGTATCGCCTAAGTTCAAAAGCTCTCATTTCCTTTCTGTTAGAAATTTTTAGCCGTTCATACGGTGTAGTGGTTAGTGATGCTGACTGCGGTACTGTAGGGACTGGGTTCGAATCCCGGAGAAGGTATGGATTTTTGTAAATGTATACTGCCCTCGCGCAGTAGGGGGTACTTTACGTAGCCGTCGAGCCGCAGATCCTCTAGGGAGGTTGCTGAAAGAGCAAGAGCGGTGGGAGGCCCCTGACCACTCCCAGGGAGTTCTCCCTCAAAATTGGGGTGGAACCGAGCAAAATTACATTGTCACCTGCATGGGGTACTCAAAGCTAACGACTGGCGTAAAAATCTAGTCTTTAGCCGCGATTAATTTCGTAGACCTTGATCTGATGTTACTGTCGATCAGGTAAAGTAACAACAGAAATTTTGATTGAAAGTTGTCTCATCCCAGAATAATTTATCCTAAACATTTACGAACAGAGTACCAGAGACAGGAAATGTATTTAACCCTCCAACTGCACAGAACGGATTTTTCCGCCCTATTAGAGAGGCTTCGAAAATGGACTGCACGGATTTTTCTGCCTTCAAGTAACGTTTTCAAAAGCGGATTAGCCGCACTTTTCTGAAATCCTTTCCCCCTTTTAAGGTTTAACATCTTGAAAGATAATGAGGGACGGAGGAAGCAACACAGCAGGAGTTTTATGGCTCGCAGGGAACCCCGTGTTTTGACCCTGGGGCAATCCTAAAAAATCGGGGAGAAATTTCTTTAGAACCCAAGAAGCGTTTGTTTGCTAGCTTGTATTTTAAAAGTTTTCAAAAGTCCCAACGCATAAGTAAAATATGTTACAGTTCCCTTTTGGTTTCATATTAATTTCAAACTGTAACAAGTTGGGGCGTGTCAGGGCAATCTGCTATTTTATATAGTTAGACAAATTATATTTTTTAAAGTATATTCTTTCGCTTCATTTTTTTGTATCTTAATCAATGCTTTCAGTTTTTGAAACATGATTATTTCATTATAAGATGCCCCCCCAAAAAATAATAAAACACCAAACACTTTAAAATTTAAAATCTTTTCAACTTTCCAACCACTAAAAATGAATAAATTTAAACTTCATCAAATAATTTGAAACATTTTCTTACACTTTGATAAAAATAATAACGAAAAAAAAAAAACTAATTAAGATTTATTAGTTTTTTTTTTTTTTTTTAGATTTCAAAAAGCCTAAGTGTTCAGGGAAGTTTAAGTACAGTGCCTGGTTATATATTGTTAAAATACACCGAATTATATTTGAATTTTAAGTGCTTGAACTTCAGTTTACATCAAAGACAACATGAATGAAGATTTTCACACATTTTTTTTATAACTTGAATGTTTGAATAAATGGTAATCAAAAATATACGGAAACATTTACAGTAGACATTTATGCATATAAATAAACATAAAAACCAATTTTAAATTCGAGCTATTGAAAAATATTCGAATTATATATTGTTCAAAAATATCTATTTATACAAAATACCTCTCAACATTTATCTTTTTTAAAGGCTAACTGAATAAGTAATTAAAATCTGGATATGTTTTGAAATCTCGACCTTATAAAGCTAGAAATTTTATGTTAGAAATTCCATTTGAAATTTCGAAAAAAAAAAAAAATGCATCGCGCAGTTAAAAATTATTTACCATAAGTTTTAGCAATTGTTTTAGTATAATAAAAATTTCAAATTTTATTATATAGCTTCTTTGGTATCTTTTAATATATTTCGGCCGCGGTAGCCGAGTGGTATAGGTATCGGAACGTGGCTTGCTTTGTCACGAGTTCGAGCCCAGTACCACTAAAGACCCGCCGTGTAGGGCAGCGATGCACGTTAAATCTGTCGAGAGCTGAAACGTCCTCCCGTTGGTAGGGTGTGGTGTGGTAGTTAGGAGAGGGGG
Organism: Trichonephila clavipes; assembly: GCA_019973935.1. Lineage (NCBI taxonomy): Eukaryota > Metazoa > Arthropoda > Arachnida > Araneae > Nephilidae > Trichonephila > Trichonephila clavipes. The sequence continues at coordinate 209,527 of BMAU01008784.1, forward strand.
TGCCAGCTCAGGTGTCGTCCACGTCACTTGACCATGGTTCAAAATTACGCGGTCCGTCGCCAAAAGCCCTCGTGTAGCTGAACAGTGCGACGTTAATATTCAATCATTCATTTAATATATTTCGAAGATTTCATACTATTCGGTTGAAAACCGCATGCTAAGAGCAAAAAATATACTAAAAAAATTGATGAATATACAATTACAATAAATTCTTACATAGAGAAGCAAAACTGAGAAGCTAAAGCGTATGAATAAAAAATTTTGAGTATATCTGAAGTAGTTATCGAAATATTTATTTTAAAGTTTAGAAAATTTGTGTGCGTTATGTTATACTTGATATTAATTAAATGGTTAAAATAATGTGTGTGTTAATATTAGTCATGTAATCGTTTGATGACACATTCATATACTAATAAAAATTATCATGGTCATTGATGCGAATGTCAAGAATTTTATGTAATTTTAAATTCAGACATTAAGATATTGATGTAGAAAACATAAAACGACCATCTAAAATACATGAAAAATGCAGTCTGCTATAAAATGAGATCTTGACAAACAAAATCCGGCATTTTCACTTACTATGGCAGAGCCGGCTTAGTCAGGGGCGATCTGGAAAAACAGAGAGAGAACCGCGGTTTTGATGGATGCCGCTCTAGCTTTTAAAGCTCCCAGGAAAAATTATATATATATATATAAATTAGAAATGCAAAAATAAATCTTGTAATTTTCCATACATTTTTATAACAACGAATTGTGGAATTGGCTTCCAATACATTGTTGTGTTTGACAATATCTAAGGTAACCAACCCTACTTTAGATAGATTTGTACTACTTTTTCGTAACCGTATTCCTTTTAAAATTAATTCGTGCAGCCAAAATACACCTTTTGTACCCTTAAAAATTTATGTTAACTATAACGGTTAATTTTAATTTATGCAACTTGTGAAATGTTCATAATTAACCATTTCCGTCTAAACAGTTTACAAGAAAAAAAAAAGTTTGGACTCCTTCATTCATTAGGGATTTATATAAGATTCTAACATTAAATTTTATTTTCACCGAATAGGATTGAGTGAAAGTGTATAGTGCTTCCACACCACAGGTCTGGGGTTCTATTAACGGGCTGCGCAAGGTCGACTCTGCCTTTCATCCCCGCTACATTGGGTCGATAAATGAGTACCAAGCTTGCTTCGGGTCTTAAACACTGAAGGTCTCTTTTCAGACAGACCACCAAATCGGGACATCTGTTCATGCACCTCAGCGTCCAAAGGTCACGTGTATTATGATGGGCACAGTAGTTCCTGGCCCTCATGGATTGTTGTGCTTCTGAGTTTGAGTCTTAAGTTTGAGGATTACCTCACTTTGGGGATACCCCTTAGATAAACATGTATTTCCACTCATTTGCAATTAAACATATTCTTTCAATTACGTTTATTTCAGAAGGAAGTTTGATTTTCAAATTTATTTGCTTAATAACATGTATATTTGTGTATTATATTAAAAATTTGATCAGTCCAAAATTACATGTTTTTAGCTCCTCTAAAAGCTTTTAGGATTTTACAACTGATCTTACAATCCATATACGTTTTATAGTAGTATATTTAAAAATGATAAGGACATTTTTACGACTGTGTGAGCTGTTATGCCTCGTTTATAAATATAAAAAATTGCATTCAGCTACAGTTTTTAAAATGTACAGAAATAAGTGGAGCAACAAGATACTTACATATTATGAATATTTTTGACTGCAGTAAGATATATTTGTATTTCAGTTTCTTTACAATTTTGAATAGAAGTTGTAAGCCATTTTGCGAATAGTTTGATATTGAGTATAAACCCATAGGCTGTTTAATATTGTAAAGTGTTTTACTTTGATACCAGCACACATTAAAATAAGGCTCATTTGCAGTTATATAATCAGCTTCAGTGATATTTAAATTTTCAAAAATAGTCTACACGCGTACGAAAACGTTCTTTCACAACCGCACACCACATCTCTCTCTCTCTCTCTCTCATACTATATCTTCCCTACAGCAGGAAATATTTGTGTATACTGAAAAATTTAATACAGGATACATTTCCAAGTGTTAAATTTGTTTTTAAAATTTGGTATGAATACATTGTGAAACTGTCGGTTAACTTCACTGAACAAAATTGTTTTAAGTGTACTGTTTTGAAAGACAAGATTAATTAGGAGAACTTTTCTCACAATAGAATTTGTAATGACTGAATTGTGTGAAAATGTAGTTATCGATGTGTGACATTTTTCCTTGTAATAAAAGAAACAGAAAGATAAGAAATTTAACTTGAGTAGAAAATGGTTAGAAGTACTGTCATGCGCATTTGAAGAAGTATATCCCCCATTAAAATTAAAAATTATTGACTGAATGTGTGTTATGTCCATCACAAATGCCGATGTAGAAAAGGAATTTTCATTTAATACAAGCAGTTCGAAAAAGAGAACACTAGGAAGGAAAATTTAAATTTTTTCCGAAAAATATTCAGTTAACATAAAAATATCTTTTATATGATTTTAATTAAAATAAATTAAAAGTATTGAAATCCTTTTATGCTATTTTAAATTAAAAATATAACTGAATAGAGAAAGATCGGTTTTTATTTCATAAATATAATCATTGTATGTAATATTTATTCTGTTATTGTTTAAAAATGAGATAGGGCCCCTTTGCTCTTTTACCTCATTACTTTTTTAAAAACAGGAAAGTGAGCGCGTTTTATATTTTAATTTTTAAAAAATGACAGAAAAATAAATTTTCTTTGAAGAAAATATAATTATAATTTTCAACAGAAAAATAAATTTTCTAACATACTATTTATTTCATTTTTTTTCCTTTTTTTTTTACCTTTCATTTCGTTTTTAATTTTACTGTGACTGAACATATAGGAGAAAGAAACACCGTATCTTTTTCAAAGAGGATTGATCAAGAGAGGATATCTACGCTTTCAAAGAAGATTGCCCAAGGCAACTTTAGCTAGCTGTAAACGATTTATCTCTTGGTTCTTACTTTTCAAAGCGACCGAACTGGGTCGTAAAATTTTCCCGTTCGACCACCCAAATTCTAAAGGGGAAAGGAAAAAAGTCTGTTGCATTTTTGAAGGGAATCGCAAAATAAGAGTTAAACGCTTTCGGAATAACTTTTCAGGAGGAAGGTGTCCAGATAGAGGGTTAATAAAAGAATTCCTGAATAAATTTATAATAAATTTAATTACAACAACCGGTATCTCCAGGAAAAAAAAATTAAATGTTAAAAGTTCCGATATCACATAAAGTATAGCTCAAAATAAATAAATAACATTGTGTCAATTTCTTTCATTGCAATAATACATCCAACTCTTTTTTTTACACGATTTTGAAATAACACGTTACATGAATTTAAGGTTTTTTTTTATTTTACATAAATTTTTTGTTCTAATACAAATTTTTTAAGAAATGGGGATTCATGATCTTTGGTTGAGAACGATTTGATCGAATTTATGACAGTGTATGATAATAAAGAAGTTTGGAGGTGAAGTTCAGTTATTCATAGCTGATTTAATTCTGGAGGGCTTGAAATTTGCTACAAGTATGGGACAACATATTCTTACTCATGATTCTGATATAGAGCGCCCATTAAAATTTCGATGTAATTTTAAGTTTTGTGTTGCAAGATATCAAGAATTATAAACGTATAAGCAACTTGAGAAAATTGAAACACACACACATATACTAATAACAGACTTTGTAACAACAACAAAAAAACTCCGTTGATAGCAAACGAAGTTCTCCATTTCCAAGAGTGATGCTAGACCTATCGGATACATCTACGGATAGCATATTTGATACAGTTCGTACTAAACGTGCGCGCGCTTGTGATCAAGTTTAGCGATCAATAGTTGTTTGTAGTTTTATTCCTAATTTCAACTTGAATTTTTATAAGTTATCCATACTTATATAGACTGCGAATTTTCCTTGTACACTAATTTAAATTTTTTTTGTAATAAAAATTGTTTTTGTTTGAAAAATATGTAACACATAGACTTCCTTATTACTTTTTTTGTAGGTTTTTTTGGTAAGATATTAATCTTGCGTGGTTTTTTAAAGTTGTGAGAAACATATCCCCAAATTTACTATATGCCACATGGATTTTTTTACAGGATTTATTTTTTTGCATGGTTTTCTAAGGAATATATCTACCGGGTAAAAAAAAGGGTTGGGTGTATTTTAAGCCGTTTGATTCTTTGTATTAAAGTTTCTCAATTTATTGATGATTGATTCTAACAACTTATGTGTTGATTGTGTTTATTTGATTCTTTAGATCAGGGGTTCTTAAACTTCCCCACGGCTCCTCTTTAATTGTTAGCCTGACGTAATGGACCCCCAAGATTTTGATCCCCCACCCCTTGAATTAATATTTTTGATCAAATATACAGGGTGATTATAAAGAAACTTTGCCAACATCTGCACTTCTAGCGCCTGTTCTATTTAACCGATCAAGATGATATTTCAAATATAGTTCTTTTGAGATATGCGCTCGAGATTCTGTGAATGGCAACAAAGTGGCGCTCGCGGTTACGGTTATAGTGACAGAAACTCGAAATTTTCGAATGGCAACGACTACGTTTTACCATCGCAAAATGTTCAGCACATGCGAAAACCCTAAATAGCGTTGAAACGGCACCGATATGTCCGAAAGCCGACGTGTTATACACATACAAACAGTTCTTCAAGGCGCACGGAGGAATAACGCATACGACAGAGACAAGACACTGCTCAATGATGAGAACACATAGAGAAAAAAAAATCTGTATTAATTTCAAACATTTTCCACATGAGTGCCATCACAGGCAATTACGCATTGCATGCGGGAGACGGTGGACAATATCGCTGCACGCAACATGGCACGAGGGATGTTTCCAATCTCACGCCGTATAGAATCCTTTAAGTCCAACAATGTTTGAGGATTGCACAGATAAACTGTGGATTTGAGATAGCCCCAAAACCAGAAATCCATAGGCGTCAGATCTGGGGATCGCGCAGGCCACGGAAAAGGATAATAGCGTGAGATGATGCGATCACCAAAATGCTGATCCAGGAGCCTTTCAACAGACCTCGCTATATGTGGAGGTGCGCCATCTTGCATCCAAACAATGTCATTGAGTGCATTCCGCCGACGCAACTCCGGTAAGACATAATTTTTCAGCAGGGCTGCATACCGAGAGCCCGTTACAGAACATGTTGCAGGGCCAGTCGGGGTCGTTTCCTCAAAGAAGAACGGACCCAGAACAAATGTAGCTGTAATGCCGCACCACACAGTCACTTTGGCGTCAAATAATGGTACTGGCGCCACAGCGTGAGGATTCGTCTCTCCTCAGTGCACACAATTCTTTGTGTTAATGCTGCCATTTAAGGTGAAATGCGCCTCGTCCGTCCATAGTATGCGAAGTGGCCAGTCGTTATCCGCATCATATCGTAACAAAAATTCATTTGCGAAGTCCAGACGTTGTTGTGGGTCACCCAGCTCTAACATCTGGACGCACTTGAACCGATAGGGAAACATGTGAAGTACCGAGCGCAAGAGCTTGCGGACCGTTGAGTTCGGAATATCCAACACGCGCGCTATGCCTCTTGCGGTTTCTGTGTGTCCTGCAGTCACTGTATGGTGCACTTCCATGACCGTCCTCAGAAACAGTTGGCCGTCCGGGCGAGGTTTGTTACAGGTGCAGCCTGTATCTTCGAATTTCCGCACTAAATCACGCAGAGCTTGCAGAGTACCTGGGCCGCGTCGTTGTCGATGATTGCGGTGATACACACGCAAGGCTTCCGCAGCGTTCATCCCATTTTGGTAATAGAGTTTGATCAATTCACCGCGAACTTTCCCAGGAAGAACCATATCGTCGGCATGTGCGAGTTCCCGAATGACGACTTCGCATACCCGCTTGGTATTTTATAGGTTTCCTACGCTGAATATCTGGCGACCGGCGTTCTGTGATTGGTATCTTGACTCTGTCATATGCAAATTTATTGCGTGCGCCCAGATCGTGTTTTATTGGCCGGTTTTCAGAACTCTTTTTTGTGTTTGCATAACACGTCCGTTTGTAGACATATCGGTACCGTTTTAACGCTATTTAGGGTTTTCGCATGTGCTGAACATTTTGCGATGGTAAAAAGTGGGTGTTGCCATTCGAAAATTTCGAGTTTCTGTCACTATAACTGTAACCGCGAGGGCCACTGTGTTGCCATTCCCAGAATCTCGAGCGCATATCTCAAAAGAACTTTATTTGAAATATCATCTTGATCGGTTAAATAGAACGGACGCTTGAAGTGCAGATGTTGGCAAAGTTTTTTTATAATCACCCTGTATATTCTAGCTATTTTTCATTGGAAGGAAATTTAATGATCTACTCTAGGATGTTTTAATTTTTTTACGGGACCTCTCTTAGTCTGTAAGAAATTGTAATCCTAACATTCAATGAAAGACATTCGCGAACCCCTAGAAAAGCGCTGGAGACCCCTGTGGGGTCCACGAAAAACATTTAAGAGCCGCTGCTTTAGGTATTAAAAATAAATAAACAACTCTCTTATAGTTTAAGTATACAGAAATATTGCTGTTGTTCAATTGAAGATATTATTTTTACGCTAAAAAGAGCCTCGTAAGTAATGAGGTAAATCGTAGATTACCTAGGTAATTTAAAAAATGATACAATTTTTCGTACTTTAGTGGATCACCCTAGTTAACGTGCAGAATACCTAGATATCCTACAAGATTAACTCATTTCTACACTTTAGTGGTGACATATACACTTTAATCCAGTTAAATATTACCATAAAGCTATAGAATGTCGAAAATTCCAATGAATACTTACTCGATTAGATTTTTCATATATTCACTTCTCTTGGGGATGAAAACTTCTTCCTCTTCTTTTAGGATACTTCGAACCACTACGTCGGCTGTTTTTTCTACGGTCAACAAGGGCAGTAGACATGGAAACCTAATGAACAATGTAACAATGAATATGTCAAATAATTAACATCCTGATAGGGAAATTTTCAAAATCTAGTATTGTATGCCTTAAAGTATTTTAAGAACAATTTTCGCTACTAAAAAAAACATTTTTTCACTACTCTGAATTATTATTTCAAAGAAAAATGTATGTCATCCCTTTTTTGATTCAAATGTTCAATGTATTTAGTTACTTTGAAATTACATTCAAATTATTCCCTAAACAATGATGTCATTTCTATATATAACTTATTATCCTATTTGAATAATTCCCTCTCTTGCTCGTTGTCTTTGTCAACATGTAAAGTACGCGCGTATTTTTGTGCTTTGTATTATCTGTTTTCTGTGTTGTGCTGTCCGGATATGTTTATGTGTCACCATGAATAAAATCTGGAAGCAAATTAAGAAGACGTTTCTTTGAAAAACCTCTCATAACTACAACCACCGGGATTAGGAACTATATATATGACATGTTTTTTGAAGTCAGAATCAGACTTAATTTTTAAAAGGAACTTTATTAAATCATTTCTACATCTCTTCTGACGCTGAGAGCAGGGAGGAAAAATCACGCCACTGGGTGTTTAAAGTGGTTAACACTTAAAACACAGATGCGGTAAGTATCGCGGATTTTATTATTGTACTTGAAAGTTAATACTGACATATAGGGGCTATTAATTCTAACGATCTGGAATTAGACATGTTTATTGGCTAGGCCATATGTTCGGAAGAAATAAATGAGTGATTAGTTTGATACTTGAAGATGAGATGAAAAATATGAGTTAAGTGCTAGATAGGGAATTTAATTTTTAACCTAATTTTATTATCCTTATATATACATATATATATATACAATCGACTCTCGATAATACGAACCTCTCGCTAATTCGAAGTATATGCTCAGCCCCTAGAAAAACTCTTGATATTTCGAACTAAAACCATACGTTTTGGTACTCTCAATATTTCGAAGTAAAATTTGTGGTTAGTCAGACGACAACACGCGATAATTCGAAGTTATCCTATAAAACTCTCGTTAATTCGAACCATCAATATTATGAAGTTAGAATCACTTCCTGTATCTAATTATCCCATGTGAGGTGTTTTTTTTATGGAACTTATTTTCAGTCCAAATTGTGCATGTTGATAGAATAACTACTTTGTTTATTATATTTCCGGTATTTGCTAAGCAGAATTTTGATTTATTCCTAAGCCATCTGTTTTTTTTTTCCGTTGATACCCAAGCTTTAGATGGATAAAGGAAAAACTGCTTTCTTTTTTATTCACTGTGTAGTAATAAGTGATGCTTCTTTTTACAAGTATTGCACAATAGTTTTGATTTGCGTTGAGTATTTATTACTATAATAATGAGTCACATTTAAACAGATGTTTTTTTTAAAAAATAAAGCACTCAATTTACATCCAAGATAATTCAGCAGAATCGTTTTATGGCAGAGAATTGAAAGCGAGAAATAAAACCTTTATATAAAAATGTACCAGGCAAAGACAGGAGAGAGAGGGATTTAACTTTATTCTATTATTTTTTTTAAAAAAAGAGCGGTAATGTGCCACTTAGAATTGCTCCACGTGTCATAGTTGTCGACCCTTGCTATTAAGTATACCCCGTAGCTGAGTGTGAACTGTGAATACGCTTTGTGTTCATTTTAGATTCAAAATTTCAAATTAAAAATATTATTTTACTAAAATTGTGGTGATTTACGTTTCCTACCAGTTTATTTCGATAAACCTTGGGCCACTACTTTACACTTCACCTCAGTGTCGACTTATCACGCGAAAGGAACGACATGTCTTCTTTTAAAAAGTACAAGTGCTTAACAATTTCTGAAAAGCAAAAGGTGATAGAATCAGTTGAAGAAGAAAGGTCGATGTAGCCAAAGCATTTGAAATCCCACTGAGCTCGCTTTCCACTATTCTGAAGAATAAAGAGAAAATCTTTAGCGCATCTTCGAGTAGAGTGAGAAAACGCGTTAGTAAAGGTAATTTTCCACTTCTTGAACATTGTTTAGTTTCATGGATGAGACAGTGTCGAGGACAGAATATTCCGATGGGTGGCTCTTTATTAAAGGAAAAGGCTAAGGCATTCGCCAAAGAATTAGGAATCGAGTTTTTGGCTAGCGAGGGATGGCTTACAAATTTTAAGAAGAGGAATGGGATAGTCTTCAAAAAAATGTGCGGGGAAAGCTCAAGTATCGATATTAACGTTTGTTCTAAATGGTAGAACTCGCTCTAATAAAGGAGTACGAACCACGTAACATTTTCAACACGGATGAAACCAGACTCTTTTTCAAGTTTTTGCCAGAAAAAACATTAACATTCAAAAAAGAAAAATACCATGGAGGAAAATACAGCAAGGAGAGGGTAACTATTTTACTAACTGTAAACATGGACGGCTCAGAAAAGATTACTCCTCTCGTCATAGGAAAATCTGCAAAACCTAGGTGTTTCAAGGACATAAACTCTTCCCTACCAAATACCGCTCAAACAAGAAGGCATGAATGACCACCGAACACTTTAATGAATGGTTGGTCTCTCTGAACTCGGATATGAAAAGAGAGAAACGACATATTCTCTTATTTTTAGAGAACTGTACTGTGCACAATAATGATTTATGAAATGTGAAACTTCAATTTTTCCCTCCAAACTCAACCTCAAAACTTCGGCCACTCGGCCAGGGCATCATGCATAATTTTAAAACTTTTTATCGGCGGGAAGACGTTAAAGTGTTTTGGATAACCTCGAAAATCAGCAGAATGTAACTACTATTTATATTTTAACAGCTTTGATCATGATTGACAAGGCTTGGAGAGCTGTTACTCCTTTGAGAATTCACAGCTGTTTTAAAACGTCAGGCTTCCCCTCGCCGAATCTGGTTGATGTGGACGATACACTCACTGAGTTTAATGATGAACCATCACTTTGGGAAGCTCTTCCAGATTTTTTTCCTAATATCATGAATTTCTAAGTTCTTTTTTAATTTAATGCACTTCTTAATTAAATTTTCTAATTTTTATTTACTATTCCTAACTTTATAATTAAAATGGGCAAGTTATCTAGTTATCTCAAGTTTTTAAATGTCAGATAGGAGATAAAAGCCCTGACGGGCTAAGTGCTCCACAAAACAACCCCAGCAATCAGAACAAGATTTGACGTTTGACGACTACGTGTTGGTTGGCACGGACATTGCTGTATGATGAGCTCTATCTGACGCTGAAATTGTGGCTTTGGACCACAATAATACAGAAAGTGATGAAGACAAATCAGAGGAGTTGACTCCGCTATCTCTGTCAGAAGTTTAAGTGTCACTAAACAAGCTACACAACTTTTCCCTTCAAAATCATGTTGATGCAGACATTTGACAGGCTTCATTTGTTCTACAAAAATATACTGATAAAGTTAGATTGAATGCCTTAAAACAAAAAAAAGATAACAGATTTTTTCGATAAAAAGGATTAATTATATATAGTATGTATATTTTTTTAATAGTTGTTTTCAAGACATAAGTGTATTCTTTTAATATAGGACTTTCAACTTCCGCGTTTTATTTTTATACTGTATAAAATGTATTTGAAAAAAATTATGTACAATTGTTGCTTTATTACATAGTTTTAAATTTAAATGTGTTAGAAAAAACTTCTCTTCGTGTATTTTGAGAGTTTTTCCCTATCCTCTTGATAATTCGAACTCTTGATAATTTGAAGAGTTTTTCATTGGTCTCTCCAACTTCGAATTATCGAGAGTCGACTGTATATATATAGTCTTATTCTCTACAAACAAGAGATAACATCCAACAATCACATTCGAAAAACACAAAGACAGTAGGAAAATCACACAATGAAGGACACATGAGCAACCGAAATTAAATATAAACTGTGATACAAGTGTCACCTATGAGTGCGTTATATTTAGTAACAGGGGTATGTGTTTTCATTTTTTTACTCAAACTGCGGAAGTCTAGGTCTACTGAATTTATCTGCAGTCTCATTTCATGTTCTATGCTTAATTTATTTTTATATTTGGCTTTTGTAGTCGATTACATTTAGAGAATTTTTTTTTCATTTTGCAATCTAAAATTTAGCAGCTGTTCTTAATTAATATTACATTTAAATTGTTGCATCGAATCTGTTGATATATCGACAAGCTCCTCCCTTTCCGTCATAACAGGTATTTATTTTTTCTCAAATGAAAAAAAAAAGTGCATTTTCCATTAGTGTAAAATTATTTCGGAAAATCCGGGATAGTAAATAATAGAATATTTGCCATCTAGTAGGTAATTCATATGAAGAAAAAAATGATGAAATACTTTTTTATTATTTTTTACTTAAGTCTAAAAAATGTTACAAAATAACGTTATATATTATGTACAAATAAAATATTCGGTTTTAATGATTGGGATGAGTTTCATGTACTTGTGGTTATACAAACTTAATAGAGAAAGTGAATTCATTTTGCATACACATTTCTAATTTTCCTGTCGATTTTTTTTATTGTGACTCGTGGAACTTCGATGGTCCAGGGAACACAGTTTGAAGACTACTGTGGATTACAGATCCCACTAAAGATGGATAATGGAGGGGTAATACATGAAGAAAAAGAACAGGGCTGTAAGGACTCTTCACGCTGTACAGTCCCCTTCACGGCAAACCACTGACGGCTGCGTCTGCAATGGGCTTATGAGCACGGAGCCTGGGAAGCTGATTAGCACCACGTTGTCTTTTCAGATGAATCACGCTTCAATTTGTGAAACCATGATCGCCGCATTCGTGTTGGACGCTATGCCGATGAACACTGTCTTCCAGAGGGCGTTATCGAACGGTATAGTGGTCCAACACCCGGAGTTATGGTGTGGAGTGCGATTTCGTATCATAGACGATCCAATTTGCTACGAATTGAGGATAATTCAATGGCAACAAGTTTCGTCCGAGAAGTGCTACAGGCCGAAGTCGTTCCCTTCCTTTAAGGCATCCCTACAGCTATCTTTCAGCAGGATAATGCACGCCCACATATTGCAAAGACTGTTCTGTTCAGCCCAACACATGCAACTTCTTCCTTGGCCTGCTCATTCTCCCGACATGTTGCCTATTGAGCACGTGTGGGATTTCGTTGGTCGGCGTCTCGCTCGTGATCCACGTCCTGCAGTTTCAAAAGACAAACTTTTTGCTACGCATATAAGCAATATGGAATTCTCTTCCACAAGCAGACATTCAAAATCTGTTTGACTCCATGCCACGTCGTATAGCAACATTTATTGAAACGAGTGGTGGCTACACCAAATACTGATTTCGTTCAGTTAATATTTTTTTTTTGTTGTGAAAATTTCGTCATTTATTTGTACTAATACAAGTCGTTTGTGCATTAAATTTCATTTAATTCTGATGATTCCTTCATAGTGTTGTGTATTTTTTACAAACAGGAGTTTAATATATAATAATATATATTACTGTGTGTAATCAATATAGATGATATGTATACATAAAACATTGATGGATAGCTTTAAGATCTTGACATACCTGGACTTAACATTGGAGATGAGTCCCGTGGTGATGATGATGGGGTTGATGGTGGTGAGTCGGATGTGCTTCTTGCCCATAAACTTCAACTCCATGTTAAGGGCCTCCATCATGCCCGCCGCAGCATACTTGGATGCACTATAAAAATATCTTGAACATTAAGCGATAATATTACAAAACAAACATAAATAACTTGTAAGTATGCATTAAACATTAAATGGTACTCACTTTCAGACAGGCAAAAAAATTGAATTGGGGTTAGTACACAAAAACATACATTTATCACGTCGTGAATTTCGATAGATTCTAACAACACAAAATTTAATTTGTTTAATATGTAAAGCTAGAAATATATAATTTGTATTATTTCCGTGCATCAGACTAAAAACAAAAATAATCTATACTGAAAAAATCCGCGATAAAACACCAGATCAATTCAAATATAGATTAATAGTGAAATATAACACTAGTGACTAGATACATTAAAATGATGACGAAATGTGATGGGGCTGCGGTAGCTGAGTGGTTATATATGGTCTTTAACTGGTTAGCAGCGTTGTCGACTCTCAGGTTGAAATTTTTTTGCCATATAAAAAACCACCATATAAAGGGGCTGGCGCATTCTAAATCTATCGAAACTCAAACTCTTCCCACTGACGTGATGAGGAAATTTAGAGAGGAGGTTATATATATATATATATATATATATATATATATATATATTATATTAATATATATATATATATATATATATATATATAAAGACGTGACCGGTGGAAGGAATTTCTTAATATTAGAAGCATTTTCTTTGATGATTGATGTTCTATATTATGGTATTGATGAGACAGTCTTGTAGTTAATTAATCCGGTTTATTGGTCATTTAACATATAGCGTTCCAACATAACAAGAAGCAGACAAGAAGACACAAAACACACAAACCAAGCTGTAGCCGGTAACACATATTGAAGGTAGACAAAGAACAGGAAGGCGGGATTTCCAGAGATATCGCTATTTATATCAAGCGGGAAATCACATGATCTGGGTTGATGGATGGATATAATTCCAAAGGTTCCCGTTAGACGGGTAGCTAGTTAAAATAATTAAACAGTTGTCCTGAATGACTGGACCATACATAAATCAAAAGCTATTAAATATTAAATTACTGGGAATTATATATACAGGGTGTTTCAGCTAAGATGTTACAAACTTCTGGGAGAGGTAGGGGACAACAAGACGACTGAAGAGGCAATGCTGGGTCGGAAATGTAGCTCCACGCGCCGACAAAATTTAGGGTGCAAAACTTCAACTGGTCTTAAAACGGGAAAAATTGTCGAAACGCTTTGGGTTTTGGTCAAAATTATTGTTATTATTTATTATTTCATAAAAAAATTCTGAGCAATATTGCTGCTAAAACATTGCTAGAGGGCGCTTTAGACTTTGGAACGCTAGGGAAAAAAATTTTCAATATTTTTTTTTAAGTTTTTTGATGGCTTTCATAAATTTAAACTTTAACTTGAATTTTGATATCAGATTTGGTATCCTCCGGGGAAATTTTTTGCGTGCAAAATGTTATAAAAGCATTCCGTTACTGACTAATTTGTTCAAAATAAATTTTGACTTGGTAGCCATTAATCAAAAGACATTGCAACTTGGAAACTCATTTAGATAATTTTGTGGTTGCGTGTAAGCCGAATAATTACTAGCAATTTTCCTCCTAAATGAGAAAGTTGGTCTGTGTGCAAAAAAAAAGTAATTTTATACCAAAAAATTTTAGTAAAAGAGGGTAAAAAACACAAGTACCAAATCACAAGAAGTAAAACACAAGGAAAGACTCAAAATAGGAGGAAAAAGCTGTTTACTAACTGCTATGCATAATCATAAAAGAAAAGTAAAGAAAAAGAAGGAAAAACTGCTGTCAAAGGAGGTGTTCGAACTGACGCCCGCCGCATGTGATGCAGGCTTCACATCTTCGCTTCATGGAGCGTCGGATAACATTTCTTGAGTGTTTCATATTTCCCCGGCTGCTGCACTGAGTGCGTGCTATAAGTTCCTCGGCGCTGTTTCGGGTGTTTCGTACACCAAGGATTTCATTTGCCCCCAGAAGAAATAATCCAGACAGGAAAAGTCTTCGGGGAGGCCAAACACTGGACCTCCACGGCCAATCCATCGTTCACCACATGTTGCATCAAGTGATTCCGAACAGAAATACTGAAATGTGCGGGGCTCCATCTTGCTGGAACCACATGGAATACGAGTCGCAGCGGTAATGTGTGCGCTGTTGGCAAAACTTGTTCCAAGAATATCAGGTAGCGTGGACCAGTCAGACGATCAGGCAGAATAGGGTCCTATTAGATGATCCCCTAGAATGCCAGCCCATACGTTAACCAGGAAACAATCCTGTGCAGCCTGAGTACGTGTTACATGTGGGTTCGCTGCTGCCCAAGTGGCTGTTACGAGTGTTGAAAATACTCTCGAAAAAGACGCCTCATTTGAACAACACGGAGGCTGCAA
The DNA here is from genome assembly GCA_019973935.1 of Trichonephila clavipes. Classification (NCBI taxonomy): domain Eukaryota; kingdom Metazoa; phylum Arthropoda; class Arachnida; order Araneae; family Nephilidae; genus Trichonephila; species Trichonephila clavipes. Next base: position 224,565 of record BMAU01008784.1, read on the forward strand.
AAAAGGGATTTGCAATTGTTGCTTACCACTGTGAAAAGGCCTGACGAGGTGCAATTCTTTTAGTGACTGGACGCTGGTAGTGAAATGGACGCAGGGCACTATCATCGAGAATCCTCCAAACGCTACTGTATGAAATCGATTTCATTTGCGATACCTCGTGTATTTAAACTGGGAGTGGTCTCTACCATATCTAGTACAATTTCCTCGTTCAATTCGGTACGTGCCGTCCGATCTCGATTACGTGCTGCCTTCTGGAATGAACCGGTCTCACATAATTGCTGCTGTAGGCGAGCAAACATGGTATGAGCAGCAGTCCGCCTGAAGGATGCCTTTCGGCGTACAAGAGCGCTCGTGTGGCCCCGTACGCCAGAATCATATCTGCTTTCTCTGCGTTAGTGTACTCTGCCATCGTACAGCCAGTCTGTCGATGGAAATAAAGCTTCCTTCCAGCGGACTCCTTCTTATCGTTCTGTCCCTCTGGCGGCTAATTCAACTCTCGACGTTGAAATTTGCATATTCTGCCTTTAACACTCTCTCGCTAAAATTTTCGCCGAGAACCCTGCTCGCTTTATTTGCCACGACACTTGCAATTCCTGAGCTAATCATACTTTCGATGGTCTTACTGCTTCAGGAAGGCATTTCGGGACCACCTTTCCTATGTTATTCCGAGTCGTCTAGGTGCACTCTACCTCGTTGGTAGTACACCTAGATACTCGGAATCACATGAAAGATGTCGGAAATGCCTTTTTACTTGTCTGAAGCATCTCTGGTTTTAAATTTGGCAACAATGTCAAAATTTGTTTTGAACAAATTAGTCAGCAAGGGAATGCTTTTCGCGCAAAAAACCGCACCGAAATTGTGCCCTGAACAATGTTCGATTTTTTACATCAATTTTTTAGGAGGATACCAAATCTGCATCAAAAATCAAGTTAAAGTTTCAACTTATGAAAGCCATCAAAAAACTTAAAAAATATTGAACATTCCAAAGTCTAAAGCGCCCTCTAGCGATATTTTAGCAGCAATATTGCTCAGAATTTTTTTTATGAAATAATAAATAATAAATGACCAAAACCCAAAGCGTTTCGACAATTTTTCCCGTTTTAAGACTAGTTAGTTTTGCACCCTAAATATTTCCGACCCAACATTGCCTATATACTTCGAGTCGTCTTGTTGTCCCCTACCTCTCCTAGAAGTTTGTAACATCTTAGCTGAAACACCCTGTATATAGCACAGGTGTTGTCCTCGCCGCTTGACCACGGTTCAAAATTACGAGGCCCGTCACCATTAGGCCTCGTGTTACTTCACAGTGCTACTTAAATCAAAACAAAATGTGGTATTAATATTGTGTATTTTTTCTGTGAGTAAAAATGTTTCAATTTATATATTCTTAAACAGTGAAGATCGTTCTTATTTTCATTGTATCATTTACTGTTATTCAACTTCTTAATTGGTTTGCCCGTACACCGTATGGGCTGCCCAAAGCTGGCCACAACCCGTATGCCCGTACGCTGTATGGATACTGATATTTTCTTCTTTCTGTCTTTGATTTGCACATATTTTTAATTCTTATAGCGAGATTATTAGTGCTAGAGATGCAGTTTGTCCATAGCACTAGAATACTTCTCATCCGGGATTGTTTTGTGGGGAAGGTGAGATTTTTCTTCGAAGGCAGGAGCTTAGGTTCTTAATAATATTCGATAAAAAAAAAGATTATTCGGGATTGTGACAGTAAAATATGCAATTTGTTGCTCGAGAAGAAATGAAAATGGAGATGCAATCCAAAAAAGCTGATATTACCCAATGCAATGTAAGCCTTAGTATTACACCATTCTTTAAAATTATACGTCCATATGCACACATACATAAAATCCTAAACCATTCGAAAAAGAGGTACAAACATGAAATTTTATTGAAAATATGAGAGAAATTCTTTTAAGATATACTAGATAGTGTGCAGAGTGTACTTATAAAAAAACATTAAGGGGGGTCTGTGTTCTTCAATTATAAAATAAAAAGTACTATGAAAACTTTTAAATTGAAAATTAAAATAAAATTCTTCCATTTTCGCATTGTGTTAAGTATTATATTTAGCTATATGCAATAAAAAATGTGACCTTTATTGGAACATTTTAGGCAAAAAAAAGTGAACTCTTTAGAGGCAAATTCTGTTTTTTCAGCTCTACTTCTCCCAAAGAGTGTTAGGCCGTGGTAGTCCAGTGGACAACGTAACGGACTCTAGGCTGGTGTGTCATGAGTTTGAGCCCGTTACCACTGAAGCCGTGTAGGGAGCGATGCAGTTAAATCTATAGAGAGCTCAAACGTCCTCCCGTCGGTGTGGTAGTTAGAAGAGGGGGTGCCGTGTCAGATGTCGGCCTCGTCACTTGAGCATGGTTCAAAATGATGAGGTCCGTCACCAAAAGCCCTCGTGTAGCTGAACAGTGCAACGGTAATATTCACTCACTCACCCATCCAAAAAGTGTTAGATAATTATCTGAAAAACAGCCTCGAGTGGGCCTAATTTTGTGCATATTATTCTTGCATGCAGTCAGAAAGAGGGACAAGTAGCTTAGCTCTTAGTATAGGGAACTTATGCCTGGAGCAGGAGTTATAATTGCCCTTCCTCTTCCAGTAGTTAAGATGCAATGAGCGTAGGATATCTTGACTCTCCATTAGGATTTAGTTATTAGCGAACTCACTTGCGACCTTTCCATAATCTGAAATTTATTATAATTGTTCTCTCAACTTAAGAATCTTTGCTTCTTTTCACTCAACTTCAGAATGTATAATATATATACTTGTTTTCTGATACACCATTCAGTTCTTTGTCTCTTGAGTGTTTGGTTACTTCAGTCCCAGATGCATTATAGTTAATCAAATGGATAGTTAAACTTTACAAAGCATTTTTCGAAAAGTGTCATTTAATCTATCTTGTAAAAAGATTTCGACTGTGTGTCCAGAAAAACGAACATCATTTTGAACATTTACTGTGATTTTACTATGTCTGACACCTGACAATAAAGTTAACCGCTTAACCTTTGTTTGTCCTTTATTCTGTTTGTTAATATAATTCACCTTTCTTTAAAACTAAACCACAAAGGTTGATGTGCGCGGCTTTTGAAACACCCGGTATTTTATTATATATTACTCTGTGTCGATATATTGACCGGTGTTTCCTACACTCCTTACTTAACTGTGACTGAGCACGCCCTATTTTCCCGCTCTTCCTATCCCAACTGTAACACTACACCCCCGTACCAGGGACATTCTAAATGTAAAGAGGAAGTGCATTCGATTGGACGTAAGGTCTTTGTCCACACAAATCCGCAGCACCTTCAAAGGTAGGATTTACATCTATACCAGCATTATTACTCAAAATTAAGAGTAAATGAATTGTAAATAATTAATGTAGTTGGCTAGTGGCTGAGTGGTTAGTACATCGCTCTTCCACACCACAGATCCGAGGTTCATACCCCGGGCTGGGCAAGATTGACTCAGCCTTTCATCCCTTCAGTGTGTCGATAAATGAGTACCAAGCTTGCTTGGGAGCTTAACCCTGGGGAATTTTGCGTCAGACTGACCATCTGACCGGAACATCTGCTCATACACTTCAGGGCTGAAGGTCGCGTATACTGAGTTGGGCACAGTAGGCTTTGACCCTTATGGGCTGTTGTGCCACTGAGTAATATATACATTTATTTGTATTACCTCCATTTGACACCCCTGCTCAAAAGAAATGAAGTATCTTTTAAAAAAACTTCAACTACAAATTTCCCGCACTCATAATGGATTATAGATTAATTACAATTCTTTTCGCAAATTACATTTTCTTGTTTTTCTTTGTTTATAATTTCTGTTTTAGTTAAAAGTTAGGTTATTTTTCTTAAAAATAATTAATAACTGCCAGTAATATAATATTTTACTTAAGTCATTTATTTGCTGACTGTTGCCAAAATATATTGAAACTAAAATTTTATTTTCTGAATTACTTCCTTGTTATAACAATTACAACGTTGATTTAAACAAAAAGTTATTGCATTGTTTTTAACGAAAATGGGAAAAATTCCTTTTTCTTACATTTCTAAGTGTTAAAAAAAATAATAATATCGAACCTTTTATTTTAGTTATTTCTTCAACTTTTTCTTTATTTGCTTGTTGCCGCAATAATTTTTGACGTGCAGTTCACTTACATTCATTACATTAAAGTGAAAACAAACTTCATAACTTTTTATCAATATTTGTGACTTAAGGATTATTATCACATATTTCGGAACTGCAATATAAAAGGGTTCGGGAACTATTTTCTTTCATGTGAAAAAAATTCCCGTTGTAAGATAAGTCTGAAACTAAACTTCAATCACTAATAGATTACGTTAATGAGGTATACCAGCGTTTCTCAAATTGTGGGGCGCCCCTAGGGGCGTGATAACCCTGTGTGGGGGCTTGAGCATATGGAAAAATCAAAAATAAAAGATTATTTAAAAAAATTATTAATTTACTGAAAAGAAGTCAAACATAATACATTTTGACACATTTACACTGATATAATATAAATGTTTCAGTACTGCACACTGTATTTGATGATTGATTTATCAATACTAAGCAAGAACATGCTTGATAAGTACTACTGACTTTCATGGTATTGTCATATACAAAATTTAATGCTTATCTTGATAAATTGTACAGTTCATAATTAAAATCGTACTGCAGCTTTAGCGTACTTACATCTTTACATTGTAATTATATGGAGGTGGGCGCGAGGAAAGTTATGATTGAAAATTGGGTCGTAAACATTGAAAGTTTGAGAAACACTGAGGTATGCATAAGAATAAGACAATCGTTTCTTGAAAAATAATAATAAAAATTTTAAAAGAATCTAACATGTGATAAATAATGAAGTTTTCACGTCCCCCTTTTAACATTTTTACACAATGAAGAATGTCTTTAATAATGATTTATTGGAGTGGAAGTAAAAATATGTAAAAGTATACTCAGTTAAAAGAAAGAAAAATTTGTAAGGAAATATATAAAAGAGTTACAAAGGTACTTTAAAAATATTAATGGATGCTTGAAGGATTCGTGATAAATTTTTTGTCAAAACTGACAGAAATATATTCTATGAATCTCGAATGGAAAGGTAGTTTAAAAAGGCCTTTCAGTCATCAATTGTTAGACTCAAATGAAAGATATAGCACAGTGCGGTTACTTTAAAAAATGGCATTTGAACACATGTCGTAATTTAAAGAGATAAAATATGATTCTACGTAGTCGCCGAACCAGACTTGGAACTGATTTTTTCTATGAATTATTAACGAGGCTATATTATGTACAGTATTTGAAGTAAAATTGTTATTTTTCGTTATGAAACTTACATTAATATATGAAATTTTAAATATTATTATGCCTTTTTTTATCTCCATGAGGAAGTAGAAATTTAGAGGACAATAAATATGTCTTAATCAAAAAGAATCACTATCGAAAATAATCAAACCATAAAAACATTTGTTTTAAGGATGTTTAAATTTTTAAAAATCAAAATTTCTTGTAAACTATTATAATTTCTGTTTTCAGCAAAATGAAATACACGATAAAATCTTTATTGGTACAGGTGAAGGACACATTTTTATTAATTAATAATGTTATTCATGAGTTAACGTTATTAAGTGAAGTACTGTTTGGGCTGAATCGAAATGATCACTTAATCCCTTAATTGTGATACATATTTTAGAAAAATGGAAACTTTTGACTGTTTAAATTTCTTCTTTATATTATAAAAGTTAGAAAATGGTTTTTTATTACAAAAATAAAATTTAAATGCAATAGCTACTATATTTATAATTGTTACATATACATAAAAAAGTATTGGACATCTTTTTCAATTAGAGTAAATTAAACAAAATTTTGAAACTAAATATAATATAACCAGTCTAATATAATATAAAAACACAATATGATTTTCGATACAAAAATTTTACTAATTTTTTACAGTATAGCAGTGGCGTAGCGAAGGTGATTCGAAGCCCCCTCCTGCAAAATCAGGTTTTGTGCCTCAAACCGGATCTTACAAATAGTATATACTTGGCATCAGTCAGGCTTTGGGCCTTCTAGAATCCTGATCCCTCCGCAATGCGTGGGTGTACGTTACGCCAGTGCAGTATGGTATATCCCAAAACACGTTACTGCACACAAGCTCATATCGCACTCTGCAATTAACTCGTGTCTCACGTCTTATCATGTCATGTATTAAGAAAATAGTGAATTAACTATCCGAAAGTCGAAACGAGTTCAGCCCGAGCTTCACAAAATAGAAACGTTAATTTATCTCCTACCCGAAGTCAGTTTGGGCATTACAAATACTTCACGTAATAATTGCCCAAATTGTATTCGGGCGACACTGGCAGAGGGTTAATAAACATATACTGGTCAGTGCAGACAACATAAACAATAGAAAGGTACTTTTTCTCACAGAAGATGATCAATCGAAATTAAATGCTAAAAGCTTATATTATTTGTGAAATGTTTCACGTGAGCTCTAAATGTTTATCAAAAAACACAAGTATATTTTTCTCATTTATATTCTCATCTAATTTTAGTTTTATCAAAATAGTGAAACTGTATTTTAAAAAATTATGTTAAAAAATCAATCTTACTCCCATTTAGCATTTTAATTGGCATAGTATTTACATTAACATTTTTATACATTTTAATTTTTGAAATGAAAAAAAAAACGTTCTATACAAAATATTTCAATTCGCTACTTTTTCCATTAAATTAAATATAATAGCATTAATTTGTAACTTTATCGCTAAATAGTAGTCAAGTTCTGATACAAAGTATGATTTCTTCAGTTATGGACGTTAAATGCATTTTCCTTCTGTCTTTATGAGAGAAAATCCTTTTGAAATTTAGATCAATAAAAAATAAAATTTATAATATATAAAGTATATTCTATAAATATAGAGTACATCGTGTGAAAAGCATTATTATGTGCGCTATTTCTTCTATTTTTGATATAAAAATTCAATTTTGGAGAAATCTAAGAAAAGTTGAATGAAATTATTTAGAATCATTGTGTGTGTGTGTGTTATATGAGAAGCGAATTGAAAAAATACTGATTCAAACCATATTACTTTAAAGCTCATATAATTTAGATCTGTATATAAAAAAATGGCTTTTCCTATTTAAGTAAACAAAAAATTCTAATAAACATATGTATGCTGCTGGTTATATATAATTTAGCATGGCACAGAGCTGGTCAACTTACCAGTAGTCAGTCATATAGGGTACACCTTGATGTCCAGCAATGGAGGCAACAGCAACAATATGGCCACGATCGAGTTCGATCATACGAGGTAAAAATTGTTGGAGAGTCTATGAAAAAAAATGCGTTGATCAATTCAATAAAAATGATATAATACAAATATTTAATTTTTTCTTTATATTTGGATGAATGAGTTAGTGGCGAGAAAATACGCTTGATGAACGTACAGTTTCGTAGTCCCGTTGTTACGAAGTCTATAACAATTGCATATTCTTTAAATCGAATACATTTTCTGCAAAAGAATAAAAAAGAAATTGAAGAAAATTGGTAGAAAAAAGGGGGATGTTTAAAAAATTAATTTCAAAACAAAGAGGTTTATTGTACTTTTGAAATTTATCGCTTAGAATTTATTTCATTTTTACCCTTCATTTTAAAGGAACAATACAATACTTTAAAAAAATTAAGATTATTTCATCTAATAATACTATTCTACATACACAACAGACAAAAACTTTACTTGCCATTAATTTACCCTCCCCCTTAAAATGGAACATACGAAAGTACATGCTCTAAGAACTTAAATATCATGTTACCAATATTTTAATCGAATACATTACGAAAGCAAAATTTAGGTTACATAAAATAAAAAGTTTAACTCTTAGTTAATAAGTATAATAGTCAATATAACTGTTAAGTTATGTTTAAGTCAATACATATACACATATAGCGCATTAAAATTCAGACATTTTAATGAACTTTGTGCAATTTAAATTTTTTATGCTCCGTGATAAACATATACCAGGATTACAATCAAGAACATAAAAAAAATTAAGAAACTATGAGATCAGTAAAGATAGTTAAAAATTTAAACATTTTATGTGTTTTCATTATCAAAACAATGTTGCTTCAGACTTACGTAGTGGTTCTAATCCATTTCTCAAAATAACAAGAGAATAAAACCCCCCCATGTTTATTTTAACATGGATTTATTGATTGACTTAAATACTTTGGGAGTACAAGGTTTCACATGAGGCAACTTTGTGCCCGTCAATTCATTTCCTGTCACTCCTCAAGTGTGAAGAGCGGAGATTATTCTTTTCACACTCGGATACAAAACTGACTGAAAACGAAATGCCGCAACGAAGTTCGTAGTCTCATCGGTACAATGATTGAGTCCGAAGAAGTAAAAAGCTTTTTCCATTTTCAATACACAAGTAGGTTCATGTGAAGAACGTAGCTTCCAGAATAGCCTTATAGTTGAGTCAATTAGTGGAACATGCTTTTGAAAATTTTACAGCAGAGTGTGCGAGTTGACTACGTGTGAAGGGAACCGAGACGATTTTTTATTCAAAACTAGCTCCCGACTGTCTACTCCTCCTATGGGCTCGATTCATGGCATCACATGTTAAAGGCAAACATGTGCTCTCCATTGATTTCAAAACAAACATTAAACTAATTGTACTTGTAATCTAGTATTTGTAAAACTCAGATACAATGGAAGTTTCTGGTCCTACTTTGTTTCCTTCCACACTCTTAGGTAGGCAAGACGGAGAGGGATCGACTTCAGGGGGAAGTCGAAAATTCACATTATTTTCAGAGTTACCACCAATTGAAATAATTATTGACGTTTTTTTCTTAAAATTGCTCCCCTCTGTTGTCAAAATATGAACAAACCCACTTCTAAGTTATATATTTCAAAAATTCTAGTTGAGCCTCTGTAGAGAGGTCTGAGCTATATACAGGCGAAATATTATTATAATATATAGAAGCATTTTTCACAAAAGAAGAGCATTTGGAAAAAAGATTATTCTAAGTGAATTTTTTGCCAAAATATTATATTTAAATTTATATTTTTGGTCAAAATGTCCTTAAAACAATTTTATGCATATATTCTAATCTAGTAAGTGACACTAAATATCATGAAAATTATCCATTTATGCGCTTTACAAAATCACGGTTCCGAACGTAGTCGGAAACGAAGTTCTGTAATTTTGGTGTAGAGAAATTGCACAACGAATTATTTTAAGTATTATATTAGGAAAGTTACAATTAAAGTACAAATATTTTGACAGAATTGTTGAGAGAAACAAGGAAAATTATTTATGCATTCACTTTTGTTTACTGCTTGAAACTTTTCATAATTTGAACTTTATGGTAATTCACTACCGCTGTTAAATGACATTTGTGCAAAGTGTGTCAGACTATATACTTTAAATTTTGTACATATTTGAATAATACATATACATCTAGATATTACTCATATGTATAAATTAAAAGTGTATCTTTTTATTTCAGTGCCTTATGTTGCAAAAATAATATTATCTATCTATAGATACAGATTGGATGACGAAATTGTTATTTCTTTAAGATGTATATATATATATATATATATATATATATATATATATATATATATATATATATATATATATATATATCATATGGTAATGCCGAATAGGATACAAATTTTCGATACATTTCAAAGGGGTGACGGAAAACAAGCGTAATGATTTTTTTTGTGTATTGTTGTTGCAAATGCCACCTGTCTAATGTAAAAGATCGAGGATTCCCCAAATTCCTCGCGGCAAAGGGCTAGGAGTACGCCAGTCGTTAGCTTTAGAGTACCGTTCAGGTGACAGTATGATTTGGCTCTGTTCCACCCAATATTTTGAAGGAAAACACCCTTTAGATGGTCAGGGGCCTCCCACTTCTCTTCTCCTTTTACTAACCTTACGAGAGAACTTGCGGTTTGACGGCTATTTAAAGTACCTCCCATGCCGCATAGGCACTATAAATTTAATAAATATCCTTGTCTTCTTCGGGATTCGAATCCAGGCCCTATGTCACAGCAGTCAGTGTTACTATCCACTCCTCAGGATGGGCGGCTGTTTGTTTTTTTGTATAAGAGCGTTGAACTCAAACTCAAGAAAAAGACATGGCAGAGACATATAAATATAAATTAACTTCTCATGATATCATTGACGAATTACATTACTATTTAATAAAACTGTTTCAAATTTCATCTGTAAATAGTAATACATTCTTAGAAATGTCGAAGTAATTATGGGTGTACAGTTTCGTAGACATTAAGTATACTTCTAGTACATGTGCAAAAGCGATAAATTTGCTTCCAATAATCAGTATTTTAATGCTATATCAATCATTATTACTATTTCTTGAAGCAATTTTGATGAATTATTTTGAGCATTGATGTCAACTATGTTGTGAACAATTAGTTTATATTTTCTTCTGCAACTGTTTTTTGTGTTCCAAAATGTCATTCTAACGCTTGTAAATTATTATTATGCAAAACTATTTGTCGTGTTGTGTTTTGTTTCTCATTCAAGTATGTGATTCCACACACAGAGAATCATTTTGTATACAATGTTGTACTGTAAAATAAAAATTACGGTAAATAAGTTCCTTACCATGTTGCAGAGAGTTCTTGATTATAATCAATTACTGTAATCTGTTGTGTGTGTACTGTATCTCATACATATAGATAAATAATACTGACTGTGTAATGCTAAAAATTACAGATAATAAATGAAACAATTGTGAACAAGTGAAAATCGAATCGTGTTAGACACAAGCAATGGATACGGAGAGTATTTTTAATTATTTTATTATGGAACGTATTCACATACCATTTATCATACCGTGTTGTTCTTAGTCACAATTAAATTGATTCTTTCGTTTGATATCAAAGCAAATGACTCAAATATTTTGGAAAAATGCACTGGATCCGGGAGACCATCGCAATCCGTGATTGGTTAAATGAAGAAAAATTGTTTAATTGGATACGAAATATTGAATGGCAACGAAAACGTTCCGAGACAAGTAATAGTGTTTGGATTTTACAAGCATTGTAAGGCCCAACAACTTTTATGTAACCTAATTACAATATCACATCGGCAATTATTCAATTGGAACGAAATAAGACTCGAATTCTAACTAAATTAAAAATAAAAAATATTCGCTTAACTGTTAAAAGGCAGATTTGAGGCATAACCACGTAATTTCAGTCTCCAGAGACATTCACTTCTCTTAGCTAATTCTGTGGAAAATTATACAGGTTTCTTACTAACTCACATAGATTCACTAATATCCTAAAAGTTACCATTTCATCCTCCTCATGTTTCTCTATTTCAAATATCTAAATAGCAATCTTCATCTGCATATCACGGTTCCTTTTCAAGGGGAAGTTCTCAAATCAAGCGATCAACAAACAACAGTTTTCCCCTAAAGTTAATTGCGAGAACCCGCGATAATACAATGCGTTACCAGAACTGTGCAAAATGAACCAATTCTCGTAGAAAAAGATGACCTCTTACCGTAGCGGAGTGCCCCACAGTCGGTACTAACATCAGCCGTAGCTCTTTTAGATTTCGTAAAAAATACCGTGAAGATAGTAACTACAAGGAATTAATAATCCTTAGAAATCTATACATCACTATTTGGAGAAAGCTGATCGAAATGACGAATTAACAGTGTTATTGTAAACAGTAATAAATTAAGAAAAAAAGACCCTAGTTTTTTAAATTTTATACTTCTTATTTCAATTTTCATATATAATGCTCTATATAAATGAGATTTTTACTCTCCGATATATTTCTTCTCAAATCCTTTCTTATTCTGGATTATCTCCAACTCTGCTATATACAAGGTGGGGCTATTAAATAATGAGACCGATGCTGTTACAGAAGAAATAGGCATGTGCCAAACTCCAGTGACAGACAACTTGTGACGAATCTTTACGGCACCTTTCCACTAGTACTCTTAGGCGTCTTTGGGGATTGTAAATTCGCGTATATTTCCAATCACTCTAAAAGAAGAAAATGGGATATGTAAAGTAGATAATTTAAGGAGAGTGTTGTAAGTTAGAGGAGAAGAAGGCTATTGAGCCAGCAGCAGTAGTGACAAGATTTATTGGATTACGATATTGGAGCATTGCTGTTATTATTCCAGTGAAGGAGCCTTAAGAGGTTAATATACCTGAAAAGATTATAAGTACTACCAGGTGATATATTCTAGTTTAATATCGCTTACCACGAGCGTTAGTTTAATAAAATTAGTTTAAGTTAATGAAAGCTAATAGTTCAAGTTGCGTGTATTTCTCAGACCTCATATTCCGGCAAACCTTTTTGATAGTGAGCGTAGTTATTGATTAATTTCGTAATTTAATTTACTATTAAAGGTAAATCCCTTTTTGACGTAGACATATAGCTTACTATTTGTTATTAGAATTTTGATATTTTAACCAAGTGAATAAATATAAGTTATTATTATACAAATGGCGTCTGGTCATTCTTTGCCTCAAATTAATCTTAGTGTCCAGGGTGGAACTCAGGGGGATTCTCACATACTATTTTGCCTGAAGCTTTCTTTTTCGATTGCAGTACTTTTAGTTTCTATAAAAAAATCCGTACAGCTATAGTCTTCGTTTACATCAGAGTTCTTTTATTTTTGTTTTGCTGGAAAAAGGATAAGTACGAAAACAGATCAACGAATTGGTGTGAAATTTCACATGAAACTTAGAAAAATCGCAACTGAAACTTATAATTTATTGAAAGAAGTACATAGCAATGAAGCTTTATCACGTGCAAATGTTTCTGAATGTTAAAAGTGTTTTCAAAATGGCCGAAAAGTGGTTTGAAGGTGATTCACACCCATACCTCCCTTCCACATCAGAAAATGATGACAATATTGAAAAAATAGGTGTTCTGGATCGATTTGACCATCGGTTATGTACTCGTGCAATTTTTGAGACTGTTGAAATCGACAAAGAAATCCATATGTCAAATTTTATGTAACAATTTCGGCATCCAAAAAGTGTGTGTCAAAATGGTGCCTAAAATTCTCACGTTTAAACAACAAGAATTTCACAAAAATATTTATACTGACACATTAAAGGCCATTGAAAATGACCCAAAAGTATTGAAAAGGGCATTAAAGTGTGACACATCGTGTTTTTTTACTTATGATCGTGAAACAGTGCAAATATATGGCCGAAAAGAAGCCATCCACCGAGAGCCAAGAAAGATCTAATGAGCAAACCAAAATTTAAAGCAATGATGATAGTTTTTTCGATATTCTTGGGATTGTGTACCTTCATTGGTTCTTGAGGGTCAAACTATGAATCAATATCACTACCTTCACGTTCTTGCTGAACTCCATGAAGGAATAAAAAAGGACCACAGAATTGTTAAAGGACAAGCCATGGGTACTCCACCAAGGCATCGGCTAATTTTGCATCGTTTGTCAAGAGGTTTCAAGCCAAATACAGTATTCCAGTATTAGAACATCCATTTTATTTGCTGAATCTTCAGCCATGTGACTTTTTTTGTTTCGTAAGATGAAATCTGTATTAAAAGAACATAATTTGAGTCCATTAAGGCTGTTTTCGCCATATGTACAAGAGCGTGAACTTAACGTGGAGCACATTTTCGGACATTAAAAATGCCTAAATTTTTATAAAAATTTGTGATATTGTAATTCATGCATTTGTTTATAATAGAGTGTTTTTAAAATTTCAAAATAGTTCATAAATAATTAGTTTTTTTAACACGTAAAGGGATATAACTCATTTAATATTACGGTATAGGAGAAAAAAATGCGAAACACATTTTATAACAGAAAAAATGTCCTAGCTAGGATAAAAATGAGTAATATAATAAAATAAGTGATTCTCTACAGGGTAGTGAAGCCAGAATATAATATTAATGTTCAAATACTTTTATATATGAAAACATATTCAGAATTTGGGTCCTATTCTTTAACATTATCCGAAGACAGCCTTAAATCTGGGAAAGAGAAAGAGGCACATGTCCTGAAGAAGCTTTCACAAAAAGACTTCCAGCTGTATTTTGAACATTGGAAGATTCGTATGGAGCATTATAGAGATAGAGGCGGGGTGTATATAGAAGATGATAATTAGTAAACGGAGTATAAAATCAAAAAAAAAATTTTATAGCATCACTCTCGTTATTTAGTAGCCACACCTTTTATACCTGCTGGTGGCTGCGGTAGCCTAGTGGTCAGGATATCGGATCATGGTTGGCATGTCGTGAATTCGAGTCCAGTACCACCAAAGACCCGACGAGTAGGAAAGCGATGCCCGTTAAAACTGTCGAGAGCTCAAACGTCCTCCCATTGGTGTGTTGTAGTAGTTAGGAGAGAGTGGTGCCAGCTCAGGTGTCGTCCTCGTTACTTGACCGTAGTTCAAAATTACGAGGTCCATCGCAAAAAGTCCTCGTATAGCTTAACAGCGTGACGTTAATATTCCCTCACTCACTTGTATACCCGTTGACTTATATTCAATATACAGGAATAGATGTGACTGTGTGTTTACAAATCATTGTTACTTACGATTAACATACTTACCCAGAAATGAGCCATGGAATTAACCTCAAAGCACCTTCTGATGATGTGGCTGGGCAGGTTGACAAGGGACTGCCCCGAGAAGACACCGGCGTTGTTAATGAGAATGGATACGTCCCCAACCTCCTGCTTTACTCGGTTAGCTACCTGAATGACCTCCTGCTCATTGGTGACGTCCACTTTGTACGAGAAGACAGTGCGACCCGCCGCTCGGAGTTGCGATGCTACGCTTTCATTATTCTCCTGGTAAGTAAATAAATGAATTTCATTCGTTGCTTAAATAACAGTCTTGCATTCTAAGTTAAAAACGCAAATTATATATATATATATATATATATATATATATATATATATATATATATATATATATAAAGGAGCTTATTTACAAAAAGGAACGTTTTTAATGTTTTAAAAAATTGTCAAGTCGCATATTTTACGATTTCTTATTAAAGAAAACATGGTACACACTCACATACGTATTATACCGTCAACCGCTTTCGTTAATTCAAAAATATTTGATTTAGCGTCTTTTGATTTGCAGAAACTGGTCGACAATATAATACGTAAATACGATTTTGCATCATGTTTGCTATTCGTATATCGTTAGTTGTATTTCAAACTACAGTAGGAAAAAATTAATCACCATATTAAATTCTTATAATATGATAGCATATTATATGAAATATTTTTTCAACTTAAATAGTTAACAGAGCAAGTTCAGACATCAGCTACTATTTTCTTTTTTTAAAAAGTAAAACATTAAAAAGTTTTTGCCTTTATAACCGTTCAGAAGCTTTAAAAAAACGTTACCTGAACACTTTTCAAAAATATCTGCTTTCACCTGCAATGCATTTAATTTTTAAAAATGTGACACATTAGAGATAAATTTCTTTAATATATCACAATTCATTAAGGAATCCGACTACGTTCGGAACCGCGATTTTAAAAATGCGCATAAATGGATAATTTTCATGACTTAGATTACACTACTTAGATATCACTTAGATTAGAATACGTGTATAAAATGGTTTTAAGGACATTTTGACAAAAAGAGCTATTTAAATGCAATATATTGGCAAAAAATTAACTTAGAATAACCTTTTTTCAAAATGTTCTCCTTTTATAAAAAATGCTTCTGAAAGAAAAATATTTTGCTTATATAAAGTAAAGACTTCTCCAGAGAATCGGAACTATTTATTTTGAAAAATTCACATTATTTTCAGAGTTACAACCAATTGAAAGAGTTATCGGAGTTCTTTTCTTAAAATTTCTCCCCTCTGTTGTCATAAAACATGGATAAACCCACTTCTAAGTTTTATATTTCAAAAATTCTAGTTGAGCCTCTGTACAGAGGTCTGAGCTATATACACGCAAAATATTATAGAAGCATTTTTCACAAAAGAAGAATATTTTGAAAATTGATCATTCTATGTTAATTTTTTTCAAAATATTGTACTTAAATAATTTTTATTCTAGTAATATTCTTAAAACGATGTTATATACATTTTCTAATCTAAGTAATACTAAATATCATAAATATTATCCATTTATACGCTTTTGAAAAATCACGGTTCCGAACGTAGTCGGATACCTTTATAAATAAAAACTCATCCAAAAAAATAATTTTTTAAAACTAATTCATTGAGGAACTAAAGTAATTCAATAATTCAATAGAGAAATGAACCATAATAAAATTATTAAAAAATGTATGGCGATTGTGAAGCTCTCATGTTTATCTTGAACTCTGTTTCTTCAAAACTTAGCTTTCTTTTTCACATATTCTTATATCAAACAATTTTTCCACTTCAAATTTTTGCGTAAGACATCCGACTAGGCAAAAACTACTTAATGAAGTAGCCATTTGAGTAGAAAAACATAGGTAATAGAAAATAACTTAAAGTTTTGCATTAATTAATGTGTCTAAACCAGAGAGATACTATGTTTAAATGAAATAACTTAACGATAAAAAAAAGTATGCATTTTAATAAAATTTTTATACTTAACAATTCTTGCTATAAGATATGGAATTTATCGATATTTTTATACAAATATATTGCATCTATTTTTACTATTTCTAAAGATGGTATGGATGATTTTTAATTCTTAAAAATTCAGAATTATTAAGTAATTGAAACTACACTTGGATATCGAAGTTCAATGCGCCAAGCAGCGCTTGTTGTCGAGTGATGTGGAATCCAAGATGGCGGCCTAGCTGTAACAAAGCGTCAGGAAAATAATTTTTAAGAATTACTTTTGGTTGACGAAAGTTTTTGAAGTACTGAAATAGCCTAGAATTTTAATGAAATAAGAAGAATGAAAAATTATTAAAAATTTACTTACTTTTCTGTGGAGAACAGCACGGAAAAAATCAATACCAGGATGTAAAAAAATACAACAATAGGAATTTAGGAATGTGCCGGAGAAAGAAGTAAAAACAAAAAAAAATATTGAAAATGCATTGTTTCAAAAAATAAAATTAAAAAAAAAAAAAACTAAAATTTCAAATTGCAAAAAAAAAAAAAAAAAAAAAAAAATACCATTAGGAAAAAATACTAATTGATTTTCATGTTACTTTTACCCTTTTCACATTTTAGGATAGCCTACATCAGCGAAATCTCAGTTAAAAAAAACACCGGCATTACGTTTAGAAAATAAAATGGACACAAAGTGAAAATTTGGTACTCCTTTATGTCGGTAATAATTAAAAGCGCACTCCTCACACTCTTTAAAAAAATCCTGTTACTAACCAATGATATTCAAAATATCCGTATTCGTAAACAGCACAAAATACAACAGAAGACTACATCAAAAGCTTGAAGAAAAATGCAATGAAACTAGTTAATTTTTTAAGGAAATCGAATTAAAATGGTCTGAAATTAATAGGGTTACCAGGAAAAAAACCCAATAAAAATTAACTATAAGTCATCTCCATGGCAACAACATTAGCACACGATAAAAATATCAAAAGTATCAGCATATTGTAACGTTTTTGCTTGTCTTGGCGAACATAAACAACAAATTGGCGCGTAGCTTCCCGATATCAAGTTAGCACCAAGTAATTAATGTGTCAAAAAGATAGAGAGATATTATACTTAAATTGAAAAGCTTATCCTAAAATCTTTTTTCATGCATTTTAATGCAACTTTTATACAAAAAAATTCTTGCTGTAAGATATGGATTTTATCGAAAATTTGGTTCTTACGTATTAGCGTCACCGCAGCAAAATTGGCGCCACGCGAATTGCGCCTTGATATCAAAACAACAAATATTCTAACGTACTTTGTTGAAAAATACCAATCAGGCAGATTTGGGTGGAAAATGGTGCGTTTCACACAGTGAAAATTTGCACCCGAGATTTGTACACATACATAGATCATCTATATTTGCGTAAAAATCTCGAATTTAAAGAAGCTTTTAGTCTTAAAATAAAATTTAAAAGTATTATCAATTTGTTTAGATATTTACTAATTAATTCGTAAGTTTATCAATCATAGCAGCTAGTAATATAGAAAGTTGTTCGCACTTTATGGAAAAGAACTTTTCTCGTTTACATTTTGAGATAAAACTTTGGCCACTTCAAAATAATTCTCTGCTAATGTTTTCTTTCGAATGGAATGTAAAATAAAAGATTTATTTTGAAAACGGCTTCTAAAATTGATAGATGGCTTGAAGGTAACGTCACACTGTGCTTTCCCAAAGAGAAATACTCATATTAACAAATTATAAAGCTGTGTAAAAATCTCAGTTATTGCATTTCAAAAAAGGTATCTATATTACATTAAATTTGAAAGGGAAAATGAAAAATATGACCCTTAAACCTCAACCTGAGACTGTTCGAACACAGGCAACTATTAAGAAAGTGAAGTCTTTGATCTTAAAAGAGAAAATTCGCTGACTCAAAGATTTATTGCTTCGAAACTAGAAATATCTTCCGGCTCTGTAAGTATAATAATAATAATAAAAAAGATTTAAAGTTAAAAAAAGATGTTTAAACTTAAAGTTCATTTGCTTTTGCCAAAACATATTGTTGAAAGAAAAACAAATTGCAGAAAATTATATGGGAAACACCTGATGGGGTTGAAAAATGGAAATTTTTGGTAACGCACGATGTGATATAAGTATATTTAAGTGACTGTAATAAAAGATCAATTTCCTATCGCTCAACTGAAAGAAATGACCGTACGAAATAGCCTCGACAGTGTTCAGAAAAGTTTCCAAAGGGATTAGTGATAATTTGCAAGATTTTGTTACAAGGCAAATTAAAAATAAAAAAAAGTCTCAAGTAAAGCCAAAATTAATTCACACACATTCTACTATCAAAAGAATATTTTAGAATAAATTTTTGAAGAAAAAATTCCAATCTTATATGGAAAGGACATTGATAAAGATGAGTTTCATACGGACAAAGTCTTTAATCACACGTCAAAGTAAACTGCCGCTTATTTTGAAAAGAAACAAACAAAAACAGGAATAAAGTATATCCCTTTTGATGAAATACGTGTCAAATCCCCCTACGCTTCTACAATGGACTATTGTGCTTTGGTTTATTAAAACGAGCCTTAGTTAAACGGCACCAGAGAAGAACACTGAACGTACTTTGGAAAACGGTTTAAGTGGAATGGAGTAAAATTGGCATGACAGTACTAAGAAAAAGTTTATTTTCATGAAAAATTCGAGCTTTAGAACTATTGTTAAGATTCATGGCTATCAGATAGAAGCAAATTGCCACCCAAATATACCACATTTAAAAAAATAAAGATAAACTGTCAAAATCGTTTCCATAAAGTGTGTGTGTGAACAACACTCTGTATATACAAAAATTAATTCTTTAAAAGATTTCCTTAAAAATTACAAAATTTTAATTACACTTAAGTCACTTAAAATAAAAATGGAATAATAGCTGTCATGCGACCTCCCAAGCCATCAAGTGCATTTTCTTGGAGGAATTCTAATTGTGCCGTCGAAAATAATTTCATAATTATGAAGGTATTTCTGTCCATAACAAACCTGTTAACAACAAATACTACAATGCATCTCACCAGCTATGGATATTTGAAATTTTGTTTTGTTATAAAAATTTATAAGAACATTGCCTATATATATACTTATAGAAATTATTTTAAATCACTTTTGTTCAACCACAGTGCGCATTAATTTCTAAAAGTGATCAACTTTTTCACCATCTTAAGTTCAATTGTAATTCAAGAATTTAGTTACTAGTATAGTCATAACTTATTTTTTTGGAAAAGTAACGTAAACATTTCTTAAGATTATTTCAATGATATTGTGACAAATAAATTAATATAGTTATAATAAATAGGTTAAGTAATGCTGCTCTATATATTAATGTAATTTAACTAAATAAAAATAATCTAATGCTATTCTTCAGTTTTAAACAGGTTCCCTATTTCTATCTATAAATTTATTTTCTGTAATCATACATACTCGATTAAAATTACCACGAATCCAATTCCTAATCAATGCAGATTAACGATTAAAAAATTGTTTTATTTCATAAACATTAACAAAATTATAAAACGAATACACATCTAAGCCCTTTATCTCACTTCATTTCGATTTAAAAAATTCTACAAATTTTTGTACCGTTTTTCGTATTAATTAACCCGGAAGTGGGGCACAGTCACTCCAGGCTCACATAATCGCTAATTCTTGGAAACTGTCTGTTACCAAGGACCTTATCAGTATCCTCCTATATGACAGTCTTCTTGGGGACTAAAATGTATTTGTTACATATCTTCCTCTTTTTTGGAAGTATAAACGTTTTTTATATTCTTAAGGTACTTGGGGGTGAATGAGTTCCTCACACAACCACTTTTGTTCAAAATATTTTCTTCGAACAGGCTACATTTTCCCCCGTGAACGATTTACTGGTTTTGATTGCTGTGTTGTATGACTTATTATGGTTTATAAATGTAATATAAAGAAAGAAATGGGCCTCTGTGCTATCTCTATTGGATGAAGTTGAAACTGATCAAGCAAAGGAAGAATCTAATGAAATAATGGATATTAATCGTGATTCCAAAAATAAATTTGAAAAAGTGATGAATATGAAACGTTTGGGTTGAAAGGAACATTTTTAAATGCTTCCTAAATAACTCCATCAAGAAAAATATAAAGCCACAAGTGTACCACAAGGTACACTTTGCCCTGTCAAAAAGACACAAGCGGGAAAAAGTTCAACATGCTATTTGTCGATCATCAAAGGACAATAAAACTGCAATAACTTGTACAACATATGACAGGTTTACATGCAAATAACATTCCTGTAATGTTAGCGAAAACTGTCTATGATTTGTGTCCTTTATTAAAGTCAAGCACATTTGAAACTTCTTGGTTCAGTTTAATATTTTTTTAAAAAATTTTAAAGAAAAACTGAAAAGTCCTTAAAAGTAGGTAAGTATACTTTCTGTTAATTAAATTATTCACTGGAATTACGCGATTATTATCATGTACAATAAAAATAGTGATAAAAAAAAGGATTTGGGTTATTGAGTCACCCCGAGTGACCATTAGCGTTAGTATCGAGTGCATGCCTGCTCCCGGGTTAAAACAGTGTTCGTGAGCATAAAATTGGGGGGGGGGATATAATATTAGCATTAAGAATACAAAACCTTTTTTCGGCCATTGTCACTATGTAATTGAATATTTAAGGACGTGAAAGTGGAATAAAGAAATATGTGAAGGTATGTCATTCAGTTTTCATAAACAGCCTTTTTTTAGAATAAATTATTTGTCTTGTATACACAAGACTGATTTTAGGCCAATAGCTTTCACCCTTTTTTAGTCTTACGTGTATATTCTTTAGCTTAAATTTTTGTATTCCTCCTTTGAAATCTTTTTTTCGTTTAATTCTGTATTTTATATTTATATTCAGCAATTTAATGGTCTTCACCCATGATAAATGGTAATGTAAGGCAGTGCAATATTTTCAGAACATGAACGTTAATTCTGTCATTCTATTTGATTTCTAGGTTAGTGTTCTTTTGAACATCTAGATAAATAAAAAAAAAACTCATAACTGAGAAATCCTTGAAACTTAGAAGTGCTTTATTAATAAATAATCAGTCAATAGCAGCTTAAAAACTACTAAAGTAGAATTAATTTTTCTGCAGGTTTTAATTTTTCTAACCATTATAAATCTTACATATACCGATTATTTTTTCTAAAATGTATCTTTTTTCTCTATAGCATACAAAACTTTTCATAGTCATTGACAATTTGTGAATTTATTTTATTAAATAGTTTTGAAATGTGAGATGGAATGATGCTTAAATTTATTCGCAAAAATAGTTAAATAAAAAAAAAGATATCGAATAAGAAAAAGAGGACACACACACAGTTCCATTTTTTTTAATCGAAGCATATCCAAACTTTCTATTATTTCTAGAATTCGAAGATACGACAGACATGCGAAAACGATATTCTCAACGGTGTTTTTCAACAAATAAAATAGCTCATTTGGCTGATTAAGTTATTTCATAATTAATATTATTTTGCCATGAAAATCAATGGTTTATTTTTTGTATACTTTTTGCAAAGAGGTTTAACCTTCCAGTTTGCAAGTTGGCGTGACTCGTACTTCTTACGACATAATAGTTTTCTTTAATATAATAGTTTTTCTTAATAGTTCTTTTAACAAAAAACATAAAAAAATGAAGTCAATGCCTACTTCGTTAGAAAAACGTACTGGCACCATCTGTTGCAGATAGTTGGAACTTCGACCGAAATAACACAAATCAAAATTAAAATTAAAAAAAATTATTTAATGAATTAATATTTGAAAAACACGTTATTAACATCAAGTGTCATCCACTACAAGTTTTAAAAAAGGTATTTGAACTTGAATTGATGAATAGAATGTATTTTATTAACGGCTGAAAATTTGAACAGGATTTATACCGGGTGTTTCAAAAGTCACGCACATCAACCTTTGTAGTTGAGTTTTACAGACAGACGAATTATGTTGACATACAGAATAATAGACAAACACACAAAGGCTGAACGGTTATCTTTACTGTCAGGTGTCAGATATGGTAAAATCATAGTAAATGTTAAAAATGATGTCTGTTTTCCATGACACATAGTTGAACACATTTTACCAGATTAATTGACATTTTACGAAGAGTGTGAGAAGTAATGTCCGATATTGCATGAAGAGTATTTCTCTTAAGTTTTTCAAGTATACGGGATTGTTCCTGAAGGTGACATTTTTCAGATATTCACAAAGAAAAAAACTCGTAATTGACAAGTCTGATTAACGCGGTGGCCAAAGTCTTTTGGAAATGACACGAACATCGAAAAATTCAATTAAAACTTCCATACTGTCCCGTAATGTGTGACACACGTTGCGCCATCTTGCTGCAACGAAGCTACCGTTCATCCTTGTTCAGCAAGGATATGAATTCCGCAATGATGTTTATGTAGACGGACGGTCTCTTTTCTGTGGACTTCTTTGTAAAGTGGTCTCCACATCTGCCACTTTAGTTTTCACTATGGACGCTCTACCCAATCGCTTCCTGACTGCAATCGATCCTGTGACCCAGGACCGTTACACTAAAAGTGTTATTGTTGATGCATTTGGTAATGTTTCACCTGGATATTTCTGCTGAAATGTTTTTATCACATGGCACTAAGATTTTGTAGCGAAATAAAATTCCATGATGGTTATTCTTTGCTCTTGGGAAAACATCATGCAACTCCCGTTGTGCTCAACTGGCTGCAACTGACACGTATTTTGAAAGTGATGTCTGATACGTTCAAAACTTCTTATGATAAGACCCTTGCTGACATCTAGTGACAGAACTCTCAACTAACCCTTTGGGTTTTGAGTTCCACACAACAAGGATTAGTCCTGTGGATGTGCGTGACTTTTGAAACACCCGGTATATATAGGAAGAGAGTGAACTATAAAAGTAGGATTTGTGTGAAAAATGAAAGGTAGTTTCTTAAAAAGTAAGTTAGAAAATCAATTAAGATACAACAAAGAAATTTAAGTTTGATTTTTATTAGCAAATAAAAAAATGTCTGCTTTATGTGTGTTAAGTTAAATATTCCAAAAATTCACTAATCATAGTTACAATTTTTACTTAAAGAAGATTCTACGTATATATAATTTCGCCTCTACATTATTTAAAAATGTTTTAATGCCAGAAAGAGCTTATATATTATTCAACTTTTTCTTTTTGAGTTTTTAAATTTTCCGTTTTACGCCATTTTTTTATTTATCTTTACTAGTATAAAGGTCGTCATTCATCTGGTATAGTGGTTAGCGACGCTGACTGCAGTGCCGTAGGGCCTGAGTTAGAATCCCGGAGAAGACATGGATGCTTGTAAATGTATAGTGCCTTCGCGGCATGGGGGTATTCTAAATAGCCGTCAAGCCGCAAGTCTTCTCGTGTGGTTGGGGGAAGAGAAGTGGGAGGCCCCTGACCACCCCCAGGTGTCCTCCCTAAAAATTGGGATGGAAACAAGCCAAATCGTACAGTCCTCTGTATGGTGCTCAAAGCTACGTATGACAGGCGTCATTTAGCCCTTTGCCATGATGAAATTCATGAGACTTGATCTGGCCTTTGCCGATCGGCTGGCATCAGTAACAATAACAACACAGATAGTTCTTATTGGACGTCATTAGATACACATTGTTTCGATTCCCATTAGTTATGTAGTTTACTTCAGTATTCTCACCACTGAGATATATCATTATCACTTTTCTAAAGTGGAACCACTTCCTAACTATATGTTTTTTTCCTCCTTTTTAGATATTTCTTGAAGAAAATGTTCCTCTTTTTTACCAACATTAAAACCATTTTTCTCAAATACATAAAATAAATGTATAGCTCAGAGTAATACAGATTATATACATCAGGGATGGTGAACCAATGGCACGCGACACAATATTTTGGGTACGTCAGCGATCAAAATGGTTTATATTTTAGTTCAAAATAACAAAGTTCACTATGAAGTACTATGAACAAATTCGAGTGATCGGTCACGGGGTGGCGGAAAGCACACTCGTTTGTTATTGTCTTACCTTAGTTACGTCGTGGGCTACAATTGCTTATGATGCAAAGTTTGTCTACACATAGCATAGTCCATTTCGTTGACACAGCTGCATTTTAAAGTTTATTCGTGTTATATTTACGATTTTTAACTGCTATTTAACATGGCTAGTTCAGCAAAAGAACAAAAAGTGCAAGATAGTTAGCGGACAAAATTTCAAACTTGGTGAATCTAGAAATACGGCATTTTTAGTAAAAGCGACAATGTGGTATGTGTTTTATGTTCTTGAACAGTGCTATGCAGAACATCAGGGGTAAAATGATATTTTGAAACGAATCACAAATCCTCTTGTCAAAAAAGTGAGCCAAACTATTGAACTGTTTAGAAACCGTTTGGCAGATAGCTCCAATTCAGCGTGCATTTTACTAAAAGTAACATCTTACGAACCTAATATAAGTAATTTGTCATCCAATCTGCAACATTAGAAGTCACACTAATGTTATTTTAATTTGAATTTCACGAATAACTAAAAAATATTTTCTGTAAAGTTCAAAAATGTAGTTTTTCGTACTAAATAAAGAGTTTTGAGTTGTTGGTGTGTTTATAATTTAATTATTTTCCCAATAATCATAAGTCAAATTTATTCGACGGCACGTCATTAAGCTCTTCTTTGAAAAAAAAATTGCACGTTGATCTATAAAGGTTCGGCATCTCTGAACGAATAAAGCAGCAAGTCATTAGAAGGAAAATTATAGTTCTGGTGACGTGTATGAACAATAGTTAGCTTTTTTTAATATTGAGTACCTCTTCTCCTTCTTCTTAGTTTTCAACTCCTACTATTAGCTCACACTCTCTATATATTTATCTTGGTGGAATTTTCAATCGTTAAAAAAACACATTTTAAAACACTCAATTGAGCTGACATATTATATACATGATTATTTGGGATGACAATACAATAATTTATAGAAATCAATTGATTAAAACTAATTATTCAAAGAAATACAAAGACTGCCACGTTGGCATCATTTGTGGGGACTTAGTGACCATTTTGGCGACTAGTGTGTCAAAACTTGAAAAGGTTTTTTTCTCACGTTTTAAAACATTCAGTTGAACTGAAATTTTATAGACACGATTGTTTTGGATGACAATATGATACTTTAATGATAATTAATAAAAATTAATTCTATGATTCTGTCATAGGTATATACGTATTTATATTAATTGCAACTATTTAATAAAACGTAGCTAAAATAAAAAAAATTCTTTGTGGATCTAAGTAAGAATTGACTTAATTTTTTTATATTACTTGTTTTTTATCAAATTAATTATTAAGATTTCATATCCACTTATTTTAATGGTTATGCAATCGCTCGGCTCAATTTCATTGTATACGCATTTGATTTGTGTTTGAATTAATATATTTTTAATTCATTAGGGCTCCTGATGTAGGATCTCGTAAAATACGCCATCACCATATCAATTCAGTTTATTGCTGTCTTAACACCTATCAACACGATGCGTGAGAATTTTGGAGCTCTTTAACTTAAAGCAAAGAACAGCTGCAGCCATATGGGCATAGTCGCGAAATAACAGACGGCCTTGTTGAGTACCCTCGAACCCCTCCTCTCCCATGTCGAAGGGTTGATGTTCGTTAAATCTTGCAAGGTTCAGAGTACTCCCTTTGGCGTGGACTGGAAGTTTGGAGAGTGGGGCGCTATCTCATGTGTTGTCCTTGTCACTTGATGGTGGTTAAAAAAATGCAAAGTCAGTCTGAAATAGTGACGTAAATTAGAATCAACATAAATGATTTCAAAGCAGGTTTCATTATTCTTTAAAGCAGTGCTTCTCAAAGTTGCAATACTCGCGACCCAATATTCCATCATTATTTCCATTGCGCCCCCCATACAATAACAATGTACTGAATTCAATAATACTATATTTTAACGCTAAAACTAGATACGACTCTAACCTCTTAATATAAACTTCTCTGTGTGTATATAAACGTCTCGCTAAGCCAAAACCTTTATTTCTTCAGACGTATATATACGTCTTTCGAAAGTACGATTTTTTCTGTGAACTGCTATTCCGTAAAATTATTCCAAGACTTTGGAATGCAATAAAGGGACATCGACAATGTTTGCGAAGGATATACTTACTCCAGATTATTTTTTTTGCTCCTTTATTCCTCCCCCTCCCCCAATACAACACATATGCGTGCTTACGTCGAAAACGGTTGTCATTGGGATGCGTATCGTGAAACTTATGATTGGCAGTCAAGGTTTAATTATAAACCGTACAAAAGTTATCGAAATAAGTTTTAAATTTTTGTTATAAATTATATATATGATAAACCCAAGGGGTCACTGGTAATTAATAAACTTGTTCTTGGCTTAGAATTGTTAAATTAATTATAAAATACATTGGGTAGCACTGATTTATTTATAAGTGTAATATATCAGTGTAAATGTCTATTTTATTTTTTATTACGTCAGAATGTATTTTCTTTGTTTACCTTCAGTAAATTAACAATTTTTGTAAATGATTTATTGTTTTCGACTTTTCAATAGGCTCGCGCCCCCCTTGTAGAGTTGCCACGCCCCCAAGGGGGCGCGCCCCACAGTTTGAGAAACACTGCTTTAAAGCGTTCTAGGTTTAATTGGAACTCGAATCATTACTTAACTGTAATTATTAGTCCACTATGCTCTTTAAAGGAACGAAGAAAAATTTTTGATCTTTAAATATTTCTACTAATTGTAATACTCTTAAACAAATTGTTATGTATTTCATATGAATTTTAAGCAGAAATATTTCGAAGGAGCTTGAGAAATCAATAGGTTAACGTTAGATATTTAAAGTAATCTATATAACTCAGATATTTTTATGATTAAAAAATATTACGACATATAACAAAGATAGTAACCCATGCATTTTTTGTTATCTTAGGATAATTAAAACATTTGTTTTGACTTATTTATGGCGTATAAAGTACCAAAAAAAATAAAATTGAAGCTGATCACGTGATATGCATACAAAAGATTACATGAGAAGGAAATAGTTATATGTCAGTGAGAAAGCAATTATTATGTAAGAATAAAAGATGGGAATAAAAATTGGGAAAAAATGTTGAATAAAGAAACAATGAAATTTTTCATAGTAAAATCAAGTTCTATTTTCATTTTTATTGACAAGGAAAACATGGACAACGCAATGCATATTTCTAGAATGTCAGTTTTTCAAGCCAAATTATAGAATTGCGTGATATTTTTCCTATTAATTTTTTTCGCTTTCTTTACATTTTAAAATTGCTTGTCAGTTTCAATTAGTCAATTTATTTAAAGCCACATAATAATGATCGGAGTTGGAAAAATATTTTTACAAGGTCTTATTTTTGACCAAAAAAATGAATAAAATGAATATAATATAAACAAAATGCACACTAGATTAAAAAAAAAAAACTTGCCGTTTTGGTTTAGTAAAACGCATTTGAATCTCAGAAGCACCTTTGGGCTTGTTGAGAAACAAAAGAAAGGGAATATTTTAAGATCACATGTTGAATAAGAAATGCCTTTTGAGACATTTATTATTTTAAATTTTAATCCCCAGTCTAAGTTTAAACAAATACAGTCAAACCTGTTTTTGTGCGATATTTTTTTATGCGGTGTATGAATTTCAATGGCTTTGGCACCACTGTAATGTTTTCTATCTATTTACTAGTGGCGTAACGAAGAATGTTAGGACCTCTCTCCCCCCTTAAAGTCAGATTTTGCCTTTAATATTTTATAAATTGGGTAAGTACAGATTTAGCGTAAATCAGGCCTTGGGTCCCTAGAGTCCTGTCCCCCCTCCCCCGTGATGCGGAGGTGTACGTTACGCTACTGAAATGTAGACACTTCAAGACGCTCTGTTCATTTGTTATAAACAGTCTCTCGACAATTCGTTTTCAGTTGCTTTCTCTCAACGCTTCAGAAGCCCTCGCTTGATTGAACGCAAAACTTACAATGACCGTGACATTATCAATAATTTGATAAATTATGAAGACGGACAAGAAGCCAGATTCTTTGAGAGTGGAAAAAAATTTGCAGGGATCCAACTTTCCAACAAATTATGAAAGCATTTTCTTAAAATAGATACCATTTAAGAAAGGAGTATAAAATTCCAAAAAAAGAGCTTCAATCATATATAGCTGGTTATCGTGACATTTACAAGCAATTGACCACCCGACCTTCAACCCAAAACTTATCTCTTACTTTATGTTGCCAAAAAGTAAATCAATTGAAATTGTACCTTCAAGTGACGAAAGCGATTTTGAACTTATTCATTACAAGGCTTTGGATTACGATGCGTAGCAATGAATTATGCATGTGCATTTTGAAAACTTATCCGTATATAGAATGAGAAACTATATGTTTTTAAAATGGTTCCATGTGTAATATTTAATTATTTATTTTGTTATGGAAGTATTCTTACATAAATTTCGTAAATAATTGGCATATTTTATAAATGCGACTTTTTTATACGGTCCCTATCCACCGCATAAAAAAAAGTTTTTTGTAATATCTCCACGAATTAGTTCATTATATGTAAGAATTTATGAAATATTTTTGAATTTTTATTTGTGCGTTTTTTTCATGCGGTCCCTATTTACCGCACAAAAACAAGTTCAACTGTATTATAAAAAAAATTTAAGTCAATTCCTACTTCGATCAACAAGGAAAAATTTTATTTTAGCTACTTTTTATTAAATAGTTACAATTAATATAAATACGTATATATATATATGGCAGAATCACAACATTAAGTGGTAATTAATTTTTATTATTTATCATTAAAGTATCGTATTGTCATCCAAAGCAATCATGTATATTAAATTTCAGTTCAACTGAATGCTTTAAAACGAGAGAAAAAAAAAATCTTTTAAAGTCTTGACCCAAGTCGCTAAAAATGAAACCAACGTGGCCGTATCTGTAATTTTTTGAATAATTAGTTTCAGTCAATTAATTTTAATTAATTATTATTAAAATATCGTATTTTTACCCAAAACAATAGTGTATAGAAAATTGCAGCTCAAACGAACGCTTTAAAATGCGAGAAAAAAACCTTTTCATGTTTTGACACAAGTCGCCAAAAGGGTCGCTAAGTCACCAAAAAATGATGCCAACGTGTAATTAATTTGTAATTCTTTGAATAATTAGTGTTAATCAATTAATTTTTATTAATTATAATAAAATAACTGTATTGACATCCAAAATAATCATGTATATAAAATTTCAGCTCAATTGAGCTCTTTAAAATATATTTTATTAACAACTGAAAATTCCACGCAAAGATAAATAAATAAATATATAGAGAGAGAGTGTGAGCTAATAGTAGGAATTGAAAAAGGCTAAATTGTTAAAAATTGTGCAAAAAATAAATAAATGAATTAGAAGAGCCTTTTGTAGGAGTAAAGAAGATGTGCTTCATATGCTTCTGGAAAGTACTAATGAAAGTAAGTGCTCAAAAATTGCAAATTTTTACTTTAAAGCCTGCTTTCTCAAAATGTAATATTTTTAAATTTATATGTGTGTTCTTTTTCCCCAAAAACTATTTATTATATAAGTTTTAAATTTTCAGTGAACATACTTTTAACATGTTTACACAATTTAATGCAGGTCATTATATATATATATAGCAAACCTTTTTAGATAAGGCTTTTTTAAACTAAATGTTAAGGATAAAGAATTGGACATTTTTTTGAAAAATTCATAGTTATTTTAATTTTAAACAAAAAAACTCCCTTCATTAAAAATTTATTGATAACTTTTATTGAGAACACATAACCTGCTGCAAATGTTTATCTATGACGAGTAAGTAGTTTCTGAGAAAAAAAATACATCAACTTAGTAATCTAACATGGGCTCCTATGGACCCCCTTAACGTGCATCAGCCCCTTTAAACGGCGGGTCTTCAGTGGTACAAGACTCAAACCCGTACCCCACCGAGTGAGAAGAAAAGAGAGTGTGAAAGAGTGAGCAAGAGAGGTAGAAAAAGAGAGATAAAAGTGGAGAGGGGAGAGAAAGAAAGGGGAAGTGCCTAACGATAATTATAATAGCTTCTCTGGTTGTAAAAAAATTCCCTTTTTCTTTATTTTTCTCAAACACATAAGTTCAGAATCTACCGTTCTTCGTTTGACTTTGGTTCAAAATTGCGAAGTCCGCCGTCAACAGCTCTCCTGCTGTTTCAAAGGGCGTAATTAAAAAACAGAAATCTTACATACATAAACCACGGATGCATACACACGTATGTTTTAAAAGAACACATTCTCATATAACATTTTTAAGATTTGTTTATATTCGCTAAATATTTTGGGTTATGGTTTTATTTTCCATCTAGATATTAACATGATATAATTGGTGAGTTTCAACCTATTCGGAAGATCTTATAACTAACTTTTGTTGAGTTAAGCGAATCGATTGTTAAAACGGCACTTGCAATCAAGGGTCTTTGTAATCTATGTTCCTATGGAGTTATAAAACAAGAAAATAACAAATTTACTAGAGGGATTATAATTATAGAAATTCACAATAAACTGTAGAACTACTTGAAGCTTGGTACTGCATATAGTTCTGGAGTAAAGCTTTTAGTTTAAAACTAGAAGTATAGTTTTCCTTGGCTTTAAAGTATAAATAAATTTTCCACTTATAAAATTGAAACAATAGTTATCTGACCAAATTCTTCCTTCATTTAAAAAGAGATGCATTTGCCCTCATGTAAGAGAGTTAAAATATTTTTAAACGGATTGATTTTATAATTTCTTTTAAGGTATCCGACTACGTTCGGAACAGTGATTTTAAAAAAGCGCATAAATGGATAATATTCATGATATTTAGCGTCACTCAGATTAGAATACATGCAATAAAATTGTTTTCAGGACATTTCGACAAAAAAATTATTTAAATGTAATATTTTGGCAAAAAATTAACTTTGAATAATCTTTTTTCCAAATGTTCTCATTTTGTCAAAAATGCTTCTATTATAATAATATTTTGCCTGTATATATCTCAGACCTCTCTACAGAGGCTCAACTAGAAATTTTGAAAAATTCACATTATTTTCAGAGTTACTATCCATTGAAAAAATTATTCGCGTTTTTTTCTTAAAATTGCTCCCCTCTGTTGTTGTAAAACATGAATAAACCCACTTCTAAGTTATATATTTCAAAAATTCTAGTTGAGCCTCTGTAGAGAGGTCCGAGCTATATACAGGCAAAATATTATTATAATAGAGGAGCATTTTTTACCAAAGGAGAATATTTGGAAAAAAGATTATTCTAAGTTAATTTTTAGCTAAAATATTATATTTAAATAATTTTTTTTTGTCAAAATGTCCTTAAAACAATTTGATACCTGTATTCTAATCTGAGTGACACTAAATATCATGAAAATTATTCATTTATGCGCTTTTTTAAAATCACGGTTCTGAACGTAATCGGATACCTTAAATCGCTCGTTATTACATCCTTAAGATGTTTTTAC
The DNA here is from genome assembly GCA_019973935.1 of Trichonephila clavipes. Classification (NCBI taxonomy): domain Eukaryota; kingdom Metazoa; phylum Arthropoda; class Arachnida; order Araneae; family Nephilidae; genus Trichonephila; species Trichonephila clavipes. Next base: position 256,740 of record BMAU01008784.1, read on the forward strand.
TTACAGGAAATCCTTTACTTTGTTATCATCGAACTAATAATTGCCTTCTCAACTGATTTTTAAAGAAAAATGTGTAAAAAAGTTCCACAGCTGGCGTTCTACCTTCGTCTGTCCCAATAACTTCTGGATGAAATAATATTTGTATAATGAAGAATATGTTGGTGGAGAAGTCCCTGTTGTGACTTTTTCATTTATTAAATGCATTCATGGAGTATTAAGAATAGTGCAACAGTGCTTTTCAAACTTTCAATATTTACGCGCCTCAATTTTCAATCATAATTGTCATCGCTCCCCCTTCCATACAATAAGAATGTATTCAATGCAATAATAATGTACTTCGACGCTAAAGCTTCGATATGCGACTTTAATTATAAACAATAAAAATTATAAATATAAGTATATTAAATTTTGTATAGGACAAGCCCATTGGGTCACTAGTAATAATTAAACTTCTTATTAATTTAGGATTGATGAATTAATAATCAAATACATTGTGCAGTGTTGATACATTTATAAGTATATTATTTTAATGTAAATATGCCTTTTATATTTTATTATGTCAGAATATATTTTGTTTTGCTTCCTTGCAGTAAATAATTTTTTTTTTAAATAATCTTTTATTTTTGATTTTTCCCTGGTACGATTATCGAACCCCTAGTGGAGGCACACCCCACAGTTTGAGAAATGCTGCAGTACAATATCACATTATAAAACAAATTAGAGGGTAATAAATTTTAAATATTTTTTATTCGAAATTATAGCTAATAAATTAAAATTTAAGCATCTCGATTGGTTAATACTGGCTTAAAATAAAAAAATAAAATATCAGTACCTAAAAATTATCAAGTAACATTATTTTGAATGATTAATTTCTTTGCAATTAAATTGCATTCGTAGTAATGATTTTAGTGGGATATTCCCAGTTATTTTTTCATGCTATTCAAATACTAGTTTTAAAAAAATTTATCCTTGAAAATGCACGCAAGAAAAACTCTCTTAAATTTTCTTCCTTTCCGTTTTCAATTAATCCTTATATCTTTTTTTTATTCCAAAGTAGTTTTGATATGTGTCAACAGCTAAATATTCAGCTTCCTCAATTAACGGTTATAAATTTAGTAATGTATGTTGGAAAACCGTGTGAATATTTTTTTCGTTAATTGATTACTTATTATCATATTGGGATTTTTTCAATTGTATACGAGAATGATTGATAAAAATGTTATATTCAAAGAATATAATGCAATATAATTGAGCTTCTCAGCTAAAAAGTTTTTTCAAAGAAGTTTCTCAATGCAAAGGTTATTTTATCAAAACACGTCTAATGATATTTTATTCCCAAAATAACAAAAATATTACTTATAAAAAGAGTATCATTCCTACAAATCATTACCTCATTAAAAAAAATTAAACTCGCTGTTTATTTCATTTGTTTGAATAAAAAAAAATTTAAAAAAATTTTTTTCAAATTTTTTATTTGTAAATATCTTGTACAGAAATTGTTTCGCATGTTATTTCTTTCATTACCTATAACATAAAGGCCGAATTGAAAATACTATGAGTTTTTAAATGCGTTTTTAAAAACAATTAAATATAATACAAAATACCTCATTTTTGCTGTTGTTACTTATTCCAGCTGATCGACAGTAACATCAGATCAAGGTACATGAAGTTCATCGTGGCAAGAGGCTAGTAGTACGCCTGTCGTTAGCTGTAGCTTTGAGCACCATATACGTGACAGTACGATTTTTGGCTCGGTTCCACATCAATTTAGAGAGAAAACGCCCTGGGGGAAGTCAAGAGCCTCCCACTTCTCTTCCTCCAATCTCACGAGAGGACTTGCGGCTTGACAACTATTTAGAGAGTACCCCCTGCCGCAACAGTACTATACATTTACAAACATCCATACCTTCTCCGGGCTTCAAACCCAAGCCCTACGGCACCACAGTCAACATCTATAACCACTAAATTAGACGGGTGGTTTAAACCACATTTTTAATTTTAGTAATCTGAGTTTGAAACAAACTGCTATTCTCTAAAATTATAACGAAATCAAGTGACTTTGTAAAGCAAATATGGACATTGAGTATCACTCCTAATAACTTTCAAGTCACAGTTCTGCTTCAGAACTGATGACTCATTGATAATCCTCTCATAATGTCACGTAGTTACAACAAATTAAATAACAGAGACAATTTTTTTTCAAAATTCGGCATAATTGTAGCAGAATTTGTAAAGGCATTAAGATTCCAAGCTAAATATTAACAACAACAAAAATCGTGTCTCCTAATATCTGAAGCCAAGTTTGGGGCTGTGGAGTAGCCGAGGGGCTATGGTCACGAACTCGTGGCAAATGTTTTGCAGTTGCAAGCTCGAAACCTTGTGAGACTAAAAACCCGCCATGTAAGAGGAGCTGATGCGCGTTCAATCTATTAAGGCTCTAAGTCAGGGGTGTCCAACACGCGGCCCGCCAGTCCGTACGTTGTGGTCCACCGACTGTATTCTTAAAAATTTTTTAAGAATCAGATTTTTAAATTTTTTTCATTTTGAAATGTATTTGAGGGGAAATTTGTAAATATATATATATATATATATATATATATATATATATATATATATATATATATATATATATATATATATATATAATGTATTTGCCTGTTATACCTGTTATTGTTTTAAAATAAATCCTTTTTGATAATAGAAATGTCCTTTAGATTAAAATAGATTTTTTTTATCAAACAGTTATACATTTGATTTTACTATAGTAAATTACTTTTTTTTAAATAAATTTCGAATTGCATTATGCCTATCCTTTACTATGGATTGTACCTGATTCTCTGTGTGTGCGACTTTCATTTCTCCTCCTCCTTTTCTGTTTGGAGTGCCTAAAAAGCAAGAGGCAGTCAGAGATGTTTTATAAAGTTAAAAAAAAATTCAGGACGGTTAAGATAAAGAACTGTTATGAACGGTTGGTTCTATAACATTTAAAAAATAGAAAGTTGGTTCAAAGAATTCGAAGAGCACGTTTATTCCATTAGGCTTAGCTGAGCTAGCACCAAAACATTGCAACAAGTCTAATCAAAATATACCGACTGTTGCCAATCGGGTAATCTGAAGAAGGATACAAGAAATTGTTTCCAGATTTACAAATATAAATATAAATACAGTTTGATTACATAAAATACAAAATATAGTAAATTGCAAATGCCTAAATATAAAATTCATTTTAAAATTAATTATTTTTCAAATTATAATGTTCTATAATTTTATTATATTTTCTTTGTTGAGTTTAATAATATTTGTCTCAACATTACTCCCCTACCAGTAACTGAGTTACGAACTGAGAAGTATGGCAGGAATAGTGTTAGATGTTAAACAAGAATTTTTTCTTAAATATGCCTTTTAAACAATACATTATGAATACACAAAATTAAATATTTGTACAAATGTTACATACTTTTAGAAACAGTAATATTATATATAATAACTAGTTTGATGTTAGAGAAATGACATACATTTATAAATATTTGTAAAAATTAAGTAAACCAAAATATCATACACTTGATATAAGTAAATAGTTATAAGTTAGAGATAGATATAGGTTATTTACAGCAGATATCAGTCCTGAAATCTTACAGGTTTCTTTACCAATCTTCCATGTCTTGAAACAGTGGGCTTAACATCGGTTAAGAGATTAGTGTCATCCGATTGCTTACAAGGAACTGTTGTTTTGTCAGGAATAGAGTCTGTCATTAACAAATAAGCTGGTTTTAGTCTATCCACTGATATATTCACAGGTTTATTTTTTATTGTCAGTGTGAAATATTTTTCATATCTTTCTTTTACTGGGAATGGACCATCATATGGTGGCTCCAGGGCTTTCCTTACACGATCAACTCTCACAAATACATGAGTGCAGGATTTTAAGTCTTTATGAACAAAAATCTTTTGATTTTTTTGGAGGCGAAGATTTTGTTGGCTTCAGGTCGTCCATAAAAGTCTGCAATGTAGTGACAAATGTTTCAGGATCAATTTGAATGGAGGGTGGGTTAAAAAATTCACCTGGCAATCTGATATTAGAGCCATAAACCATCTGAGCTATAGTATGATTGGTATCAGGTCTTAGAGCAGTTCTTAGTCCTAATAAGATTGTTGGTAATGTCTCTGTCCATTTGATGTTGTTATGAGCTTTGATTGCCCCTTTCAAAGTCCTATGCAACCGTTCCACTTTCCCATTGCATTGAGGGTGATAAGAAGTTGCATGAGCTACTTTAGCCCCACAAATAGCAGCTAAACTTCTAAACAACTGAGATTCAAATTGCCTTCCTTGATCTGTAACTATTTTCCCAGGTACTCCAAATCTGCAAACCCAGTGTTCGTAAAAGGCTTTGCTAGCTGTCTCTGCTTTACAATCAGGCAAGGGAACTGCTTCCATCCAACACGAAAAACGGTCTATACAGGTCATACAAAATGTCATGCCTTGCGATGGTGGAAGTGGACCAATTAAGTCAATGTGTATCACACTAAATCTTGTATCAGGTACTTCATATTCTCCAAATTTTGATTTTGTGTGTCTGTGGACTTTACATTTTTGACAGGGAATACATGTTCTTGCCCATTCTCTTATTTCTTGCTTCATATTTGGCCAGATAAATTTTTCAGTCATTAATTTAATAGTTGATCTAATCCCAGGGTGTGAAAAACCATGAATTTGTTGAAATATTTGTTGCCGAAACTGTTTTGGAATGTAGGGTCTTATATTGGATGTTGAAATATCACACCAGAGTGTTTTTCCTGATGGTAATGTACATGATTTGAATTTTACTGAAGAGTTACTCCTCATTAACTGTTGCAATTCTGCATCTTGGGTTTGTTTATCCGCTATAGTATCATAGTCGATTACTGTAATGGCTTCGATTCTTGAAAATGCATCTGCTACTAAATTATCTTGTCCTTTAATGTGACATATATTTGTTGAAAATTGGGATATGTATTGTAGATGACGTAACTGTCTAGGTGAAGCTTTTTCATTTTTTTGATGAAAGGCATATGTAATTGGCTTGTGATCTGTGTAAATAACAAAATTTTGTCCTTCGAGAAGATGTTTAAACTTTTTGACAGAAAGATATATTCCTAATAATTCTCTATCATAGGTACTGTAATTTTTCTGTGCATCGGTTAATTTTTTAGAAAAAAATGAAATCGGTTTCCAATTTCCAGCTTCAAATTGCTGTAACACTGATCCGATTGCAAAATTGGAAGCATCAGTAAATAAAGCCAATTGTAAATCAGGGTCAGGAAAGCTTAATAAAGTAGCATTTGCAAGATCTTGTTTACATTTTTCAAAATTTTCTTTAGCTTCTTCTGTCCAAAGAATTTTTGTCTTGTCATTCTTTCTTGAACCTTTTAAATACTCGTGAAGAATAGCTTGATTTTTAGCAGCATCTTTTAAATATCTTCTATAAAAGTTAATGAGTCCAAGGAAAGTTCTCAAATCACGAATTGTTTCAGGTAATTTGTATGACAAAATTGCATCTACTTTCTCTGGAAGTGGCTTAGATCCCTCTGGTGTAATCAAGTATCCTAGAAATTCTAGATGAGTTACTCCCAAAGTTGACTTGGAGATATTCACTCGAAGACCATGTTTTTGTAACAGATCAAACACAAGTTTCAAATGAGTTTTATGTTCTTCTTCAGTTTCGGAGGCTACTAGAATGTCATCGAGGTATGGGAAAACAAATTCTAGTCCAAATAAAACTTCATTGATAAAGCGCTGAAAAGTAGATGGTGCATTTCTTAACCCAAAGCTCATAACATTAAACTCAAATAAGCCAAATGGTGTTATTATGGCTGTCTTTTCCTTATCTTCTTCAGCAATTGGTATTTGAAAATATGCTTTGAAGAGATCAATTTTAGAAAATATTCTTTTCCCCTTCAAAATATGGTGAAAATCTTCAATACGTGGAATTGGATAACGGTCAGGAATGGTTTGAGCATTTAAACGTCGATAATCGCCACATGGTCTAACACTTCCATCTTTTTTATTCACAAGATGTAGTGGGCTTGCCCATGGAGATTTAGATGGTCGAAGGATATCATTATCTAACATAAATTTAAATTCTTGCTTGGCTATTTCTAATTTTTTAGAATCCAATTGACGAGCTTTTGAGTAAACCGGTGGGCCTTTAGTAGCAATATAGTGTTTAACATCATGTTTTGTATTAGTAATTAATAAATTTGGTTTCATTAAATCTGGAAATTGTAATAATATATTAGAAAATTTTGATGTTTTATCCATTATGTTAATTTTATTTTCTTGCAAAATAGAAGAAATCTCACCTGTAACATGAAGGTTAGTTATTCCATCTATTAACTGCTTGTTTCGGATGTCAATTAACAAGTTAAATTTATTTAAAAAATCGGCTCCCAAGATTCCTTTACTAACTTTGGCAATTATAAACGGAAATAAAAATTCTCGACGTAATCCCAAATCAATATTTAGCACTTTAATTCCATAGGTTGGAATTTCTGTTCCGTTTGCTGCAAATAATTTGTAATCCGATGGTTGTTTATTTTTAGATGTGGCTGGTATTATTGAACAATCAGCTCCACTATCTACCAGGAAGTGCAAATTTGTCGTTCGATCTTTGACGAATAATCGAAATTTGCGACAGGCTTTATAATCTTCTGCAGCAGAATTTGTCGCAATATTTACTGCAGACTGAAGTTTTCCGTATTCCTATTCCATGTACAAGGCGGGCTGCACTTTTCAGGTTTGCATCGAGCACCGAAACGGAAGTGAAAATAACAATATTTTCCTTTGGGGTCGAAACGTTTCCGAGAACGACTTCGGGATTTAGGATGAAAACTATTGCGTTCTTTCGTTCTTGATTTGTGGAGAATGCTGAGTTGACATATTTGTTCCTCTAGGCTTTGAATTCTGTTGAGAAGAAGCTGGTCTCTTGACGACGTTGCTTCACCACAGTCTAAAGATTTTCCAGTTGCAAAAATCTCTGTTCTGGGAGTCATATCAGATATTTTATCAGCCATTACTGCCAATTTGCTTAAATTCTCATCACTGACAACCAAAATATTTTTAATGGACTCAGGAAGCTTTTCTAACCACAAAGTTTTAATTAAATTATCCGAAATATCGGACGTTGCAACAGTTTTCAATTTCTGCAACAGCTGACTAGGCTTCATATCACCAAGTTCAATTCCAGTTAACAGTCGTTTTATGCGAAGATTTTCACTTTCTTTAAACAGACTGAGTAATCTGTTTTTCGAGTCCGTGTACTTCGTATCACTTTTGCTATTGACAATGTCCCAAATATTCTCGACGTATTTTGGTTCTAATTGCGATACCAAATAATGGAATTTCGTTTCTTCTAAAGAAATTCTTGATATCTGGAACTGAGCCTCTACTTGGTAAAACCAAATTTCTGGCCTGTCAGTCCAAAACGGCGGTATTTTTATGCTGACGGCGCTCATTTCCAAATTCTTCGAATCTTCGTTAAGCATTATAACAGATTATAATTATGATTAAATTTTTATGCAATATTTAAATAAAATTGTTCCGGGTCACCAGTTTGTTATGAACGGTTGGTTCTATAACATTTAAAAAATAGAAAGTTGGTTCAAAGAATTCGAAGAGCACGTTTATTCCATTAGGCTTAGCTGAGCTAGCACCAAAACATTGCAACAAGTCTAATCAAAATATACCGACTGTTGCCAATCGGGTAATCTGAAGAAGGATACAAGAAATTGTTTCCAGATTTACAAATATAAATATAAATACAGTTTGATTACATAAAATACAAAAATATAGTAAATTGCAAATGCCTAAATATAAAATTCATTTTAAAATTAATTATTTTTCAAATTATAATGTTCTATAATTTTATTATATTTTTCTTTGTTGAGTTTAATAATATTTGTCTCAACAGAACAATGTATACTTAACCGTTTGCGAATGACAGCACTATCAAATTTCAGCAATGAGTAACGAAAGATCAATTCAAAAGGAATACCGTAATTTTCGAGAAAATGGCAACACACTGTAATATTTCAAAAATTATTTGATCACTGCATTATTATATTAAATAAACCGTTAATATATTATCTATGTCTGTATACATGAAAAATAACGAAAACCATAACAATAATTCTCTCTTTCTATTTTAAATTTTCACTCTAATAAAAGTTCTTTTTCCAAATCTGATGTAAAGGTACATATTTTTATGTGCTGCCCGTGAGATTATAATGTTTTTTCGAAGTGGCCCATAAGGTCATTTGGGTTGGACACCCCTGCTCTAAGACAATCTGTGGAAGTTAGGAAAGGAGCGGTACCAACTCAGGTGTCGTCCACGTCACTTGACTACGGTTAAAAATTACAAGTTTCGTCGCCATTATACCTCGTGTTGCTTTATAGTGCAACGTTAATGAGCACTCATCCGAAGGAAGTCTGTTGCTCTGCCTCAAATGAGAACGCTGTTTAACCCTTTATCTACCGACGGTACTTATACGTACCACTCACTTTAAAATCACATAGAATAACCATTTTCACGAATATTCTGAAGATACTTAGCAGGAATATTCTAGGAAATACTCTCTTCGAAGATATATGGCAGCACGGGTTCTATGAGGAGTATTTTAGTGGGGAAGGCGAATAGTTTTATAGCAGAAATTGCGTTTTCAGCGGATTGCATATTATCATTTTTGCCCCGAAAAAATAGTTAATGTCAAAATTTAAGTGTCTTATTCTTTTTGTTTGTTAATGAAGACCTTATAAAATGATTTGACTATTTATTTTAAGTGACTAATGTATATAATTGATTTTACAGTTGAATATCTTTAATTAATCAATTAGCTCTAACTTATTAAATTTCCCAAAGTTGAATATTTTATTTATGTATATCTCTTAATTTTCAATGTAAGAATAAAAAAAAATAAATATTGCATGAAAAAAACTGCAGTAAATCATAATGCGGTAGATAAAGGGTTAAACATGCAAGGAGGTAGCCAACGAACATAGACGCAAAGTGTAAGGGCATCATTAAACGTCGTCTGGATTGTGTATGCGGGTTATTTAAAAAAACTACTCCCCTCTAGAATGGTAATAGGAAAATCCGAATCAAATTCGCTAAAAAGCACGAATTGTGGAATTGGCCATAAGTTAATTAGAAGCTCAAATAGAGTATAAATACTTATATTGTGTGTTCTGTATACTTTTATTTGTAATAAACTAGATTAACATGAACTGACAAGAAACAATACATTATTATAAATTTTTAACATTTTCTATTAATATTAATGTTATTAAAAATTTTTAATATTTAAATATTTTGTAGGACCTGTTTTTGTTTTTGGTTAAAACTTTTGTTTGTGCGTTTGTTATATTGATCTATTACCGTGCAAGTTCGAGAGAAGATTTATGTTGCGAACAATCTTCTTTCTAATACTGAAAAGATCTCCAACTACTAAAATATCTGACGCAAATTTAATTTTTAATACGGTAGATTTATATTTAAGAAAGATCTAGCTTCACGAGCTTCAAAATTACGCACAGTTTGCTTTTCCTAGCTATTTCTGCAACGTTATATACTATTCTATTTACTCCACAGCTGAAGGTTTTCTTTTCTTTCTTTTTTTTGAAGTGAAAACTTCTTTAGCCGCGTTGGGCACTTTTTGGTAGGGGAAAATCTTATGGGTTCGTGTCACCGACGTGCTCATGACAGGCGCACGCGCATTGTGCTGTGCGCCTTAGACAATTTTTGGGTTGGTGAAATCTTGTGCGTTCGCGTCACCGACATACTTATAGCAGTATATCTGTAGCTATACAGCTGACGTATAGTGCTGTGTATACCTTATAAGTGAAATTGAATGGATTTAGTGGAAAGTTCAATGTGTATATACTGTGCATTATTGAAATAGTGTTTTTGTTTGATTATTATTTGAATCGTTTAATTGAAGAATCATTGTGCAGTACAATTATAGTGAGTACTATATAAATATACTAATATTTTTAAGTTAAAAACAAATAACAGAAAATTATTTTAAATACTCGTATTTATTTTGGCGTTTGTAAATTTTATATTATTTAAAATTATTTTAAATCTTCGTATTTCTTCTGGCGTTTGAAAATTTTGTATTATTTATTTCCTAATATTTAACTTCTGCAATGCAACAATACTCAAGATATGTCACACTTCATTGCTTCATATATAGACATACATACTAAATTCACTAGAAGCATTGGTGTTAATGTTTCTGATATAGGCGAAATATGCGTTGCTCATTGCGATTCCGATAATGGGCAATACATATTAATGGCTGCCGTTTATATTTTGACTGGAAAATCTATGAGACAGATACAATAATTTTTATTCGAAAATTTGATGATTTATACAAAAGAAGGTTCTGAAGTACTCGAAAAAAATTTGGCGAAAAATATGATAATGTACCGATGATTTTAAGTGGAAACTTCAATGTTAACTTTGCAGATGATAAAAATCTACCACTAATTGAATTTCTTAATGGAACACTTAATTAAAATATATGCAATGATCGAAAACTCAGTACTACAAAATATAAAACGACGATCGATGCGGTTTTAACGCGATACTTAGATAAATTTGAATCCAACATTTTTCTTTCTTACTTTAGTTTCCATAAGCCTATTGTATCTTTTTTAGAACAAAATGCAATAATTGAAAGTACAAAAAGTCTAAGTATTGTTGAAATTAATAATTACAATGATGCAAACAATTAAAATAATGTTAAAAATCAAGTACATTAAAATTTAAGTAAACACAAATACTATCCATAGATAATATAATTGTATATTAATTGTTATTTTAATTGAATTGTATTTATATTTTGTCATGATCTTGTACAGCCCGTAATAGATTTGAACAATAAAAAATCATATAAACATGCATATAGTTGTTGCTCGGAGTGTAAATAGATGTGAAAACCAGATTGATGTTGATAATTTTAATCCAAACATTATGAAATTTCAAATTTTAATACTAAAAGTTCTAAGTTTTCACTTCTATCGGCAGTCTCTATAACTGCCATTTTTTTCTTTTGATATACCTGTCAAAATTGAGGTCTATAAACATTTAAATTACTTAAACACATTTTTAATTACATACAAAAGGAAAACAGTAATACTTCGACTTACTCGAACCCGGAATTATGCGATTTTTAAATCACATCGATTCGTCTTTTGTTTGAAGGGGGGAGGGGATAGCGAAATTGGTAATGTGATTGGAGAAGCTGTTGATGTTAGCAAATAAATTTAGAAATAACTGCTGGATTCCCTCATTCAGGAGATGACAATAGAAGTCCTGATACAAATACATGATCAAGAGCAAGACATTGAATGTCTTGAGTAATTAGTACCAGTTCACGTATAGAAGATCGAATGATGGTTGGGAATTTGACAAATGGCCTCAGTTTGTTTGAGAAAGAGTTAAAAATATAAAATATAGACCCGAACGTTGAGTGTATTTTTTAAGCCAAACAAGGAATAAAAAAATTATTTGTACGCTATGAAGAAATGTTACGGCAGGAAAAACAATCTTTGAGCCGTTATTCCAATTGTCAGATTTTATGAAACCTTTACATCAAAATAGTTTTCGTTTCCGATTTTCTGTGTATATTTGTATTATCTAAGAATTTATTAAACATTTGTATTCTAAATTATTTTCTTTCGTCTTTGGCCCCAACTAGAAATAATTTACATGAGCTTCTATGCAAAATTAGACTCCGACTTCGGCAGTTATCACTCAGTCTCACCTGTCCCGTAAGTTCGGGGTATAACTGTGTGTTTAGTTTTTAATTTGTCTTTTGTGAGTATCTGGATCCTACTTTGAATGGATAAATAGAAAACATTTTATTAACGATTGAAAATTTTAACAAGATATATATATATAAATAAAAGGAGAGAGTGAAGAGTAATAGTAGGAATTGAAAAAGAGCATGATTTGTCTGCATTGTTGTAACAATGCACACTTGGTTTGCCTGAAAAACCGGTTTCGACGCCACCTTTTGTCACTGTTTTAACAGTTACATTGTTACAACAATTGAGTCGAATCTAAGTTAGCGTCGAAAACTGGTAATTAATTTAATGAGTTAAATTAATTAATTATAATATTTGAAAAAACTATATTAACATCAAGTGTCATTTACAACGAGTTTAAAAAATTTATTTGAACATGAATGGATGAATAGAAAATATTTTATTAATGATTGACAATTTGAACAAGATATATATATATATATATATATATATATATATATATATATATATGAATAAATAAACATATATACAGGGAGGAGTTAGTAGGAATTGAATAAAGCTGTACAACAAAGGGAAGAGGGAAAAATATGGGGGAAAACTACTCTGTTAAAAAGGTATCTCCAAATACAGTTTTTCTTCATTTGAAAATAAAAATTATACTTATAGATTTTTGTTAAAAAAATTATAAGCAATTTAAAGATATGTTAATAAAGGGCTTAACGTTTTTAGAATTTTCCCAGCATAACGAAGAATAAACTATGTCAATAATTGATTCAACGGACGTAATGACTTAAAAATATAATAATCATTCGATAAAAATCCGTGTGTAAAATATTAAACATTATACTAGAAATATTTGTACAAAATATCTAATTCCATATGTTCCGATGTTTTTTAAATTTTTTAAAAAAATATTAATGCGACTAGAAAAATACATTCATTATTAAGTTATGAGATTTTTTCATGTTTTTATGTTTGGATTGTTGTTGTTTAAAATAAATCAAAAGAATAAACATTAAATTATATCATTTCAAAATTATTAATTCAATTGATATGATTTTTAAAAGACAAAAAATGCATAAAGGAACCTCAATAGTTTGCACATTTACGAAGTAATTTAATGGGGATAGTTACTATATGCCGTAATATTAAATCATTTAATAACAAAACTCATCTGATTCAATGTAATAACAATAAACTATTTTATTAATGGGGATATTAAAGATGGGTGTACTACACTCGATTCAAACACAACAACAATAAGAGAGTGAAATAAACCCCCTACCACATTGCCAAAGCTATGTTCTATAATTTATCCCTTCAAGAATTAATGTTATTTAACCGTAAAAATATATTAGTTTTTGTAAAAGTTATGAATGTTTGAAGCTAACAATATAAGAATATTTTTCTACAAAAATAAATGCAGGTAATTCCCAGTTGCTGTAGTTTCCATTTCGCACAATTCACGCTTTCGTACACATTTCGCACAATGTTTAAGATCCAGATTTTTTCCGTTGTGTATCGCAAAACGCATATTGTCTTATTTTCATCATTGACCAATATTCATTTGACCCTTATGATGAACGAATATTATTCAGTAAAGAGTGTTATTTATGCTCATATACTCTGATACATCTTATTGAAGAATAAATACATGATATCCGGGCTCTGATGGGTAGTTACATAATAATAAGGCATTACTATCCAAAAGTAATGCCTTATTATTATGTAACTACCCATCAGAGGGTAATAAACTGGTCATCTGTGGATTGGAAACTCCTCCAAGATTTTTTGGGTCTAGTTCGATCGGCTGCACGTGCACGTATTATTAGGCAATCACAGACGATAAACTTATTACACTGACTTCATTAGTAAAGATGTGGACGCCACAGCAATAAGTGCAGTGCGTACTTTGGTTGGCGGAATTTAAATCAGTCATGCGTGCCCGACGACGTGTTGAAGCAGAGTGGATTATCGTTATTAACTTGCTTAATAGATTTATCAGGAGTACTACAAAATGATTCAAGCACACAATCAAGAGTGTCTTCTATCACGAAAACTTAAGGATATCTGCCTGTTTGAGATACCAAAGTTCCCGTCTGCTTTAAAGTCCTTTCCCATTGGTGGATAGATTTTGATGTCGGAGGATCGACCTTTCATTTTATTCGAACATGTCGCGGTCCACGCGAGACTGATTTAAGTTCCGTTAAGCAAAATACGCGCAACACTGCATTTTTTGCACCTTTGCTGTGGCTTCTGCATCTTAACTAATGGAGTAAAAGTAAGAAGTTTGCAATTGCCGAATAATGCGGGCACGTGCGGTCGATCGGACTAGACTCAAAAAATTTCGGAGACGCTTCCAATCCATAGATGAACAGTTTATTACATTGTGACATGTAGTTTCGTAATAATAAGTCACATTTTTGGATACTTTAAGACCGGACACCCTGTATTTTAGGCACCTTTTGATATATTTTATATTGCTTTAATTTTGCATATGCTTTATTAATTTATTTTTTAATTTGCGTTTGTAATAATGTTTCTTTTCAAGATCTCAAGAAAAATTAAAAAATCAACCAATGTTCTTAATATATGTGCTATATGTTGATCAAATATACTGCTACATCAGTGTTTCATTTTTTTCCAAATTCGAAATGGAATCTAAAAATAAATTTATAAATATCATGCTTCCACAAAACTTAAGAATTCCTTTTTTTCAGCAATTTTTGATTAAATCTTAAAGACGTTTTCCACTCTTTATGGGAAACATTTCCCTTCTGCACATAGGGTAGAATTCATATATCTTCAAGAGAAATAAATAAAATTTTAATGTAATTCGATATGATTACTGTTTTTCTCAAATATTTAATATATATATCGGACGCACTTGTATGGTTTTGTATTAGAACAATGAATAGTCTGTTTTATTGATGGAAGAACAATTACCTCTTCCAAAGTCTTTTTCTTAAGAACAAACAAAAAGGGAATAAAAAAACTGATGTAAGTTTTTTTTTTTTTAAAAAAAAAAATCCACTCGCGTGTTACGCTTCAACTCATAAAACCTGCTTCCTCCCAAGTTTCTCAACTTTATTAGCAATTAAGCTTTAACATTATACACGCACTTGAATGAAGTTTATAAATTAAGTGGAGTATGAAAATAATAAATTATTTGTAAAGTAGCTTTAGACAAAACACACACACCAGCTTTGTTTTTGAAGTGCCATCCAATTGCTTTACCAGACTGGAAAACTTTAAGAATGGAAATGTTAATAATTAAATCAGAAAAACTGTATTTGATTTAGAAAAGAAAGACATAAAAGAAATGTAATTTGTATTGATTTTTCACTTTTTGTAATGATTATTTTATGTTTCTTAGAAGTTTTTTTAACAGTTAATAACAATTTATTTATTCTTGACACTCATTATATGTTATTATGTCTTTTTTTATATACAAGCTTGTATACTAGTTCTTCGTAAGAGTGAATTAAAAAATATTACAATTTGGGGAGGTATTTAAATAACCTGCTTATCATCCAAAGAAAACCTAATTTGAAAATTTTTTTTTCAAACTCTTGTTGAAAAATGCATTAAATGTGCAGTTTTGAAGAACAGTTTACACCTCCTCAAATGATAAGAAATTATAACATAAAAGTGTTTTCAATGTATTACGACTGCATTTTTCTTTTCCATTGTCGTTTTTGCTAAAACTTTATAATTATAATTACAATAGTTATGTTTTGAATTAACCATCGTTTTTATGATATTTTTATACAATTTAAATGTTTTTCATAAATGTAACATATGTATTCAGATTTTTCAAAATTTTATGAAGTAATTTATACAACACTATTTACAGTATTACTCTAAATAGTATTATATCTCTATTTTTGAATCTAAATAAAACTATAATAGTTGAACTTAAATTGATTTGCAAAATATATATTTAAACCTTTTTTGTGCCTTTTATAAATCGAAGTTAGCGATATTATTGTTTAAAAATATAATTATGTTGTTTTTACAACATATTTTTCTTTTATATACAGTTACACGAAATAACATTTAATCAAAAAGTGATTAATTTATATTGCATGTTTATATTTCAAGAGACCAGGCTCTTATATCATATTTTTTTTGGATAGAATTAGCCAAGAAAAATATTGTTCTAGTTTTCATTATTACTTTTATAATTTTTAGTTTTATCAACTAAACTACTTGCGACAATTTTTTTTAAAAAAATTGAGATATGTGGATTTTTTTGTGGTTTTTAGATTTATTTAGTACATTTTAAAGAAAGGCTAAAATTAAGGAGAGAAAAATAAATTATTACTACTAAAATGGGAAAAAGAGGGTAAAAATTGACAAAAAATTACATAAATGGGGCCTACTCTGTATTTATAGTAAATGAACAAATTCTCAAATTTTCAATTTTGATGTATTACTTTGTTATTCCTTTTTGAGATGACCTTTAGGATAAGAGATATTTTAATTTTTACAAAAATTAGAGTACTTTATCTTAGCTATTATATGAAATTGCTTAAAAAACAGTGATTACATTCACATAAAGAACTGTAAATTTTGTAATAAAATAGTGATTGATAAATCTTAAAACACTTCTGTTGTTATACAGAACATACACAAAAATTTCCAGCAAATTATTTTAAAACCTTTTTGAGCAATCGCTGTCCTCGTTTGAATTTTTCGAAAGAAACACATTTCGAGTAAAACGCATTTTAAAGTCTGACATCTTATGCAAAGTTATGGCATCTGCTTTTACTAAAACACTTATAGTTTTTGCTCTATGAATGGAAATTGAAAAACTTGTATTTTTATAAAGCTAATAAGAGGGCCTATAAAATAAAACCATAAAAAAATTTGTCAATTTTTAAAAAAAATTCATGATTTTAGGATAGTCGGATACATTAAGGCAGAGCTCCGCAACCTTTTTATCGCTGAGGACCGGTCAACGTTTGATAATTTTACCGCGGCCCGCTGAGGGTGGGACACGTTGATTGTTTATCTTTTAAGATTATTTTGATTTAAAAATTTTAATCTAGTTACATTTAAATATGCCTTCAGAATAAAATTGAGTTACACCAAAAATGAATAAACGTGATTTAACGTGGAATATAAAGGGATCTCCGTGGAAAGTTACGCAAATCCGAGAGAAATGCACCACTTTAAATAAAATGGCAATAGTTTAATGTTCTTTAGGCGGCCCGGCACCATTTGATCCACAGACCGGTACCGGTCAGCGCACTGGGGGTTGCAGATTACAGCCTTAAGGAATCCGACTACGTTCGGAACCGCGATTTTAAAAACGCGCATAAATGGATAATTTTCATGATAATTAGTATTACTTAGATTAGAATACATATATAAAATTTTTTTAAAGACATTATGACAAAAAATTATTTAAATACAATATTTTGGCAAAAAAATTAACTTAGAATAACCTTTGTTCGAAACGTTCTCCTTTTATAAAAAATGCTTCTGTAATAATTCTGCAATATTTTGCTTAGATAAAGTAGACTTCTCTAGATTGATTGATTGATTGAATATTAACGTCGCACTGTTCAGCTACACGAGGGCTTTTGGCGACGGACCACGTAATTTTGAACCATGGTCAAGTGACGTGGACGACACCTGAGCTGGCACCCCCCTCTCCTAACTACCACACCACACCAACGGGAGGACGTTTGAGCTCTCGACAGATTTAACGTGCATCGCTGCCCTACACGGCGGGTCTTTAGTGGTACTGGGCTCGAACTCATGACATACCTGCCATGGTCCGATACCCTAACCACTGGGCTACCGCAGCCCAAGACTTCTCTAGAGAGTCTGAACAAGAATTTTTGAAAAATTCAGACAATTTTTTTAGTTACCACCAACTGAAATAATTATTGGCGTTTTTTTCTTAAAATTTCTCCCCTCTGTTGTAGTGAAGTATGGATATAAATCCACTTATAAGTTATATATTTCAAAAATTCTAGTTCAGCCTCTTTACACAGTTTTGAAATATATACAGGCAAAATATTATTATAATAGAAGCACTTTTCATAAAAGGAGAATGTTTTGAAAATTGGTCATTCTATGCTCATTTTTTGTCAAAATATTGTACTTAAATAATTTTTTATTGTAATATTATTCTTAAAACAATTTTATTTACGTTTTCTAATCTAAGTGACACTAAATATCATAAGTATTATCTATATATAAGCTTTTGCAAAATCACAGTTTCGAACGTACTCGATACCTTAGCAAACAAAAAAAATAACTATAGCTTCTTCTCACCTGATTGATATCCCACAAAACCAAAGTGGGGCCCAACTCCGCTAATTGACGTGCGACTTCTTTGCCCAAACCATGACCAGCTCCAGTAAGAAGAACGATCTCACCCTTGATGCTTTTCTTGGGTTTCGGACACATACATCTTCCCAATCGGATGAACGGATCCAAGCACATAAAAAACAAGACTTTGATTGTATCGAGGATATCCATACAACAACCCATCTTGATTTTGTGTTGATGTGTACCGAAATATATTCGTTCAAATTATAATCACAAATAGATTCACTAAGTTTATAATCTAGAGTTTCAAATCATGGTTTTGGCAGCATCAGGCGTTGTGTGGATTAAGAAAAAAAAATCCAAATTCCAAAATGGCAAAAATTATTTTCTTAGCAAATTCTTAAAAGCCTATTGTAAGGTATGAATTGTTCATGTCAAAATAAATTTTTAAATAGATTTTCGCAGGATTTATAGTACGTTTAGGATATAATTAAACACCAGGCATTGACTCGAAGACGGAATTTTAAGAAGTCCTCTTGACGAATGAAGAAGTCTTCCATCAAGTTTTGACGACTACATCGCGTGTCACATGGGAGAAACTGAGCGACCTTCGCCTCACTATAAAAGAGAAATAAACTCACAATACAATTATTTTTCAGGGAAAGTTTTTTGTTATAAATAATTCTTTATCTTCGTTAGAGATGTCAAGTTTGCATATTGTTGAGCATTGACAGCGAGTCAACGGGTTTTGATGAATTGGGTATACTGTGTTCGAAAAAATACCGCTCTTCGATGCCGGCTCTTACTGTCATGGACATTTCCTCTTTAACCCATTTCCTATTCCTCCGGGTTATAAAGTTACGAAAGCGAGTCACCGAAAAATAAAACTTCATTCAAGGTTGAATCGGAGCACTGTTCATTTGATGTTATTAAAATTTGATCTGGAGGAGGGGGCTAGCAAAACAATATCATAGCACCTACATAATGCAATAAGTTTTTATATTCTTTGAGATTGTTTAGTTATAATTATGGATTTAAAACCTGTATACGGTTCAAGAGGAAAACATAATTAAATTTTGTAATGCTTTTAAAATTGTCTCTATTGTCCAGATTTTTCAATTAAATTTTAAACTAGATCGAGATAAACACTATTTTTTATGAATCTGAAAGGATTTCAATAAAACTTCTCATGAACTTTGTGTAATTTGTATAATAATGAGTATACTCCGTATCTATTATATATATATATATATATATATATATATATATATATATATATATATATTTTCTTTATATATTTTTTTCTGTTTCATTATTTGTTTCATAGTTATTTCATTTATTAATTCCGAAAATCTTTTTTCATTATAATACTTTTTTAAACTTCTGTAGAAATGAAAACTAACAGCGCTTTTTTAAATAAGCGAGAATAGTGGTCACAGCTATTAAAAAATGTTCACGTATGCAATTTAGTTAGTTTAATATCCATTCTTTATTATTCTTACAATTTCATTTATGTTGCTTAGTTTTCTTTCAACATGATTTTTTTTCTTTAACAAAAATGAAAGGAAAATTTCCATGGCTTGAATGGTTATTTATGTATAATTATTTTTTATCTGTTCATTGCGCAAATTATCCATTGTTTGTTGTAGATTTCTCACAATTTATATGAATAACTATTTACCAAAATGCTAGCCAATTATTAGGGTTAATACTTTTTATTGAATTATTATGCATATTCCGTTCTGTTAGACATTTAAAAAGTCGGATCCAAATTTTTATGATCTCCTTGTGTTGTTTTTCCAATCCCGTTCCATGATCTCAATGAAAGTAAGCACACCGATTCGAACCCGATCTTTTTGAGTTTCGTGATTTGTGGTTGGCAGCAACTGCCATGCAAATCGAGCGAGTATTTAAACTCAGCTCATGTTAGTTTTTAAAAAGAAGAGAAAAGGAAGGAGAAACGGAAATATAAGAAGTGTGTGAGTGGTTTAACTCCTAGAGGGAGAGAAAGGCTGGTTGACAATGCAACTGCAGGTTGCATCACCATTTTAGATTAGAAATTCATTTTACAATATTAGAAGACGGTTCGAATCGGATGTCTCTGGTAATGTTGCTTTTTGAACTTATTGTTTTTTTATCGCTCCAGTAACGAGCAAAGTGACTTTATGATTGATTATTAAAGGCCAATTTTAAGAAACTGTTTTTCGTCTTCATGCCTCCTCGACACATAAATTTCACTGCTAGCTTTGCAAAATTTAAATTAGTTTACCAATAAGTGTAACACGTTCAGAAATGGGGCGAGAAATCGACTGATTCTAAATATTCTGCAGGACCAAATCTTTTTCCCCCCATTAGAGTTGCGTTTTAGCAACTCAGTCTTTGCAGTCACGACGTCCCAAACGTGAGACCCGTTTCCTGGAGGTATCATCTAGTGACAGCCTTATTATTAAATTTGGAGAGAATTGAATTGTTTTCCCCAACTATTTAATTTTTATTGAGTTAATTTCTTTAATTCAAGCTCTCGTAGGATGTTAAATATTACAATGATTTAATTTTGTGGAGAGTATCATAGCCAAATGATACTCAAGGAATTCTTCACATGCCACAAAGTCATATGATATGTATGCCCTACGATTTTCGCATCTAGAAAATCTACCTACTCCAGCCGGGGTCGAATCCGCAACCTTAGGCTTACGAAGCGGACATGTTACCTCTAAGCCACTGAGCCGCACCAAATCTCATTATTGTGATAAGAAGTAACTTACGTACAATCATTGAAATGCTGCAGTTGACTGTAACCAAAATAATGGGTGTAAAAAATTGGAAATTTAGTTCTCTAGAAACATATCCTTTGTTGGTATGATGAGTAAAAAGCGTGATTGATCTGACTCAAGAGAGTGTGGAAATTGGATTTAGCATCAAGAGGGTAGTATTTCGGAAACTACTGTTTGTGAACTGTTCATGAGCTGCTGACATTGACTTGTGACGTGTGCAAAATCTTCCGGGATTGGTTAAAGGAGCATAATGAAAACTCAAATGTACTCTGCTGTCTCCCAAATTTCCTAGATTTAAATTCAAAATAGGTTTTGGATGAATTTGAATGGTTTGCTGTATATATACAGGGGTGATGAAAAGTGTATACACACTTTAAGACTGGGTAACATGTTAATGTCGTAAGTTTGAGATTGCATTGGCTATAGTTAAGTTGTAAGCGTATGTATTAACAGCTGGCATTAGTGTGTTGACGTGTTCAACAATAGTTCAGGTAAAGATGGCGCTAGTGTTTTAGTTGGGAAAGTTAGATCATAGTGCAAATACATCTGAATTTGAGCAGTGGAAAAGCATTTTGAAATGGTATTGGAAGCCTGAGTACATCAGTGAAGTGCAACGACATTAGAGGCAACTATATGGACTGGAACCTTAAGCATTGCTCGCCTTCACGATAGGTTTAAAACTGATCGAACAATAGAAGATATGCATAAGGGACAAGCAGGTCGACCACGCACATCAACAAGCGAAACGTCTTCTGTTGGAGTATTAGATGCATTCACACTGTCACCACAAAAATCGACATCACAAAGTGCTCGTGAAACAGGCGGGAGTAGGGCTAGCCTAGATCGTATTTTGCAAAGAGCAAAATGGAAAGTTTACATATTACAGATCTTACACACGCTGAACCAGAACGACCCATTCAAAAGAATTAAATTTAGTGAATGGTACCTCGTGCATGATGAAAATGATGTAAATTTTGTTTCCCAAGTGATGTGGTCTCTTTTACTTATGGGGTTACCTCAAGAACGTGGTGTACAGTAAGAGATCGAGCACACTAGAAAAACTGCGTTACGAACTTGAAATGGCTAGTCACGCAATTCCTGTAGCTACACTGCGAGATGCCTTCAATAATGTACAGCATCATGCTCAAAATGTTTGGAGGTGGGTGGATTACAGTTTGAACACTTTTTGTAACACTTATTGTAACTTTGTAATTTGTATTAACTTTTATACTATTGATAATACATACGTCTTTCTTCATCAAAGTGAGTATGCATTTTTTCGATCACCCCTATGTTTCATCATGAACCCAGGTGCTGCAGTGGGATGTACTGAAGTTTACGTGACTCTATGTACTTGTGACAACCTTCCACACTATTTTTGGCTCATTGTCATGCCATGAAGCTGCCGTTCATACTACAAAAGGTGTCTGTTTTAAATGTTAGCAGGTTATGATAATAACGTGACTCGACCTAATTGTAAAATTTGTATTGCCAAAAGGTCGTGGGCTTGGATATCTGATTTGAATCAGCACTTTGTTGTAGTACCTCCTCCTAATGCTGTTGAAATGGAGAACTCGCTGATCGTTGGGGTTCCCGGGGGATAAGAACTCAGCATGAATGGAGAAGCCAATAAATTAAACACAAACCGAATTAAAAACCTTCGGGTCCACAGTCATTCCACTTATCCCTTTATCTACCGGCGGTACTTACAAGTACCACTCACTTTCAACTGACATAGAATAGCCATTTTAACGAATATTCTGACGATACTTAGCAGGAATATTCTTTTAATTCTACTCTTCCAGGATGCATGACAGTATAGGTTTTATGATGAGTTTTTTGGAGGGGAAGTCGAATAATTTCAAAACAGAAGTTACTTTTTCAGCTGATATTTTGATCGGATTGCGAAGATTGTCATTTTTGTTCCGAAAAAGTATTTAATGTCGAAAGGTAAGTGCCTTATATTTTTTGTATGTTAGATAAGACCTTAGAAAACGATTTGACTATTTATTTTTTAAGTGAAAAATGTATATAATTAATTTTACAGTTGAATAAGTTTGTGATACTCATAAGTACTGACAGCACACTGGGTGTTAGAGCAAGAACTTAGTTTTTTTTCCGTCCGTGCAGCTTATTGTTGTCTTTGTTGTGTCATAGCGTTAGTACTCTAATGCAATAGATTTATGCTTTTTGGGGGGCATTTCTTTTTAGCTTAACTTATTCATTTTGCTTTTTTATTGTTTTATTTTAATGTTTTCAAAAAAATTTTGAACTTTGAATCTGAGCTTGTTTTCTTTTGGCATACTACTAATGGAATATTTATTCTTATTTTAAAAATTAACAACATTTTAATTTCTTTATGTGTAATTGAGATTTAACATAAATAGGAGATTTTCAAGGTGCTATTATTGTTATTATTTTTTCCCTTTCTTAGAATGTCTGGGGAAAAGAAGATCGGTCTTCAAGAGGCTTTGGATTTATTACAGAATCTACCGTCTGTAATGAGTGATGTACAAACAGATAACTTTTCAGATGAAGAAGTCCCGGCAAATAATCTACTGGAATTTTCATTAGATTCTTAAGATGACGCTCAAGAGACTGAACAAGACTCAAGGTGCAGTAGTTCATGTTAGAAAATACAGCATTTCCTACCCCAGGATGCAGTGCTTTAAAAACATTCAACCGAAATTTCTCTCAAAAGGCACAAAATGTAATGAATTCTTGTGTATTAATGAAAAGGAAAACTGTTTCTTTGAAAATTATCAAATTAAGTTTATATGTAAAAGCTGCTTTTATGAGTAAAATAAATAAATAAATTTTTAAAATTTTATTATTTCTTAAAGTAAATACTTTGTGCTGTAAAATATTAGTGTTTTCTGGTTATTTAGCATTTTTAAGAGTTAAAATTACGTTAAAAAGTCATTCGGTCTTTTTGTATTACAAGAATATTTTAGAACTTTGTGTTCTGACGGTACTTTAAAGTACCAATTTAATTAACTTGCTCCAAAGGATTAAATTTCCCAAAATTGAGTATTTCATTTATGTATATCCCTTAATTTTCAATATAATGATAAAAAAATATTGCATAAAAAATTGCAGTAAATCATAATGCGGTAGATAAAGAGTTAAGGTGATTAAGCTGAAAAGGAATTCATTAACAAGACAATGAGAAGATTACACGTTAAAAGATCAAAATAAAGCTCATTTACTCCATAAAATAAAGTAATTCAGTCTTATTCATCTTAAAAATATGCGGATTCAAAAGACACCCCCCCCCATCTTCTGATTGAATAGCACTGAACTATATTTTTAAACATCACATAATATTCAACACCTGGTATTGAATATTTAAACTAATAAATTTACTCAAATCGAGTCTTGGCAATCCTATCGGACCAGTTATTAAATACTCCTGTATCTTTTACTTTTTACAAGTTACTACAAGGTCTTGGCAGACCTAAAATAAAACTTGATTTTTATATGTTATTGCAATTACCTTCAACACATTCACTCTTGTCTGAAAAAAGTACTTTCAATGTACTTATTAATTTATTACAAAAATTACAAAGCATAAAACCAGTAATGTTAATCGAATAATAGATTTTAACCACATGAATCACTAAAGAAAAAAACCATGAATTTGATTATGATGAAGTAATTTTTAAATTCAATGAATAAGTTTTTTGAGCCTTTTTGATGACAAAGAAATAGATAATATATGTGATAGTTAGATGAAAGAAAGGTGAGCACGGTGAATGGTATATTCATGTAATATGTATAAGTTTCTTTTTTTATTGAACTCAACTGGGGTAAGGTTTGGAGGGAATTGTATTTTTATTATTAGGCTGGATTTATTATTATTCATACCGTATTTTTACTATCAATGTGCTATTTCTGTTAATTTATATACTACTTAATGTCTGTTCAATTATCATTATTATTTACAATTTCTATTTTACATGTATTTTCTGCCTACAATTATTATTTTTACTACCATACATACCTTTTACCAATGATATCGACGGTATTTACCTTTTGAGTGATGGCAACATGTTGTTTGTTTCGACTTGTTTGTGAACTATAATCTGTGTAGAATGTTCAGTTCCTGTACTGTCTCTCGCTATGAGAAGATCTCGCCGCACAAAGCTGCTGGCGTATGTTTAAATCTTTTATACGCAAAATTGAAGTTGTTAAGCTTTAAAAGCAAGAATCATCATTTAATCTTGTATGGCGGACAAGTACAAATAAGCGGAAAAAAGTCTACAGCAGTGCTTCTCAAACTGTGGGGCACGCCCTCCTGGCGGGCGCGATGACCTTACGAGGGGGGCGCGAGCATATCGAAAATAAAAAATTTAAAAAATAATTAGTTTACTGGAATTAATTAAAACAAAATACTTTCAGACATAATAAAAAATGCACTTTTACTCTGATATAATTTATAGACGATATTAAGCCATCAAAAATAAAAACTTCTTCAATACCTAATTAGCTATCTTTGATCCTATAACCAATAAAAAAACTTTTATTTGATTTGCTGTCATCCCGTGATGAGAGATTTTTTTATTACGCTTTTTTTTAACCTCTCTAACATACTATTCTTTCAGAGAAAAACCAGATCCCGGACCCCAGAATCGAAAAACTTTAGGAACATAAAAAATTCATCACTGTCATTATTTTTGAAATACTGCACATTATAGCTGTAATCTGTTTGACCTTCTAAGTTATTGGTACAGTTAGTTATGACCCCTCTCTTACGTGTTCTCTGTTGCGCTTTTTTTCATGCAAAAGAGTTTTATGATATTTGGAAAACCGTGGAGAGCACACACACACACACAAGCACATGAATGATTACTTGGCCAAGACATATTTTTATAAATATTCTCAATGTGCACAAAGCATAACGAAAAACGTTTCACACAATTTTTTAGCAGTAACATACATATTATCATAATGAATATACTTTTTACCCAGAAGTGGTCGCGCGGGACACACAGATTACGAAATCGTTAATTCTGGCAAAACTGTTTATTTATTACCAAAGAAAAATTGAAAAGTCCTTGAAAGTAGGTAAGTAAACTTTCTCTTAGCTAAATTATTCACTGGAATCATGATTTGTATCGTGTACAATAAAATAATTATATAAAAAAAAAAGGATTGGGGTGACTCAATAACCCCGACCGTACCGAGTGCGCGCCTGCTCCCGGGTTAAAACATGTTGAAGTCTTTTCACTTTAAATATTAAAAATAATACAATTATTCTTCATCGATATTTTATATTATTAATCATTATTTAACATCAGTGGCGCACACAAGGGAGGGGGGGTCTGGACCCCCCCAAAACCCTTGATTTTTTCCCGATTGATTATAATTCTAAGTTTATAGTACGCAAAATTTAGTTAAGTATTTGTTATTAATGATTAATATTATTAGTTAATGCTAATTATTTATTCAAGAATTAGTTTTTTACTGTGTTTTGTTCCCGAAAATCGACAAAATCAAAAGGAGCCTGATACAAGATTGGTGAACTTTCGACTCCGGACCCCCCCTTGAAAAATTCCTGTGTGCGCTACTGTTTAACATCAATTATAAATGCTAATTCTGTGAGGCTTAAAATTACAATTCGCTTAAAACTAATTATAATTTGAGCAACGATTTTAAAAAAATCATTTTATTTTTTTGTAAACATTGTCGAGCACTTGGCTTTGCTTCCCTTACATTTCAGCTATTATATCAATAATGTTTTATTTTCTTATAAATGAACTCGAGCAAAGAGCGGGCACCTCAGCCGGTATACTTTTAATGTATCAGTGCTGCACAGAATATTTTATAACTAATTAATTAATACTAAATTAAGAACAAGTTTAATAAGTATTAATGACGTCCACGAGCTTGTCTTGGAAAGCAAAGTTTTTATAAGGAATGCTTATGATTAGAAATTGACCCTCTGAGTTCTTTTTCTATATTTAGCGCAGATATCTATATTTTGTCTTCTAAGCAGCTACCGCATTTTGTAATATGTTCAATTTAAAAATTAGAGAAAGGAAAAATAACATAATCATTATCCTATTATTTTATTTATTTATTTATTTTGCTTAAAAGTAGTATACAAAATTTAATACTTATGTTACTAATTTGTATGGTTTATAATTAAGATCGTCTATTGTAACTTTAGCGTCAAAGTGCATTATTATTGCATTCAGTACATTATTAATGTATAAGGGGGGGGGGCGAAAAAAATTGTGATCGAAAAGGGGGCGCCAGTATTGAAAGTTTGAGAAGCACTGGTCTGCAGTATTGTTTGATATTTTTATTGTAAATATTTTGAAAAGGACGGTAGGGAAAAAATTAATATTTCTTACAGCATCCTCTCCAAGAATTTAAAGAGAACTTCGCAATTTTAAGTTTCTTAAAGCATGATGTGTTAGGAAATGGTTTTAAATAAATATTTTTAATAAAATATTGTTAATAAAGACACAACATGAAAAAGTAAAATGTTTTTATTCAAACATTTTCTTACATCACATGATATTTAAGTTAATTTGATTCATAATATTTTAAATAAAATAGATATTGTTGCGTAATTTAAACGTTCGCTACAATATACTTGTTTTCAACAATTATTACAAATTTTGTTCTAATACGCTTACGATCTTTTTTGACCTCTTTAAGTCAGTAACTAATGTACATTGGACTATTCTAAGCAAATCATTAGATGCTATTAAGGCAACAGATCCAATCTATTTGAATATCGTTCAAATGTGTGACTAAATGCTTACAAAAAATGTTTTTAAGAGGAAATAATGATTTTTCAAGTAAGTCATGGCCGAAAACGTCATTATGTTTTTGTTCAAAAAGTGTGAGACAAATGTAAATTAAAAGTTAGATTTAAATACAAAGATGTTAAAGTATTGGGTTACAAGGACAAGAATAATAAGGTGTTTTAAATAAATGTTTTTCTTTTAAAATTAAAAAAGAAACATTTATTAAAAACACGCAATTAAATTATCACTAAGCACAAGTGATAGAAAAGGAAAAGCGTGGCAGGAAAGTTGACGACTTTAACACAAGCTCTCGCACAATGATTATTAATGGGCTCAATTGATGTAACATCATACTCATATGATAATGATGATCACATGTTTTTATTCAATCAGTTCAGAAACTCATGTGACGTCATAGTCACACAATTAAATTCCTCACATATTTCCAGTTAATCAGTTCATGTGCTTTGTTGTTGCTAACTTTTGATCTTTTCAGAAACTTTCTCTTAAAAAGTACAAAATTGCCAACAACAATAACGTACAAAAAAGACAAAAAGCATTTTATTCAAAATTATATGTATAAAATAAGATTTTTTTTAAAACTTTAAAATATTTAAAAAATTTTTTTATGACATTCGAACATAATTACCCAATTATGAAATTTGAAACTTCTAAACAACTTCTTTGTGGACTCTAAAAATATTACATGTTAGAAAAGATCTGTTCCCTTAGATATGTAGAACCAAAAGCGGAAAGCAGTGCATGCAATTTTCTCTCTTCAAGCAATTACACTTACAAAACGAATGTAGATTTTTATCTATAGAGTTATCTTTCAAATTTCTTACTTAATTCCGTAAATGTCTCTAATTCTGAAGGCGTTTGTGAAATAAGATCCATTACAAATTTATCAATTTCCATCTACTCAAGAATTGACAAATTTGTTGAGTAGTGTAGAACCACTGAAAATTGTACCACAAGAAATAGGTTGCCAACCCCTTTTATATTATGGTTATATAATAGCATTATTCTTTTTATAACATTTTGGTTTCATGTTTATTTCATAGGGAGTTATAGATTTTTTTCCTTCCTTGTAAGAATTCCTTTCCAATAGGTTGTTCGGGAGATTTTCGGAAAGTACATAACTAATTTTAATAGTGTTGCTATCAAATTCTGTTTCTTCAGGAAGACCTGTTATGAGTAATTTAGAGTGGGTCATACTGTGTTAGTTACGTATCTATCCAGTTGTAATGAATTAATTTTTTCTCCTACAAAAATATCTGATTTGATTAACTCTTCTAGATAATTTTGGGTCTTAAAAGTGAGCTAAGAATAAGCAATATACCTTTGAATGTATTTTCCAGGAAATCTGGCTCAAAATTTTTGTGTCCCGAATTTAACCAATGAAATTATAAAAAAAAACTTACCTTTAATCAAATTTTGCAAGGCTCGAATTTTTTTAGCTAGATCAAGTATCATTAATTCATGATATAAAGACTCACACATCTGACACCTAGACTAAATTCTGTAAAGGCAAGGGAGATAAAAAGCGGGATTAATGATAGTGAGGAGGACTAATAATAGAGAAAGATCACTGAGGCATCTCTGGAGCACGCCAGTCCTTTTTGTGAAAGGCCTAACACTCTATGGAAGTAGCTGTAATATAACTTGAATTTGAATAACACTCTATGGAAAAGTAGCTGTAAATCTCATACTTACCTAAGAAAGTAAGTCGCTGAAAGGAAAGTAGTTACAGGGAAGGCTCTTTTTAAATATATGGAACGGTCATAAATTTCTGCTGTACACTAATAAAATTTCAAGACATACTACAGAAATAAAAAAAGTTATTTAATATAAATTCTAAGCATCTTTACAATATTTTATAAATAGATTTCTCGTCTATATCTTTTCCCAATCTGTTAAATATTATGCTAAATACTTTTTAATATTTGTCTGAATAACAGAAGACTTTTTTATTCTACTTTCTACTCAACACCAAATTTTTTTACCACAGTATCTCGTTTCATTATTATTAATATTATTATTTTGTATTTCTAATAGAACCGTTATATTATTAGTTAAACCAACCTTTTTTATGGGGTGAATTGAGCAAAGCATTGAGATTATTTTATGAAAAAAACAACCTATTTAATCGTAATTAAAAATTTGTACGCTTAGGAAGTTATCCATACTAAAGTTGTAGTCGCTGAATTTTCTTTGTAGTGCTATGCCAGAAACCATTATCATCAATATAAGGTATTTTTAAATTCCTGGACAGGCTCCTTTAGAAAAGTTATTAATGTAACCAACACTTTTTTTCCCTACTTAATTTAAAATATATTTTATTAAAAAAATATCAAGGCTCTCTCGGAAAAAAAAGCAATGGAAAAGAACAAGTAATAAAAAAATTTTTTAACGTCAATTCCTACTTAGATCAGCAAAGAAAATTTTTATTTTAGCTACTTTTTAATAAATAGTTACAATTAATATAAATATACATATGACAGAATCACAACATTAAGTGGTAATTCATTTAAATTAATTATCATTAAAGTATCGTATTGTCATCCAAAACAATCGTGTATATAAAATTTTAGTTCAACTGAAGGCTTTAAAACAGTGCTTCTCAAACTTTCAATATTCGTGACCCAAAATTCAATCATTATTTTAATCGCCCCCCTCCATACAATAACTATGTATTGAATTTAATAATACTATACTTTGACACTAAAGATGCAAAACGAATTTAATCTCTTATGTGCCATCGACGTATATAAACGTCTCGCTCAGCCAAAGCATTAATTTCTGGACGTATATATACGTCTTTCAGAAGTACGATCTTTTCTGAGCACTACTATTGATACAATTATTCCGAAGGCTTTGGAATACAATAAAAGGACTTTGAGACTTGACAGCGTTTTCGAAGGATTTACTTATTTCAGAGTATTTGCTTATTTATTCCTCTTCTCTCTCCTCCCCCCCGAAAAACCATCAAATTACGCACGTCTACGTGGTAAACAGTGGCATTGGAGAGCGAATTTCGTAACTTTTAATCGGCAGTTAAGGAATTAATTATAAACCGTACAAATTATCAAGATAAGTGTTACTACAAACTCATGGGGTCACTGGTAATTATCACACTTGTTCTTTATTTAGTATTGTTAAATTAATAATAAAATACATTGCACAGTTCTGATACATTTATAAGTGTATTATATCCGTGTAAATGTGCATTTTATATTTTATTATATTAGAAAGCATTTTGTTTGTTTACTTTCAGTAAATTAATATTTTTTTGAATAATCTTTTGTTTTCGAATTTTTAATAGGCTCTCGCCCCCCGTACAATTATCACGCCCCCAGTTTGAGAAACGCTGCTTTAAAACGTGAGAAAAAAAATCTTTTCAAGTTCGGACACAAGTCACCAAAAGGGTCACTAAGTCGCCGAAAACGATGCTAACTTGGCTGTATTTGTAATTCTTTAATTAATTAGTTTTAATCAATTAATTTTTATTAACTATAATTAAATTATTGTATTATCATCCAAAATAAAATCATGCATATAAAATTTCAGCTCAATTGAGTGCTTTAAAATGTATTTTATTAACGATTGAAAATTCCACCAAGATAAATAAATAAATATATAGAGAGTGAGCTAATAGTAGGAATTGAAAAAATGGTTAAAACTGATGCAGAAACCTGAATCTTAAATTATAAAAGGATAAAAAAATTGCTGCCTATTTCTGCTGAAAATTCCTAATTTATTGTTTGTTTACGTACCATGTGTGAAAGATTTCTAATATTTTTAAAAACAAGATATTTTACTTCTAAATAGCTATTATAAATACCATTTTTTTGAACGTTTTGAAATGGCTATCATTGGATATGAAAGGAAGATGAAATAAAATGACGAAAACCAGCTTTTATTTTCAGTGGATGAATGAATTTGATGAATCAGTAAAATGATTAAATATAAGAAACTTATTTAAGTGAGATTAATTTACTTGTTAAATTAAGTGCAATTAAATTAGGATTAATGGTTAGTTTATAAATTGAAATCACTATGATTAATGAGTGAAAATTTTTGGAACTTAACAAGAAGTCTTATAATGTGAAGAAAAAGAATATGTCTTTGTAACAATTTATAATAATCAGATTTTTTTTTAATTAACGAAATTTGATTTAAAAAAGAATTTCAAAAATCAGCCTCTCTAATTTTTTTATGTTTTTGTAATAGTTATGTATCACATGTAATTTTTTTTTCCAAATTTTTATTTGAGATTAAGATAATAAATTACTTTTCAAAAATCATTTAAACTTTCTAGAATAAATATTCCACCATGTTTTTGTAAAATACAAAAGCGGAATTTCGATCATTAATCTGACATGGCTGGGATTGCAGAAAGAAATATATCACTAAAAATCATTCACATGCAAGATTTGACAAGATAGACTCAGACACAAAGAAAAAGGAAAAATGAAATGTTTTTGACAAGAAAAAACCGAAACATAAAAGAATCTTTTCAATCTGCATCTGAATGGCTCGGATCATTCGAGCGACTTTCGAATGAATTAAGCCAAACTTCCTCTCACGTGTTTGCGTGCAGGTTTGTTTACTTTCCAACAAAGAAAGGTGCAGCCACTTTTCATTTCAATAAAGACAATAAAATTGTACAAAATCCAAGGTGCGAAGTGTTGAAAAAATTCCGTATCAGAGAAAAATATTTGGAATTTAATTTAACGTTTGTTGTATAATTAGTGTGCTACAAACGAACCGGTAAAATAGAGTACAAAAATAAGAGAGAAAGAGAGAATAAATTTTCCTCTTCTTAAAAATAAAAACTTCGTGTTTTTTATTTCCCGCGTTCGACTTTGACGAGTATTTCAGAAAAGATAATTAACTTCTACTTTACCTTCTACTTTATGCAAAAAAACTCGATGATCATATGGTTATCCTATTTATGTGATGGAAGTACTTCGTTGGATCCTTGTTAATTGAGCGATTGCTCACAAACGTCTCAATTCAAAGAATCTAATTAAATGAGAAAAATAAGGCTTCAGTATTTAAGCCTTTGTTATAATCATGTTTTGTATTCTTACTACTTAAACATAACTTAACTTAATGGCACAACAGTCCATGATGGCCAAGGCCTACTGTGCCCAACTCTATATACGTGACCTTGGGCCCTGAGGTGCATGAGCAGATGTTCCTGTCAGGTGGCCAGTCTGACGCGAAACCCCCAGTGTTAAGTTTTCAAGCAAGCTTGGTACTTATTTATCGACCACCTGAAGGGATGAAAGGCGCTTAGTCACCTTGCTCATCTCGTCATTTGAACCTCAGACCTGTGGTGTGGAAGCGCGATGCACTCACCCCTCAGCCACTGGGCTACACTTAAACATATTTTTTGCATTTATACAGGGTGGGGTAAATAAAAGTGGCCCGGAGAACAGAGTTCCCGGTTACAAAGAAACACGGCAGAAGAAAGGACGTAGTTCGCTAAACTGCTTGCAGCAGATGTTGAAAATAACCATTCTATTCATCTCTTTGCACCTTTGGGCGCTGGTCAGCAAGTCATAAAAGGCAGATCGAAGCTGGAATCTCATTAGAAATGTTCTGCTGTATTTCTTTTTAAAGACTATGAGTATTGTTGTGATACACCTTAGACTTGAGGATTTTCCACAAAAAGTAATCGCACACTGACAGATCAAGTGATTTGGATGGCCAGGTAGTGCTGAGAACAGACTGACTGCTAACAACTCTGTTAGAATTAAAGATTTTGTGAATGCCAAACTATGGTTTGGAGGGACGTATGAGCAGATGCACCATCCAGTTAAAAGTATCTGTAGGTCTTTTCCTTCTTTATACCGCTAAGGGATTCAAAATGAAGGAAATTTAATGCTCCGATGATGTGTGCGTCATATTTATGCCCAATGGTGTTCTCTCGTCCAGGTCACTTTTATTTGCCCCACACTGTACAACAGTGCTTCTCAAACTTTCAATGTGTTTGCGACCCAAAATTCAATCATAATTTCCATCTCACCCCCCTCCCTCCATACAATAACAATGTATTGAATTCAATAATACTATACTTTAACGCTAAAGCTACAATACGACTTTAAACTTTTAAATATGTGCCACCGGCATATATAAACGTCTCGATCGGCGAAAACGTTTATTGCCCCGGGCATATATATACATCTTTCCGAAGTACGATATTTTCTGTACACTGCCATACATGAAATCATTCTGAAGGCTTTGGAAAGCAATAAAAGGACATTGACAGTGTTTGCGATGGATTTACTTGCTTTAAAAGATTTGCTTATTGATTCCTTTTTTGTCCCCCTGCCCCAATACATCACATACTCCCACATACGTGGAAAACGGTGTCATCGATGTTTACAGTTTTGTATATTATTATATGCATGATAATCCCATGGGGTCATTGGTAATCATTAAACTTGTTCTTAACTTGGTATTGTTAAATTAGTTATAAAATACATTGTGCAGTACTGATACATTTATGTTGTTGTTGTTGCTCATCTCCATATCTAGCCAAACTAGACGAAGTCCATGATCTCATTCACTCTCAAAAAGTCCAACACCATTAGAGGGTCTTCATAAATATCTTGTTTTGAAAGCCCCAGACAGTCAAGAATGTGTTCTGGAGATGCATGGCAGGGAGAACACCTAACACAAGTCAGAAAAACTTTGTTTTCATCCTTAAAAGTCAAAGTTCGGAGGTGGCCACTCCGAAAACGAGTTAGAATAGTTTGTTCCTGCATGTTGCATTGAAGAGAAAGAGAACCACCAGGAAGTTTAGCCTCATACCAGTGATGAGCAGGAGGAACAGTTGATTGCTTGTTGTTGATGTCGGTGGAGTACAGTTCTAAATAGGTGAGAGGGGCCGAGTTCAGAGTGTATTGAGCTGCTAAGGAGAGGTTTTGATAGGGAGTCAGCAATCTCATTGCCCGCCATGTTAACGGGCGAAGGAACCCATTGTACATGAACCTCGCGAGAAGATGAAAGACGTCTTAGTTTCTCCAAAATAGCCACTCCTGTGTTATCACCCAACTTATGCCAGTTAGAAAAATGTTGAATGGCACTACGACTGTCAGATAATATCAAGATAATGTTCAAATCAGGAACCTAGAGGGCCTCTTTAAGGCCTTTATCAATAGCAATGAGTTCACTGCGAAAGATAGAGCATCCATCAGAGTTTCTCAGTTTAGTGTCTGGAATAGTTTGGGACTTAATGTAAATACCATTGCCAGAACGCGGGTGTTTATTCCTGCTGCCATCAGTATATGTAAGAAATGCATCATCAGGAATGTTACAAATAACTTCGAGGGCAAGTTGCCTAAGAAATTTAGGAGGATCTGAAGTCTTGTTGACATAGGCTCTTGACATTTATAAGTGTATTATATCAGTGTAAAGGCATATTGTATTTTTTATTATATCAGAAGGTATTTTGTTTGTTTACTTTCTTTAAATGAATAATTTTTTAAAATAATCTTTCGTTTTCGACTTTTCAATGTGCTCGTGCCCTCTCGAAGAATTATCGCGACCCCTAAATGGGCGCGTCCCAGTTTGAAAAACACTGCTGTATAAGATAAGCCGTGGTAGTCGAATGGTCAATGTCATGACCGGCTTTATTGTAGACGAGTTCTAAAATCACCAAACACTCGTGATAGCAAGACTGATGCCCCTTTAATTTGTCGAAACGCTCAAAGTCTTCATTTTGGGGCGTAAATACTTTTGTAGAGTGGTATGCTCATCCTAGCCTTTTGATTGAGGTTTAAGGGTCACGAACTCGTGGTCGGAGTGTCTGGCTGTACAGAAGACCCTCTGTGTGAAAGGGCACGTTAAATCTGCCGAGGCGCAATGTCCTCCCGTTTATATGGTATGGAAGTTGGGAGATTTCAGGTGTCGTCTTCATAACTTGACTATGGTTCAAAATTGCGTGGTCCGTTGCCAATAGTGTTGCTTTATAGTGAGGCGTAGATAAGCACTCACTCATTCACTCACTCGACTGTGGTTTCATGGCCGTGGTAGTCTAATGGTTGTGGTCACAAATTTGTGGATGGTGTGCCATGAGTTCAAGCTCCAGTGCCTCTTAATAAAAATAACACGACGAAAATTTTTTTCCACATTTGTAGGATGGGTTTATTTTTTGTTATTATATTTATTGTAATGTATTAATCAACAAAGAACAGAACAATAGCACTCTTTTTATATCAGTTATTCTTCGTTCAAAAACCATTTCAGAGATTATAACTTATAGAATCAACTTCAAGAATTTTAAATTTCATAAATGAAGTTGAAATATATTTTCCGATGAAACGTCAGGAAAGATATGATTTTGTCCCTCTTATATTAATGAAATGAAAACTAAGAAATCATTGTGATTAATTAAAAACAACAATATACAGTGGGTCACAAAAGTGTTCATACACTTGTAATTTCTTATAAAATTTAATGTTTTCAACTAATAAAAATTAATATAGTGTGATTGTAATTTTTTTATGATGTCTGCAACTTTTTCTTAATGGAATGACTTTTTAAAAATAGTATAACTATTTTTTAAAAAAATTTCACCACAAAAGTCTTCATACACTTAACAAAAATATCAACTTAGCTTTAAATATTTTATTTCTTTCTTAATTTAGTACTTAGTAGGATATCTTTTAGTTTCCACAACAACTTTTAAACTTCTTGATATAGATTTAATCATTTTTTTTGTAATTTCTGCATCGATTTTCCATCATTCTTCTGTGATTATTGTTTTTACTTCACATTATGCGTTTATAGTCGTGTTTTCCTTTTTTACATTAAAATCTCACCAAATATGTTCTACTGGGCTAAATAAAGGGATTGAGGAGATGTTTTCATAATTTAGGGACAGTTATAGAGACACCAGTGGCGTACATTGAGAGCAGTGCGCTTGCCATCATTATCCTGTTAAAAAATGAAGTCGTTTCCAATATCCAAATTTTCGGTGGATAATTTAAAATTTCCCTTTAAAATATTTAAATAGAGCTCATAATTCACAATATCAACAAAAAATACCAAATTACCTAATTCTGTGGCCGATTTACACCCCCACGGAAGAACACTTCTACTTCCATGTTTTATTGATCCAACTAGATTCTTGGAATTAAGTTTCAGAAAATTCAAAATTGATAGCAAATTGATTGGGATGGCAGACAATTCAACATTTTTGGTTCCGATGAGCCTATAATAACTTGTAAATTAAAAAATAAGGAGTTTAATCGCATGAATTTATGTGGAACAATAACTCCTTCACTTCCATACTTCAGCATGGAAGTGTAATTAGGTAATTTGGTATTTTTTCATGGTATTAAGAATCATGAGCTCTTTTTAATTATTTTAAAGAGAAATTTTAAATTATCCGCCCGAAATTTGGGTATTGGAGACTACATTTTTTTAAACAGGGTAATGACGCCAAGTGCACTGCTCTCATTGTACGCCACTGGTGTCTATAACTGTCCCCAATTTATGAAAACACCTCCTCACTCAGTTTATTTAGCCCAGTTGAATATATTTGGTGAGATTCTGATGTAAAAAAAAGAATAAACCCCAAAAAATAAACCTAAAATGTGAAGTAAAAACAATAATCTCACAGAAGAAGGTTGAAAGTCGATGCAGAAATTACAAAAAAAACTTATTAAATCTATACCAAGACACTTAAAAGTTATTGTGAACACTAAAGGATATTCCACTAAGCACTAATTTAAGAAAGAAATACAATATTTTTAAAACTAAGTTGAGATTTTTAAGTGTATGAAGACTTTTGTGGCGTAATTTTTAGTAGCTTTTTGATAATTAATTTTTTTAAAAAATAGTTATACTATTCTTAAAAAATTAATTATGTCATTTCATTAAGAATAAATTGCAGATATCATAAAAAATTACAATTAAAATATATTAATTTTTATTAGTCGAAAGTATTAAATTTTACAAGAAATTGCAAGTGTATGAAAACTTTTTGTGTCTCACTGTATATATATCTAAGTACACTTGAATACATTTTTTATTGCTCTCTCATATACACTTACAAAATCGGAAAAGCTGAATAGTTTTCAATTAGATTCAATTTTGATTTAATTCTTTAACAATTGAAGAATTAAC
Source organism: Trichonephila clavipes (assembly GCA_019973935.1). Taxonomy (NCBI): domain Eukaryota; kingdom Metazoa; phylum Arthropoda; class Arachnida; order Araneae; family Nephilidae; genus Trichonephila; species Trichonephila clavipes. Next base: position 294,515 of record BMAU01008784.1, read on the forward strand.
TTAAAAAAGGCAACTTTCTCAAAGCAACAAATGAAAACGTGGCTAAAATTCGAATTACATCAGGAAACATCAATTGTTCTATAAATGTTTAATTTCAAATTTTGTAAAATCTCTCCACTTGAGCTTGGAAGTTAATCTTTATATACAAGCCTTGATTTGAATAATCACGTCTTTTTCGGAGGAGGAAAGTTTTCAATAGAATAATATTTAAAGACCCATTATTCCCCAAGAGGATTAGTTTGAAGAAAGCGAATATACCCCTTACAGTACTTCAACTTGAATACAGCATTTCTTTCTTTTCTATAATAGCATTTTTGTTAAAGTGTCCAGTTCGTAGGATACAATACATAATTTCAATAAAGTTCTAAATGTTGATGTTTAGATTTAAGTTGTTTTTTTTAACACAACGGTGAAATTTCCAGTATAATTTGTGTTGATAATATTTTTTAATTTTAAAAGGCAATGTTGACCCAGTTTGAAGTAAACGTCCACGCTTGTTATCAAGAAGCAATGAATAGTTGTTAGATAGTGGTTTTATTCCAAATTTTAATTTGAATTTTGATATGTTGTATGTACTTATATAAGACTCCTCTTTCAATGTACACTAGTTTTAATTTTATTGAATTAAAAATGAATTGTTTTTGTTTTATAAATATGTACCAGAATTTTATTTTTTTTCTCGGTTTTTGAAAAAATATTTAAAATTTTTTCATCTTACACGATTTTTTAAAATTGCGGAATAAGTCCCAGAATTTATTATATGTCGCATGTATTTTTACACCTTTTTTTAGCTCATGATTTTCCGAGGAACGTATCTATCGTGTAAAAAGAGTTGAGTGTACTCTTTATAATTATTCCAACGCTACAAAATATCTGCCTTATTCAGGTAGGAATACTTGTTTCGAGGATTTCTCAATCTTATAAATCGAGGTGTTACTTTTGTTCATTCATTTATTGCGAATTTTTTGTTTTGTGTATTACACTACTTCTTAAGAGTCCACAATTACTTCGCGATGTCGGATTATGAAAAAAAGTTAAGAACTGAATTGAGAGAACCGCATCTTCTACATTTCCTTTCAAAAGTTAAGCACGGAGGGGAAAATATAAACTTCCGTAAGCCAATCAGAATGAAAGAAGTTGAAGTTTTTTTTTGCTGCAAAAAGGTGGAAGAAATTATGCAAATATGTTTGGTAACAGCCAATCATGATTTAACGTTAAGAAATTGCAAAACTGGCAGTCGCATAAGAAGTCGACATTGGGAAGGGTTTCAGGAGTTACATTTATGTGATGATGTAAGGTGTTTAGAGCATTCGCACGATTTGTTTTCAAGCTAAACGTATTTCTATGGCTTCCAGGAGACGAATAGAAGATGCTTAACCCTGACAAGCTACCGGACACATTGAAGCAGGACAGTCTATTACAGATGTTGCTCGTTCTTCAGGTGTTCATCATTCCGCCATTTTTCGATTACGGAAGCAATTCCAGACACAGCCAAGAATTTGTCCTAAGATCTGCACCCGGTCATCCAAGAGTTGAACCCCAATGGAAGATAGATATATTGCTTTTGTAACCAAACGGAATCGAAGATCGACCTGCACAGGTGTGACATCTATGGTTGCAGCGGACATTGATAAGACCATATCTGTCACTACGGTTCCTCGAAGGCTACATTTGAATGGTCTATAAGCCTGGGTACCTCTAATTTGTCTATCTTTATCCCTCCAATCCAGAGGGACTGGATTAAAGTGGTACCGCCAGCATATGAATTGTATTGTGCCTAATTAGGGCAATGTTATGTTCCCAGATGAGTCCAAATTTGCCCTAAAACCCGATGATAAGCGTGTAAGAATCTGAAGGGAACACTAAATGCGCAATGGACGCGAGAACATGGTTGAGCAGAGATTTCAATGGGATATCTCACCGACCTGCAGATATACAGGCACGGCTCTGTAGTAATCTGCTAAAATACTCCTGGTAGTATTTAAAATAATGTTATGACACTTGTAAGTATGTAGCTTAAATATAGAAGCGGGAGCTGAGAGATTTTTGTATGTTATTTCATTCATAATTGATTTGATTTCTTTATTAAGATCACACTGCAAAGCAACGTGTGATCTATTGGTAACAGACCTCGTAATTTTAAACCTTGACCAAGTGACGATGATATCGTGTCTGGAACTCCTCTCTCCAAACTTCTTCACTACACCAACATGCTAACTTTGAGCCAGGATAGATTTAACACGAGTCAGACCTCTACACGGCAGGAGGTTCTTCAGTGGTACCAAGATTCGAATTCATGATTCACTGATAAAAAGTTTGTGACCATGACTAGTTGCTACTGCGACCACATTTCACTCTTAGTAATACCAGAGATGCTTCCATAATGTTTCACCACTTTTTTTAAAAAAAAGAGGATGGCACTCCAAGGAAAACTAGCAATTGCCATAAGAAACCATATCTGTTGTTGGTTCAACGACGGAAGTAGCGTCAGCGTAAAAGAAGTGATGCATGCGTAGAGTCGAAGAGAGAGTAACAGCAAACCGGCGTGTGACCAAGGTAATTTGTGTACAAATCCCGATGGCAGACAGACGCGTCTTAACAACGTGATCGCCAATGGAAGTGCATACTGTTATCCAGTTTGAATTGACAAGGGAAAGGGCTAGTAAATACTAGTGTTCAAAATTAAGAGAATTTATAGATTTTTTCGATTATCTATTGGGCGGATTTTAATGAAATTTAGTATGTATGTAGGGTTGAGGTATAATGCAAAAAGTAGCTATTCAACAGTTAAAATACATACATTATTGAAGGGTTTATAAGGTATGGTCCCTTCTTACAGATTTACATACTTCGCTCTATGATTTTATACTTGAAATAAGGGAATTCCTGAGTTCCTCTGGAAATTAATTACACTCATTTAACAACTTTGTTTTCCGGCCATGGAGGGTTTTCGGAAGAGGGTTGCGAGTTGCAATTGCCCTTCCAAGAGCGTCCTAAGTATGCTCTGTAGATGTGAGTTCTGGAGATCTGACTGGCGAATAAGAAAGTATGGCTAAAATATATGGAGAGAACTTGAGATCCGCTACCTGCCCTCCAATGTCCGAGAAATCAACCTGTGAGCGACTTACCCCTAAAGTTGCTCCCTCACCCTCTTGCCTTCTTAAGATTGTGGGAGGAGTAAAAGCAGAACGAGACACTTCCATTATAACAATTATTTATTTTACTCAAGCAAACTAATCAACAACAGTTTAACCTTTAAGGGAACCAGGACATGCTCGAAAGAGTAAAATGCCAAAATTAAGACCCTTTGTTTATGAGACATATATCATTTACAATTTCCAATAGAGCTTAGATTTTTTTATGTCTATAATAAAGATAATTTAATTATTCTGTAGAACTACAAAAATAACTTTCTACTCCCCAAATTTTTTTTTACTACTTAATTTAAATAATACATAATTTTTGAGAACTCGTAATATATACTTATGTTTATAGGTACCATTTTTTAAAAAAGTATCCTTTTTTTATGCAAAATATTTTTACACATGTATAAAACAATACATAAAATACAGTGAAACTATTTTTTTAGTAAAATTTTAGTATAGTTTCTTTAAAAAAATTATGAAACTTTGAAATTTGAATTTTTTTTTATTTTTCTGCTTTTTTTATGCATAAAACTATTTTTAAAAAATTAGGCACTATTTTAATAGAAAAAAAATTAGGTTCACTATATGCATAGGCATCTTGTATAGAAGTATAAAAAATCAGGAATCATATAGTGCAATAGTTTTTTTTAAAAAAATGTACCTAAATGCAAAAAAATATGCTTTTGAGAAAAAGTGAAAAAACTAAAAGAAAACAATATTTTCACATATTATACACTTAGTTAGTATTTCCTTGCCTATTTTTATATGACTAATAATAATCCTTAACCATTTTCTAGAGTTACAAAAGTAATTTTAAATTCATATGTTTTTTTCCCCTTTGTTTTACTTAACATGAACATAATTTTCGAGATCTTGTAATGCATATTTTCATGTATAGGTACCATTTTTTACAAAAATATTCTTTGAATATACAAAAAAATTTACACATATATATAAAGTAACATATTAAACATAATGAATCTGTTTTTTAACTAATTATATATATATATATATATATATATATATATATATATATATATATAATTGCATAATTTCTTAAAATTATGAAAATCTTAATTTTCTTTTTTTACATATAAAATCAATTTTCAAAAAATTAGACACATACTAAAAGATATTTTGTTCACTGTATGCACATGTATCGTGTTTAGATATATAAATGGTTTCAAACAATATGCTACAATAGTTTTTTAAAGTGCACCTAAATTTAAAAATATTAAACATTCGAGAAAAAATATAATAAAACTTATAACAAAAACATTTATCCTTACATTATAGATTTGATTAATATTTCCCTGCTTGGTATTCATTTTCTTCATCTAAATTCTGTTTATCCATTTTCCTTTTTAAAGACCTTTTATTTCTGGCTTCCAATGACACTTTATTTGCTATACGTTCAGCCTCAAAAATTCGTTTGTTATCAATTGTAAGTAAGGCACGTTCAGTGTTGTATCCTGGTTTAATGCCCAGAGCTACAAAGACTTTTATCCTACTTACATATCCATCGTTAAAACAAATTACATCATCCATAACTCCAAATTTCAAAGTTTCAAGGCCAACAAAAACTGTTTTAGGAATTCGCTCCCAAATACATTTGTTAAAACTTTCATTGGGATTTTGTATTCTTCCATGAAGACACTTTTTCAATAAGTCCTTCTCTGTGAGATCCCGAAACACTTTTTACACTTTCAATAAAATTGACTCAGGTAAAGAATGCTTGTGAATATAAAATTCCCCCGTAACAATGCTACGGTTATAACCGCACCAGCTATCCTCACCAAGAGGACACAAAGCGTGTTGAGGATTATCCTCAGTACTTAGTTTATGAAAATAAATAGCCCATATAGCTCTTTTCATGTCCTCCACAGATGACAAATTTTTACGGATTGCTAGCCCATAATAATGTTGGATTGAGTCCACTTCTTTAAGCGTTAGCCGTCCACGTCCCGAAATATTTTCCCCATCTGATAGCTTAATGCCTTTGCTCGTTTTTAGAATGTTTCTCAGCCTTGTGCCCATACGCTTTTGCACATGGCCAACACATTCTAATTTTTCAACTTCTGTGTTGCCATATACTTTTGCTTTTTTTATAGTAAGAAATCCTTTTGAGTCCCCATCACCAAGATACTGCGTATAACATGCTTTTCGTGATGTTTCAAATCGCTGAAATATACTTAATACCCCCCGACATTCCATTCCCCCACTGAATCCTTCGTAATTTTTAGCACAATTTTCACACGGTTTTTTTTACCCTTACATGAAGAACAATATTTTGTGAGAACTTCAAAGTCGATAACCTTTCCGTTCTCAACAGAGACGTAGCACATACAACTCCATTCAATGAAGAATAGCCTCTTTTAATGCAATGTGCCATCCATAGCCACAGCTATATTTGAATTATTATCATTCGCTATGACTGCTTCGTGAACAGCTGTATTCATGGAGTCTTCACTAATTGTTTTTAAAACATTTAAAAACAAAGAATTATGGCGTTCAAACTTTGCAGGTGGTGGAGGCAAATTCATGAGCCCACAGAATATTCGAGCAGCGGCTCCACCTTTTCCAATAGCTCTCATTCCATATGTCAATCTTAGGTTAACATCATAACATTTATTTGATATTTTTGATGACATTGTGCTCGTTGATTCTCCACAGTTGTGACAAATTATTTCCAAACTCACAGCTAAACCTCTACGACTTTTTAAATCTTCTCTCAGCTCAATTTTCTCTGAAGAACAGCAATATTTACAACATAAGAGATTTTTCATAAGGGAAGATAATAAATCCAGTTCAATGATTATGTTTACATTTTGAGAGAATCTTGTTCTTTTAGTAAATCCGGTATTTTAATTTTTCTCCTAGAAGCACTTTCCACGGAATTCGAAAGCAATTTTTCAGTCGATTTCGACTTTTTATGTTGATTGTTAGTATACTTCCTTCTGCCAAATTTTTTTATTCTTGGCATAATTACTCGTTTAAAAAAAGTTAAGATACTTTTAAAATCTTATGAATATCATTAAATATAAGTAAAAAATAAATATTTCTTACGAAAATTAATGTAAAATTAAGTAGTTGTATGCCACAAGAAACTTCGGAATAGACGAACTCGGTTCAAAACATTGCCATAAACTGAAATTTAAAGTAAAAAAATTTGTCACACAGCTTGGAACAATAGCTCACGCATAAACGTGGCTAAAAAGTAGCGGGGTTAACATTCAAACGAAAAAAAGAATCAAAAGTTAATATAGATAAAACACAGGGGAAACTACATATTTAAAGTTCAAAGGGGCGTGTCAAAAGGGGCGAGGGCATTTATTTACATTTTTATTTTTCATATTTTAGGGCTATTTTATCAACAAACATATAAATATTATACATTTTTAGATTCAGAAAATAAGCACTATTTTTTAGAACTAAAATTAAAAAATCGATTATTTCAAAGTATATGATGTCCCTGTATTCTTAAGTGAATGTTCTACAAGTGATAGGGAGAAAGCAATAAAGATTAAGTGAACAAGCGCTAGTAACCAATTTAACTTAACCTAATCAATCATTGACTACAAATCCCAAATCCACTAATTTAATACAGTGGCAAACACCGCTCTTAACCTTAAGCTGCGAAAATTAACTTTATTCTATCTCACCTTCGTGGTGACTGTAGCAGCTTCTCAGCTCCTTCTTCCTACAATTACAAAACTCTGACTTTATATAGTCGAATTAATCAACATATCAAGGTTTCTTCTTGAGAGGGATGGATGTGAATTAAACGCGAATGCTAGCCCAAAGATTCCCCAAGAGAATTAGTGTGAATATCGCGTAAAGATGCGTCACAAACCTTTATGGCAGCGGAGGCCTGGTGGTATGGGCAGACTTTTTGTTGGTTGGTCCCATACTCCTTTTTGTTTTTGCAAGACGCACTGTGACTGCAGTGAGGTACGGGGAGAAGGTCTTGGAACCCTATGTTCGTCTTTTCACGGATGCAGTTGTCCCTGATTTTATTTTAATGTATGACAATGCGAGGCACATAGAGCTCATCTAGTCGATTATTTTCTGGACAGTGAGGATATTCCCCGAATGGAGTGTCTAGTCAAATCTCTAGAACCCATACATATAGAACATACCTAGTACGCTCTTCGGAGGGCAATTACAAGTCGAACCCCCCCCTCCAACAACCCTCCAAGGCCTGAAAGCAGAGTTGTTGCATGAGTGGAATTAATTGCAACATTGTAATGGATGAACGATTCTATCCATTAGTGTACGAGGAAGATTAGCCATAGTCAAAACAAACTCACTTTATTAACAATTCTCAACAACATAACAAATTTCAACAACCCAAGTTAAGAAAGGCACCTTAGATAAATATGGGAGCAATAGCGAGGTAGACGAGATAATTGAAGATTTAATTATAAATCGGATCATTTACTCTTAGCACGTTCTGGCAATACATTCACCTTCTAAATATTTGAAGATAATTTTTAAAGTAATTTAATTTAAGCCGACACTAATCCAATTTAAACAGCTAACTGACCAAATCATCAATCTTAAATGTTAAGCAAATAATCTTCGAATCACTCTCGATTAGCTTTGCGTTAATCCTTTTAGCTTCTAACCCCCCCTCTCTTTCTCGAACCTGAAAGTTAATCTCTAAATATAAGCCTTGATTTGAATAATTCGCGTCTTCTTCTCCGGAGGAAAGTTTTCAATAGAATAATACTTAAAAAACCATTATTCCCCAAGAAGATTAGTAGGAAGAACCCGAATAGACCCGTCACAACAGGAACTCATAAATTCCCTTATTTCTAGGATAAAATTTCTGTGTGAAGCCTGTATATTTTTGAAAAGGGATCATACCTTTTATTAATCAATTTTTTTTGTTCTATTCTGCAACTGCTGTTTCATACCTTCTGACTTCGATGAGTGTTACGCCCGATCATGTATGTGCATTTTAACTGTTGAATAATGATTTTTTTTACATTATATCAGCTCTATATACTTATCAAATTTCATCAAATTCTGTCCAGTAGTTCAAGAGAAAATCAAAAAAAATCTAAAGATTCTCTTAATTTTGAACACTAGTATATATCAGTTATCCACGAGCGCCTACTAACCATAAGTGAATAAGAGGTCTTATCAAAAGTCAAATGGTTACTCATTGATGCTGAATGTTTAATGATGGAAGGAAGACTGAGGAAGATAAAGGTCGATACGGGTCCCTCTCCAAACCGATGAAGGAAAACAACATTGCAGGCTGAGTGAGAGTTCCTTGCATTGCAGAGCACTAAGTTTTACGAGAGAGATTTCTTCACAGTGATTGCATGTTGTGACAAATGTCTCAATAAAGGCGGTAATTCTGTCGAAGGTGCAGAGTTCATGGTGCCGGGGTGTATTTTGTTTCGGCAATAAAGTTTCCTTGTGAAAAAAAAGAAGATGAAACTCGGTTTCGGAACGTCCCTTTTAACATTGTAGATCTGTGATTATTATCAGCTCTTTGATTATATGTTAACAAAAATTTTCAAATAGATTTCTTTTTCAACGGAGTGTTGTCAAGTTTCAGTTTTAATGATATTTTATATAAAATTTAAATAACATGTTATATTTGCTTTTCAGATGTATTGCGTGTGATAAAGAATTTCTTAATAACTAAATCATTTTTAACTAAAAAAACATCTAATTAAAAATAAGTATACAAGTAACGATTTCATGTTACACTTTTCAGTAAGGCGGTGCTTTTTTAACTTTCAATATTGGCCACCCAACTTTCAATCATAATTTTCATCGCGCCCCCTCCACACAATAACAATGTATCGAATTCAATAATAATATACTTTGACGTAAAGCTACAATACGACTTTAATTATAAATTGTACAAATTATCAAGATGAGTAATAAATTTTGTATATGACAAACTCTTCTGGTCTCTAGTAATTATTAAACTTATTCTTAACATATTGTAGATAAATTAATGATCCAATGCATTGTGCGCTACTGATACATCGAAAAGAATATTATATCAGTGCAAATATATGTATTTTTTCGTATGTCAAAATGTATTTTGGTTTGCTTCCTTCCAGTAAATTAATAATTTTTAAATAAAATCTTTTATTTTTGAGATGCTTGTGCCCCCAAGTAGGATTATTAAGCCCCCTCCGGGGGGGGGCATCCCACAGTTTTAGAAACGCTGCAGTAAGAACAGAAAATTGTCAAAGTTTTTATTGCACAGTTTGTAAAAACTTTTTGCTGAGAAAATATTCCATTTATGTGTATTTATACTGCTGAGATATGTGTAACATTTATTAATATGGAAAATAAATGTAACCTTTACATTTTATAAGCCAGTCTCATTACGTTTCTTTTCCTAAGTTGTATACATATGGAATTTGACATCAGAAAATTTGCAATAATGCATGTAATGACATATTTTTTGAAAATAAAGCAATACTTAAATTTACCCATTCTTTACATATTTTAAGGCCATATATATATATATATATATAGTCTAATTCTCTACAAAGGAGAGATAAACATTCATCAATCACATTCGAAAAAAACACAGAGACATTAAAGGGATCATACAATGAAGGACACTAGATTAAAAATCATAAAATGGATGCTGCAGTATTATAAACATTGCTGACGTAGAACAGCTAATATATAAAATAATTTATATAAAAGTGGGTTTGAACATGTTTTTTTGGCCAGCCAACCTCCCCTCCCCCTTATGTAAATAATACTGAGCGAAAACGTATTGAAAGTAATGGATAGGAATATCTAAATCCATTACGAAATAGAGGTAACTTACCTAAAAATTGCACTTGAAAATGCAGAGCGCTAAATCTGAGTGCAATAAATAAGTTATGGCCAGATTCTGGACCCTAATGCAGATACAAAGCATATGAAAGGCTGAAATGAAGCTCTTAACAAAAGTACAAAAAAATAGAAACAAAAATTAATAAAAGTTACAAATTACCATAACTTTAGTGACTCTAGAGTATATATATATGCGCGTATGTATGGTATGAAATAATTTTGCTTTAATTTTATTCATGTATTTATACCAAACATTAAAATAAATTTAAAATCTTCAATTCTTGAAAATTTTTTAGAGAGAGATTTTTGATCCCAGTTTCGTTCCTTTCGTTACTATTTTATTCTTTAAAAAAAAGTCTCCCTCTTTGCTTCATTTTAATAGCAGCATCATTCTAAAAAATGTGCAATAACATTTTCTATAGTTTTTACTGAAAATTTAATCACATTTTTTGCATTTTATACAGTAAAATTTTTGTACGTTTTATATATTCCCATCTTCTTCATCCCCACGTAAGAAAATAACCAGTAAGCCTCAGCAATTTCAAACTTTCTACGATAATTTTGAAGAACATCTTACCCAATTACAGTAAAAAAAAATGCTTGATAAACAACAAAAGAAAGAGGGGAGAATTGAAAGAAGGGGAGAGAGCACTAACCACTTTCGTACAAGGCACAAGTGTTTTGCCCTGACCCGAAACTCCTCCTCCCTCTCCGGAATCCAATCGATAACCCTCTACACGCAACCCCCACCTCGCGCATGCTCCATTCCATCCCCTGAGCCCAAGTCCGCGGGCAAACCCCCACCCCTGAATTCCAAACCGAAACGGAATGTTGACGGTGTGGCCGCGCATGTGTAGGAACTTCTGACAACCTCCAGCAATCCCAGGGAAGCGCAAGAGCAATACAGGATCGAAATCCCTCCGAAGAGAGAATGTGATTCCCACAACAAAAGAGGAATAAAGTTGGAATTTTTAAGAGTTTGACCGATTGGAATTCCAGGGCTTCTTTCACCCCTCTTTGAACGCTCAAGGAATCGTTTGTTTTGCAGGTGAGTGAGAACTTTTACTGTGCTTTTAAGGGTATTTTTTGAATAGAGATGGATGTTGCTGTTTTGTGTGCGGAAACGTGGTTTATGTTTCTCTAGGAGGCTTAAGAAAGGGGTGAATGTTTGGGTGATGGAATTGCGTAGGGAAATGTTGGGATGTTAGAAGTATGTTTGGGGTTGATGTGCGTTCCGCTTGTTGCGCAGTTGGAAACAGAGGATTACAGAAATACTTTAAGGGATTTCTTATGCTTCAATTTTATTTGTGAAAGTATTTACTGGATATTTCTGAATTAAGTTAGATTTTTAGATGAGTGTTTTCACGATTGAAGGTAGCTGGAAAGAATACAGATAAATATTTTTAAAAATGTGTTCAGTTTCGCAAAGGGTTATAATTTTCGATCGAAAGGTTAAATTTCCTAAAAAAGAGAGATAATCTGTTTTCGTTTTTAAACTGTGTTGGCTCGCTTACACTTTTTCAAAAAATTTTTAGCACGAATTTCTCGATTTATGAAATATAAGGCATGATTTTCTAGGAATAAAATGATTTATCTTAAAGTCTTATTTCTATGTAAGTAATTTTAAAAGGTTTTTACATAGAAACATACTTTTAACATTTTAGCAAGAATATAAAAATGGCACTAAAGTATTATTTACGATGTCGGTTTTCAGTTGAAACAAAGGATAAGACATTTGAGCAAAATAATTTCGAAAGGAACCAGAAAATGTGCTTAATATTCAAATATAATTATAAAACTTACGCTGTAAGATATATTTATATTTTATTTTATTCAAAACTTAGCGCTTTATAATTAAAAAGAATTATGTTATTTTCAATTCTTTTTCAAAACTTATGTTCTACTGAAATATCAGTTATTTTGTACAGTAACTTAAATAATTGAATTACTTATATACTTTATAAAAATTAAACACGTTAAATAGTTCTTTGAAATAAGATTATGATTTCACCTTACTTTAAAACATAAAATTTTTGTTTCAAAAACAGAGAGATTCCAAATATTTATTTTTGTAAATTTCTAGTTCTAATTGTTAGTCCTTAAACAGTTTTTGGCGAGTATCTTTCATTATTTAATATGTTAATTTGTTTCATTATTCTCATTTTTTAAAAGTATAATTTTATTTATTTCAACCAGTTTATCAGAGCAAAAACAAAAAAAAAAAAAAAAAAAAAAAAAAAAACCCTCCCAAATATCAACTATATGTTACTCAAAACTGCATTTTTCAATTTATACAAGAAGCAGGGGAGCATATATTTTTGATTGAATTAGTGAAATATGCAATATCATAAACTTTTAAAATAAATTCGAGTAATTACACACATATTATTACATGTTATTTGCTAACACATTAGCTTACTACGTGTTGCAGATATTTTTCAATAAAAAATTAAATTTGGTTCATTTATGTACCCTATTACGGGAAAGTGCAAACTTTCCTCATTAAACTGTTAATGTTTTCATTTAAATTGTACGAATTATAAATTATTTTGCTTACGATATTTCTTGCGATTCATTTTTTTTTCCAGTGCATCTTAAAATTCTTACAAAACTATTTACACAAAATTTAAATATTTTAATTTATATTTATTTAACAAATAAATTAATATTCTTCAGTATTTTTTGTTTAATTATATTATTATTTTTCTAAGCAAGTACATTTTCCGATGTAATCAATATAAACAACTATAATTAGAATTTCTAATAAATACAATTAATAAATACAATTCTAATGAATACAAATAATTTTATTTATAATAAAATTATTTAATTACATGTATAATTATATTATATCATTTATTTAATTTTCAATTATTATTTTTAATTATTATTATAATTATATTTAATATTAAATTACAACTAAATATTATAAATGATTACATAAATAGTATACGACGATGGTAGTTAATTTTTACAACACTGTTACAGTGATGTTTCGCTTCAGCCAGTTATTGTGCATCAACAATGTATTGATTGCCAAATTTAAATTGGTACATACCTTCTCAAATTATGTACCTCAAAGCAATGCTTCTCAGGCTGTCATAATTGGCGTCCCAGTTTTTAATCATAATTTTCATCGCACTCCCTCCCCCCCCATGCAATAATAATCTATTGAATGCAATAATAATGTACTATTAATAATAATGCATTAATAATGTACTGCAATACGGCCTTAATTATAAACCGTACAAATAATCAAGATAAGTATTTAATTATGTATATATAATACTTTTAAGTAATATGTATTGTAAGCAATTTATTTTTAAGTAATAGAATAAGCATTTATGTCACTCTTTCTTTCTAATTTTTAAATTAATATTGCAAATAATTAGATATCAAAACAATTTTAATTAAATTATTCATTTCCTCGCTCATCCATTTCTAAAAGTATAAATGCCATTAGAAAAATACTCCAGTTTTTGTTGCTCTCTATCTTATATACATCCCATTTGGCATTCTCGCGGACATTAGTGTAACAGCTTGGGTAACCTATTAGATGTCTGCCCAAAATGTGTGCCTAAATGCTGCACCCCTCGTTCAGTTCTCAGCTAAATGTAGAACAGTAAGTTTTTCAAAGGACTCCTGGGAAAGATAAAAGGAAAGATAGTCTTTCAATGGGTACCATCCCACTGTGGTCTTTGGGGAAATGAGAGGGCAGACTTTTTGGCAAAAAAGGGAACGGGTATCCTTCAGAACTTTCGCAGAGACCTGACACTTCATTCTGCCAAACTGGAATTTAAAAGGATTTTTAGGGAATCATTTCGCCTTACAGCTTCTCGTGTTGCTCGTGATAAGCCTTGGAGTACACTATGTAAGAAATCCCACGGTATTCCAAGTTCTCCTCGTGCTGCTGCTGTGGCTAAATTTAGACTTTTAACCGGACATGACTGCCTTTGTGCTCATCTGTTACGTTTTAACTTAGTGACTTCACCTATCTGCGTTTTGTGTGACACTGGACAAGACATGACTGCCGCTCATTTGGACGAGTGCTCTGCACTGAATGATCTTAACTGCATTGTAAAAAGGTATTGGAGAGCCCGTTGCCTAATGACCTGATGGTCAATGGCCTGGCATTTGTAAAAAAAAATAAATAAAAAAGTTTTTCAAAGGAAGTTAGAAACTGACACTCTGTCAGTTATTATATCAATCGGTCAGCACATTTTATCAGTGTAAATGTGTATTTTATTTTTTATTATGTCAGATTGTATTTTGTTTTCCTTCTTTTCAGTAAATTTTAATAACTTTTTAAATAATCTTTTATTTTCGACCTTTTGATACTTCTTGCGCCCCCCACTTAGAGTTATCACGCCCCCTTGGACGGCACACCCCTACAGTTTGGAAATCATTACCGTAAAGACTCTTTAATGGTAGCAAGGTTTTGAATCAAAAGATAGCTATTGAATTAATTCTTAAAATTAAACTGAATTAATATTTAAAATGAAAATAAAATTTGTTGACATAATTTTATAGTTTCTTAACAGTTTTATTGACCCCTCAGGAGGCTCACCTTCTTTAGGTGAGTGCGGGTTTCACGCTCTCGAGGTACCCTAGTGATCTTTTCCCTAGGGGTTTATTGTCTTTGGTAAACACGGGCTTCACGCACCCGGGGAACCCTAGTGATCCTTCTCTATTTTCGGCCCTCTTTCTTGCCATTCAAATTTCCCTTTTCTTCTTTTCACGTCCAGACCACAGACCTACATTAAACAGTGAACTTTGTTCCAACTTTGTTTTTTTCTAGTAAAAAAATTGATATTTTTTTACTACCGTATTTTCATGCATGCATATACATGTGTACATATACTTTTATACATATATATTTTTAAAAATATGACTTTCTTTTAACAAGCGTTTGGCGCAGCTTGGCCAAAGTTGGCCCTTACGCCATTAAAATCCACATTCATTCAACAGTTTTATTGAGCTTTGTTAAAAAAAAGCTAATTCCTTAGATTTATTTAGAATTGATAAGAATAATTAAGACTTAAATGATTTTGGATTTATAATATCAAGCATTTTAAACCAATAAAAAAAACAATTAAATATGGCAAAAAATTCCCAAATTAATTTGGTTTTAAGTTTTCATGAGTTTGAGCCCCAATTATATGGCAAGATCGACACCTGAATTAGTACACCACTCTCTTGAGTTATGGAAGAGCAAAATCCTAGTCCCATTGAACTCACAACAGCCGGTATTAAGTCTCCTCTTGCGGCCGCGTTAACCAAGAGGTTCTGGTCCCGAAATCATGATTTTGACAAGTAGCGAACTCGAGCCCATGTGCTACTAATGAATCCCCATGACGTTAACGCTGTCGTGTGCCATGTATTTCGTTTTTGAATTTCTCGCATTTTATGTTTTGTTAACAATTAAGCATTTAAGGAAATATGTTTTACTTTGGCGAATTGTATGTTTACATCCAAATTTTAGCGAGTAGGAAGAATACTTTCCAAGGAACCCTTCCCCATCATACAGAAAATTAAATTTAGTGGGGTTTATTTGCTATGAAAAGATGAGAAGCATGTTGCAATGCACAAGGGGACGTCACATTTTGCTCGCATGCAGTGGGTTCTCTTTTCCTGTTCCTTTCTGCTGCATTTCCTACATCCTCTATAGTTGGAAACCATCTTTGACAAAAGATTTCCCACAATGACAAAGCACACATCATCCGGAACTGCACACTTCTTTGCTTGGAAGCAAGCAGGACGTCCTTAGCCTACTTCTAGAGGAATATTCGCCCTAAATCCCCCAGTTGGTGTAGAAGTTTGGAGAGGGGGCATCGAGTTAAGGAATCGTCCTCGTCACTTGACAATGAGTCAAAATTATGAGTTTTGTCACCAATAGCCCTATCATTGCTTCACAGGGCGACTGAAATTAAAATCACATACATCTCATCCGAATTGTATTTGAAGGAATCGGGACATAAATACTCAATTCGATTTTAACGTCCTCAACTATGAGACACGTGATCTTAAAAATTAAAATTCTCGTATTTTAAGAGCTTTTCTTAATAAATCATAGAAAAATAAAACTGAAAATAAATAACGAACACACAGTATAACAAAGTCATGTTAAATAAGTGAAACTTAATTTTCTATACACCTGCTTCAAATTATTTTTCTCTATTTTTTCCCTTAGAATCTGTTCAAGATTCATAAAATTGCATTATCTCAATTTGTAGCACGTTAGCTACACGGAGAAAGAAAAAAAAAAGACGGAATTTTTCAAAGAAACATTATTACGGCTTAAGAGCGAGAAAATTTCTGTTAACGAAATTCGTATCTTTAATATTAGATGTGAGAACCTCCGTTTGTCATTTTTTCTATCTCGAGGGAGACAAAAGAAAAGGGAGGGACACTACATCCCCTCTCCAACACGCAACAAACGAACCCGACGTAAAAGTGCGCCGAAATACAAAATCAAATATATTATTTTTCCCTCATGAAGCATAATGTTGAACGCGACGTGATCCGAATGATAAAAGTGTATGAGTCATTTTTCGCCAAACGATTGTCACGCGATTTAGCAAACGACAGACGTAAGAAAGAATTAAACAGGAAGGAAGTTATAGGTGGAGAACGAATACCATCGTTTTTTCACTTTTTAATAAAGAATGTTATTGTCCGGCTTGCGGTATTTACCATCTTTATAAATGTCTTGAACCGTAAGGTTAGCGTAACCATATTTTTTATGATGCTCGTATTCTTTAATTTTACGTGGAATAATAATTAGCATAAATATATTTTAAATATCTATAAATAATTCTTCTTTTACATTATAGATTTGAAAAAATAAAATGTCTTTTGAATATAAAAGTATAGAAAAATGTAAAGAGAATTATATATATATATTTACACACACACACACACATATATATATATATAGGAGGAGAGTGAACTAATAGTAGAGAGGAATTGAAAAAGAATTATAATTATAGTAGAGTTAAAATAAATAAAAGTATTAGAAATTTGTAATTTATTTCTCATCCTATAATTATGTTGCGAGGCTAGGTGGCCGATTGGTAGCTTGCTGCTCTTCCACACCTCGCAGCCGGGGTTCTATCCTCGGGCTAGGCAAGGTCGACTCAACCTTTCATCCCATGAGTGGGTCTATAAATAAGTACCAAGCTTTTTTGGGGTCTAAACCCCGGGGGTTTCGCTTCGAGCACCTATTCGGGACTTCTGCTTATGCACCTCAGGGCCCAAAGGTCACGTATACTGAGATGGGCACAGTAGACCTTGGCCCTTATGGGCTGTTGCGCCACTGAGTTTAGTTTAGTATAACTATGTTACAATACACAGATTTCGTCCTTCATATCTTAAAATTCTTACCAATTAACTGTATCATATGCCTATCTAAGTTGCTTTTTAGATATCTTTTTTCAAATATTTTGTTTTTATGGCTGTTCGATATGTTACCCAATACTTTATTCGATATTTTATTTGCTAGTTAATGATTTTTTTAAATATCTATTTGTGTATATTTTTAACTATTGTTTACGGTTCACATCCAACTAAAATATTCTCAGTTGGGGAGATTTTATAAGCTATTTATTGCTTATTTTGCTTTTCAGTTATATTCATGCTTAAAAGATTCTTTTCAATGCTTTTACAATTTGGAATTAGAGAAGAAAAAACATAGTTTTTTTTGTGGGCATTTTTGGTTTTTTCCCCAATTTTTCGAATCAACAGATTTAAACCTGTGAGGATCTGTATATAGCGCTCCTCTGACTTTCGATCGGTGGGATAATCGGAAACAGTTTCTTATAAACCCTTAAAATAATTTATTTACTTAACTCAATGGCACCACAGCCCATGAAGGCCAAGGCCTACTGTGCCCCTATCAGTATACGTGACATTGGGCTCTGAGGTGTATGAGCAGATGTTCTGATCAGGTGGTCAGTCTGACTCGAAACCCCCAGTGTTAAGTTCCGAAGCAAGCTTGGAACTTCTTTATCGATCCACTGAAGGAATGAAAGGCTAAGTAAAATAATTTATTTCGATGAGATAAAGGTTTAATTTTTTTTCTTTTGCCCTAGAAAATATTTAACTTCTATGGAGACAACGTGTAGAAATGAATACCGTATATTATCTAATATAATCGTGTTATCATACAGTATACGGTATTACGCAGTATCATATTGTATATGGATATTATCACACTTTTAGATATCCTGTTGAAATGTAATTTCAAGATGCTGCGAAATAAGACGACAACAAAAAAGGACATTGAATGTCATCAGTGCACCCCCCTAATATATGGGTATCATGAAGCAACCAAAATGGCTTAATATTCTAATGAAATGCACCACAGTCAATAAATCCCATAGTTCTGCCGTGGTTCGAGCATTTCAGATACCATGTTACTTTTAAACAGTCATATAATTGGCCTAACTAACAGAATGTGTACCTCCTTATGGGGTGCTGATTTGATATAGGAGTGCTACGTGCCAAGTTGTTGTTTATGTTTGCCAAGATGGGCGAAAACATTACCTCTAGGCCGTCTTCTTGGATTCTACGCAACTCGACAACAACAGCTGCTTGGCGCGATTAATGAATCGCTCCAAACAGCGCTTGTCGCGTAGCACTCCAATATCAAATTTAGTTCTCTTGTGGAGTTACACATTTTGATAACTAGGCCGATGATATTATTTTTTTGCTGCAAAAAAGGCCTTAAGTCTAATTTTCTGGTATAATGTCTCCTTTTTCATGCAAAATAATTTACATCTTGTACTGTCCAGAAACCTGATTTATTAACATAATCACACACAAAGTTTACATTTATTAAGAAAACAACCACCTCAGTGTTGCAATGCAATATCTCTGTGGTGCAATTGCAAGAGTGCTTGAATATCAGCTCCCTAAAATAATGTTACTGAGAATTTATCTGTTTCAGCTTCTTAAAATTTACTAGACAAAATAAAACATTTTACCCCCTCTCGTTTTTATCGTTGGATCGAAGTATTACTACCTTTAAATCTATTATTGAATCAAGCGCTGATAGCCCGTAGCAATACATATTGAATCTATCTTAATTCCAATCACGTCCTTTAGTTTATCAAATGTGCCTGGAAATTGCTTCTACAATTCGATTGGCCATTCGGTTCCGGATAACATAGCTTAGATTTATGAAGATCGGGCCACATATTAAATAATTTGAAATGTATCTTAATATATCATACATTCCCTTCTTTTCTTTTTTAGTTTAGTTTTTTTCTTCTAAAATTGTATCGCTGATTTTCTTTGGTTTTCGAGCATCCGAAGCAGGGCGTAGCTACCACAATATCAATGATAAGGAGCCCCCGCGTTACAGGGACCCTAACATGCGTAAGCAAAATATCGTAAAATGTTAAGGAGCCCCCAAAACGAGCCTCAAGGGAATTTTGATACAGGGCCTTTTCAAGACTAACTACGCCAGTGCCCTGAAAAAATATTTTTATTTGATTTTATTCATTTACTCATTTCTGCTTTAAAGCGTCGCTTTTCTGTAACAACTTCGTGTTTGGGAGATATATATATATTAATTGTCTTAAAATACCATATTTATTCAAATCTAAGCCACACTTCTTTTTTTTTTTTTTAATGTTGATGCTACTAAAAATCGGTTGCTGCTTAGAATCGAAGGCGAAAAATTCACTAGATCAAGAACATTGAACACGATAGTGACGGTTGGAGCAAGTACGGGTTCGTGTATGCATTTAAAGTTTTTAATACTAATAAAGTAAATTATTTATTCGCTTATTACTTTTCATTAAATTTTTTTTTTAATTTCGAAACTATCGCGGATACACCGATAAACCATTTTACACTACTTCTTATTTTTCACAAAAGCGTTTTGAAAATTTGAGCTGCGACATAGTTTCGAATAAATACGGTAATACTATTTAATATTTTCAACATTTGAGGTAAATATATTTAGATTTATTTACCTTGGTACTTTTTTACTTGCTATTGGCATCGATAACTTAGCTTTTGTATATTTAATTTTAATCTTCTAATGCTAGGATTATTATCCTTGGCATTAATGATGCCTTATTCTTACCCGTATACTTTTTTCCTACACCCCAGTAGTATAATCATATTGCAAGTAAAAGTTGGTGGTTCTGAAAACAATGTTCATAGCTGTGTAATCTTGTAAAGGTTGCCCGGTGCGACCATTAATGTGAGAGAGTCGGAAGGAAGAGAGTAGTCATATTCAAAATCACTTCAATTTTTTACTCAGATAAGAACAACACAAATTCAATTAAGAGACAGTGGTGTAGCTAGTTCTGTGTGGGCCCTGCATCAAAATTCTTTCGGGGCCCCTTTTGTATACTACAGATACCATCATATTTTTGACCTATACTGCCTTGTTATACTTCCGTTTCTGTTTTTCTTCTTTAGATTTATTGCATTATTTAGTACATTATTGAGCACACACACAGATGGACCCCGATTTACTGAACCCCTATTCAACGAATTTTTCTCTTTCCTCAAATGAAATGAAGGGAAAAAACCATATTTAACGAATAATTCAGCTTCTAGAAATTCTTTTTATTAGTTTGTGTTAGAAAATTTGGATTTTTTTCAAGTGACATTTCCTTTTTGTTCGGAACAGAAAAAGATTTCTCTTGTAAGCAGCAAATTTCAACTGGAATGGGGGAAAACCATAACTAAAATTCACAGATGCAGATTAATCATGCGCGTAACCAATCTTATGAGTTTTGTGTAGGACACAGGAAATTCCTATCCCCCAAAGCAGGGAATATTTTAAGATTTTAACGATTATGATACATTTGATGACGGACTGCCTATCTGTACAACTGAAGTTGTTGAAATTGTTGATTTATCGGAGCCAATGAATAATGATTCTAATGTAAAAATTGATAATGGAGCTCCTATAAAAACTGTTATATTTTCTAATGTTTTATGTTGTTTGGAAACTGTGGAAATGAACCTTTCTATTAGGAAGCAGGACGTAAATGATGCAGTATTTTCTTATTTACATAGATTCAAAAAAGATCTCCTTTGAGTCAGGAATCAAAAAGGTTTTCAAACATTTATTAGTCAGTATTTTAAAATTTACAATTAACAGGCGCGTAATAATTCAATAATAGCATTTTTAACTGTTGAATAAAAAGTATGTAATTTCTAACAATGGTTATTTTTTGGGTAGAGTTGATTATAGAATTTCCAAACTGTAAGTGCAAAAAATTTGTATTTTTTTAGACCTCCATATAACGAATAACCCCGAATTAACAAAATATAAGTTTATAGCCAATAAAAAAATAACAAAAGATCGAAATACTCTAAACTCTTCAATTCAAAAAAAATCATAAGCAAACTTTTCTCATAAGTATCAAACTGTAATCCAATATTAAAATGTTAAATCAAACACTTGTAAACTTCTTCGTTTGCAAAGAACATTACTTTTTTATTCCTTGAAATAAAATATCTCATGAACTGATACTCACACAAACTGAAAATAGCCTCCAATTCATATAAAGAAGAAATTATGATGTTTTACTTATTTCAAAAATACAACGTTTAACGTCCCCTAGATGGGAGGTTATTGAACCCCCTAAGCTAGAAAATGCTGGACCCTTCATTTCGTGAGCTCAACTTCTGCTAAACGCTTTTCGAGAGGAAATGAAAATCGATTCCATCAAGAAAAGAGCTTCATTTCTTATTCAAACAGAAAAGCCAAACTCTTCACTTTGCCGCGCTGTTTTTCTTTCCGAAAACTTTGACGAGAATAGCAATCGTATTGCGTTGGCTTCTTCTTTCCAATAAAATGTCAACAAGAGTATCAACTTATTTCTTTGAGTATATATGTATTTTAATAATTATTGTTCCCTGCATAAATGTTCCCAGAAGACAGCTGTGTTCTAAAATTTAGTTGAAAACTCCTATTTTGGCTAAATTTTTAAAAAGTTTGAAATAGAAAATGAAATGAAGAGCTATTTTTAGTGTAATGTTTTTTGATTTAATAGTTCATCGTTCTGATGTTTACCGTACATTGAACCATGTTTTACAACGGGTTTTAAGCAAAATTTACTAAAACTTGTATGAAATATTTGGAATAACTTTAACACCAAACAGTCTTTGTATTTCAAGGGCGAACATTTTTCTAGGAGATCAAATCAATGATAACTTAGAATCAATAAATAAACAAAACTGTCTTTAAAACTAGTTTACTTGAAAATAATAAAATGTATTTTTAAGCTATTTAATTTTATCGTAAAATTTCTTCTTAATCCGTTTAAAAAAAGAAATCTTTAACCCTTTCGTGGGCCTCGGGAAAAATACTTCCTATCTACATGATCTTACAACATATGCCTGCAGGAAGCGCAAAACCTATTACAATATATTAGTCTTACTATTATAACAATGGGAAGAGACACTAAATCCAGCTTTAGTTTTGTACTGCCACCTATTGCACATAATCCAAAAATTATAACATCTGTAAATCGGATGAAAAAAATGGTACTAAAGAAGTATCTTGTCCAAAAGATATCAAAAGAAGGGTTGATCGCTTCGATAAAAAAATAAATAAGAAGATCTGTAAAATGGTGGCATAGAATCTTTTACTTTCTTATTGACCTTGCCATCATAAATAGTTTCATACCCGTTTTCATAATAGTTTTGACCAGCTAACATTCCGCATAGCATTAGCTCTTCAGCTTGTGACGAATCTGTACGGAATCTTTCCACTAATCTTCTTAGGCGTCTTTCTGGGAAATATAA
Organism: Trichonephila clavipes; assembly: GCA_019973935.1. Lineage (NCBI taxonomy): Eukaryota > Metazoa > Arthropoda > Arachnida > Araneae > Nephilidae > Trichonephila > Trichonephila clavipes. The sequence continues at coordinate 317,263 of BMAU01008784.1, forward strand.
ATTCGCGTTTATTTCCAATCAACTCCAAAAAGAAGTTTGGGATATTCAAATTAGATAAGGTATTTAAGTCGAGAGTTGCGAGATAGCAAGAGAGATGATGGTAGGCTATTTAGCCAACAACGTTAAAAGTAAAACTAGAAGATTCGTGAAGACGTCGTGCTGCTAGACGTACCAGAAAGCTGATATAAGCTAGCGGTAAATATATAATTCACGTACGCTTAAAGTAAGCGTCAGGTTGAGATAGTTAAAGTTAATGACAATTAAGAATTCGAATACGTGTGTTTCTCGGATCTCCTAGTTTCGGTAAACCTTACTTGAGTTGAGCTAGATTAGTAATCAATCGTATTCTTAGTAATTTAATTTAATATAAAGGCAAATCCCTTTAGATGACGTAACATAATTATATTATTTGTTATCGGAGATTTTTGAGGAAATTATAACAAAAATAAATAATATTATTATTCAAAATGGCTTTTGGTGGTTCTTTGTCTCAAATTAATCTTGGTGTTCAAGGTGTGACTCAAGGGGGTCATCACAAGCTAGTGGACGGATATTCCTCAAGGAAAAGGAAAAAATGTCCTGCTAGCTTCCAAGCAAAGAAGTGCGTAGTTCCGGTTGGTGTACGCTAAGCCAGTGTGGGAAATCGTATGCTAAAGATGGTTTCCAACTATAGACGATGTAGGAAATGGAGCAAAAAGGGACAAGAAAAGGACCCGTTACATGTATGAATAATATGACTTCCCCTTGCGCATAGCAACAGGCTTCTCTACTTTTCATAGCAAATAATCCCCATTAAATTTATTTTTCTTTACGACGGTAAAGGGTTCCTTGGGAAGTACTCTTCCCACCCTTAAAGTTTAAATGTATACATACTATTCTGCAAAATAAAATATATTTCCTTAAATGCTATTGTTTAACTGTTAATAAAACATAAAAAAACTGCGAGAAATTTAAAAGAGAAATAAATGACCCACAAAAGGGTTAAAATAGTTCCAATCTTTTGGATATAACCTATGTGTTCATTAACTTAAAACATCATGGCTAATTAATGTCAGAATACACTCACAAAATTATTGATTTAATATTAAAGGAAATGAACCTGATGTTATCAGTAAATTTAGCTTAAAAGTTATTAGTAATCAATTTGACAGAAATCGACAAGGAAACACAACTACATAATGCTAAAACTAAATAAATTATACGAGACAGGATTCAAAAGTTCCCGGACTGGCGACTATAACTTAAAAAATATTACCAATTAAATTTCTCTCTGAAACACATCCTCCATTGAAATAAGACCCTTGAGCAACAACACACTTTTGCCATCGCTCGTAAAGGCCATCAAAACATTTCTGGAAACCATTTTCAGTCATGTTATTTAATTCAGCCTGCGATGCTACACTTTTAGCTTCATCTGCAGTTTGAAATCGACAACCCTGAAAACGACAGGCCAGTTCTAGAAATATTCTGAAATCACAGGGGAGTAAGGAGAAAGTGGCAAAACAATTGTTTTCGTCATTGTTTGTAGCCTGTTCTGTCTCAGGAATCGTTCTATTGTCCTCAGAGGCGCATGAAGTCTGTGGACACCCAGAGCGTTCGCCGATTTCGACACTTTCCCTCCTTCCCTGAAACCTCGACACCACTCAAAGGCTTGTGATAATGTATCATTGCTGTACACATCCTTCAACATTTCTTTAGTCCCAGTTGCACTCTATGCAAAATTCAATATTCAATCCCTACTCTACAAACGTCAGTTCTTTCAATCGCCAGTTACTAAATGCATCCGCTTACAAAATACGACACCATGGCGAGTTACCTACTAATCATTTTATGTCAAATCACTTTTAGAAAAGGGGGGAAACGCAGTAACACAAACACTTTATCGTAGTCCCTCTACTGCAAAACTTTTTGCATTATATGCCTACTCCGGGAACTTTTGTAAATCCTACTTCGTATAAATCAAAAATAATCAAGGATCTATGAATTTAGCACAAAAATACTCTATTTTATATTCAGTTTGCAGTTTTGTTGATATTATTGTGTACTGTTTTTATTTTTATCTAGAATATTCTTTATGCGATGCAAATTAGAGTTAATTTTCTTATAGTTTTTATAGAAGGGTTTTTTTCTCCAAATTAGTTTATAAAAGCTTCTAATGCTGATACTCCCCCACTAAGAACTTGTATGAATGCGATGTATCATTTATATTATATGATTAGTGGGTAGAAAAATAACTCATAGATAAAAAGTCACCTTTTCCCACTGAAGTTATTTTCGTTTTCCACACAAACGTAACTATTTTTTCTTGCAAACATAGTAAAAAAGTTACCTGATATTAAGACGAGTAACGCATCCTTTTATTAGAAAAAATATGATCAAAATTTATGGATGCGTTATACTCTTGGATATAAAAATAATAGTGTGGTGATCTTCACCAAAGGACCCATTTCCCGTTGGGAACGAGTGACATCTCAACGGTCAACCAATTTCTCGTGGGAATGTAGCCCAGAGTGGACACCCCAGCACTGATGTCCTAAGAGAAGTCCACCTCTGACCTCCCTTGATTTCGCCGACAGTAAGGTGACCAGCGCAGTTTCCACGCCAGCCACCGGCTTCAAAGTACACCGCGTGAAGAGGGACTTGGACCGATATTAGAATGGTTTTCTCGAACAACAGTGAAGTGATCCTACATTACGAGTCACTTTCTTGGGCGGCACGTATTCCACCTATAAACAGACTCTCGAATCGCTATAGGAAGATAGCAGAGGCACTAACACTGACATATAGAAATTACTTCTGTATTCCAACAGTCTCTCCTACTGCTTTACCTTTCACCTGCGCCCCATCATTTAGCAGCTCGTTTTAACGCCACCTAATCAGGAACATTCCCTGCATTAGCGGCGAACTCAACATCGCTGCCTTGAATGGAACCCGGCGTTGCAGACTACCAGCGTTTCGGCAATAGCTTTAAAAATAAAGAGAAGTTGAACATAAAAAATTAGTTTTCCGGATACGTCTAAATACCGTTTAGTTAAATAAATTAACACACCTTATTTCATTATTGGATAAAATGAAAAAAATTCGTCAAATTTTCTTCTTCCGTTATATCATCGAATTCTATTTAATTTTTTCATCTTCAATGTTACTCTGGACTTCAAATGAATAATCATCTTCTTTTCCATCTAGATTGTTAGATATACTATATTTTTTAAAATAATTTTTTAATTATGTCAGGTTTAATTTCAATCCATGCTTTTATTATCCACACTATTTCTAGACTGGCATGACGCATTTGGCTTGTTTTTGCAAATGGCTTTTCATATTTTCTAACATCCACAAACTTTTTAACACCTCTTTTCTTGTTCCTTAGGGTTTCAGTTCTAGAAGTATACGGTTATTTAAAAGCCTAGTATAAAACTTTGAATATAAATTACTTCAAATTAGAGAGTATTGCACGTATACATTTCAGGTTCCTTCGTAAAAAAAGTGCACTTTATGCGGCGAATATACCTAAAAAATTTTTTAAAAAATTTTAAATATAGATACAAGTTATACACGACGGAACGCGTAATAAGCCGGAATGTACGGTATTCCTTTTTTTTTTTTTTTTTGTTTCTTACTCATGAAAATGTACTAAAATCATTATAAATTTCCCATTTTGTTATTTTAAAAAACGAATACAACATTATCAAATTAATTAACTTTGTTTAGAAAAGTATTTAATGCAACTCAGTCATTACATATTGTAAATATAAAATTAGTTATTTTTAAATGAAGCTTACAATATATAAATATTAGCCATTACCCACCCGCTTCGCTGGGTATTTCATGATGTTATACGAATATATACGGTTTATATGTATATAAATTATTGATACCTCAGCCTTAAGAATTCAATTGCTTAGAAAATTATTCTTATAGCTTTCGACTCTTGATTGAAAAAGAGAGAGGGCAGAACTACGAAATAATAATTTTTAAGATTGAAATAAAATTATCTATTACGTTCTCTGGCCCTCTCTCCAAGTGGATATACGGCCGTGGTAGTCGAGTGGTCAAGGTATCGGATCGTGGCTGGCCTTGTCACAAGTTCGAGACCAGTACCACTAAAGACCTGCGGTGTAGGGGAGTGTTGCACGTTAAATCTGTCCAAAGCTCAAACGTTCTCCCGATGGTGTGGTGTGGTAGTTAGGAGAAGGGGTGCCAGCTCAGGTGTCATCCATGTCACTTAACCATGGTTCAAAATTACGTGGTCCGTCGCCAAAAGCCCTCGTGTAGCTGAACAGTACGACGTTCATATTCACTCACTTAATCACTCACTCATCCCAATTGGATTTCGGTAAAATCCATTTTTAGTGGATCTCCACTGAATAAAATAAAAAAGTTTGCCAAATTTCAAGTCTGATTCTAATAGTTCAAAAATGGATCAATATCAATAATCGATAAGCTAAGTTTTTATCAATAAGCTCCAGTAACTACCTTTGAGAGTCGATTTCCGTAAGACCCGTTCTAGCATATTTCAGTTCGACAAAAGAAACACACCCACCAAATTTCATCACTGTAAGACTAGTAGTTCGAAAACGGGAATTTTTTTCATCAATACGTCGGAAAAGGTCCCTACTCCCTGATGGGAATCAATGCTCGTAAAATCAGTTCTTAGCGGAAGCATGCTTACAAAATTTCAAGTCTGAAGGTCTAACAATTCAAAAACGGAAATATTTAACTATAACGCCACTTAAGCTCTCGCAACGCCCCTTGGGAGTCAATTTTCACAAAACTCCTTCTGTAGTGGATCTCTACTCCATGACAGGAACGGGCCACCAAATTTTAATTATGTAGATCTAATAGTTCAAAAAAGTAATATTTGTCTGTAATACCACTTAAGCCCCCTCAATATCGTAAATCGTGTCAATTTTCGTAAATTCCGGTCTTAGCGGATCTCTACTCCATAACATGAAAACCAAATTTCATGCCTGTAGGTCTAATAGTTCATATTATTAAATGTCCTCTCATCGCATCAAACGTTAAGAAGTACTAAAATGCACGATTTAGTTTTTAAAAAATTACTTTGACTTTTTACCTTAAAAATTTTTTTTTTAAAAAAAACCCTCAAACACCTAAATTTTCTTCCCCTTAAGGCAATGCTTAACATAAAAATTAATTTATTTAATTTTATTTTTCCTTCCTTTATGTGTCGGAGAACATTATCCCCTCACAGTTAGGATAGGTTTTAAAATTCTGAGAGAAAATTTTTCAATCCACCCTAAAATTTAGTTTTATTTATTTCAGATGTAACCATTAAAATTTTCATTAATTAAAATTTAGTTTATAAAAATTTACGTTTTTATCAGCAGTTTTTTGTCTATTATTCACATATTTGTTTTAGCATTTCAGAATTAAAAAATACGGGAAATTTAAATGATAAAAGTCTAAATTATGAGCATTCTATGCATTTTAAGTTGCTTCAAGGTCATCCATTTTATCACCATAGCAACAGTTAACTTTGCGATGCTAATTATATTTTATACCTCAGCATCTGCAGTTTTTTAATATGATGCTGTTGAATATATGTTAAAAGGCCCTTAATTTAATTTTTGGGAGCATTACCGTAATTAAGATACATTAAGCGTTAGTGTAATCCTTAAGCTAATTAATTTTTTTAAGGGATTTTAACTACTTTTCTCCAAAAATATGAGAGAACAATTAAAGAATTTTCCTCAATAAGTGAAGAAAACTTTTTAAAATATATAAAATATGAAAACATTAAAACACTTACGTCGTAGGAGTTAACATGCATTAGTTCTTATAGAAACCTCGCTTTGGATTAGAGTGTTACGTTCACAAAAATCGGTACTTTTCCGTTAACCGAGCGCAAGCAAAAAAATCGCCAAATAATGTAGAATTCCGCCAAATTTCTTAGAGCTATAAGGGGAATGTTCGTCTGCGGCTATATATATATATATATATATGCTGTATTCTCTCTGAATTCATTCAAAACAAAGAACGTTTTCCTTTGTTTCTTCTACCTCAAATTTTGTTTTAAAAAATGATGAAAGTTCCTGGCTGAACTTATGTGGAGACGAGAAGTAAACGATCCATTTGAGCAAATTCTCATGGACATCGCCGTATTCTGGAAAAACCAATAATTGTAAGCATTCTTTTTGGGTGAAACTGTTTTGTTTACAATTTATTAATATTTGTTTATAGTTAAACTTGTTTTGCTTACTATTAATTAATATTTATTTATAGTTGAACGTTTTTGACTTTTATTCCGTTGACTATTTAGTCATTCGTTTCGCTTGGCGACTTGGCTCGTGTTTGATTCACAATTGGTGACATTTGTGCCCGACTAACGGAAAAATACTCAAAAATCAAATCAAACAATACAGGGTTATTCATAATTTACTACTGGGTTTCCATTCACTATTGTAAAAAAACGACTAAGACGAATAAAATAAAAGAAAAAGAACATTTGAAAGAATAAAGAAACAACTCAAGTTTTATTTATGTACTGTACAGGTGTTCCATGTCGGTCGCATGGCCTACATCACTGCGATAGTCCAGTACCTGCCCCACTCAGTTTGCAGTTGCGTAGCTATCAATGGGCAAGTCTGTGCTGTGCACCAGGGTCCTCAAGCTCAGGGGACCCTCGGACCCTGACCACCTAGGAAGCCGAACATTTCTCTCACATTTAAGATACAAAAACAAAAGGTCGCAACATAAATAAAATCATGGCAATTCAGTTGAAAGTAATTTCGAACTTTTTTTTTTGTAAAGAACTTCTCTTAACTCTTTCCATTGTTTGTTCAGTTCTGGGAGAGAAAGAACATTTCTTATTCTTAACTTTATATTATTTTTAATTTTTTTAAATTTTTTTTAGAAACTGTTATTTGAAAATAAACTTCAAGTTCTATGAAAAATCTCTCTCTTACCATACTTATTATTATATTTAAAAAAAAAACTCTTCACAGCTATTCTGAAAGAGGCCTGTCGTGGTGTCAAATCGAACCTGAGGGATCACTCAAGGTTACACAAGAAAACTCATACACATGCATGCAGATAGTATATAGCTTTTTCTTCCTATATTCTGCAGAGCACGATAAAGTGCTGGTGTTAAAATAGCTTTGCATATTTAAAATATTCATATATTTTTACTTGATAAACCCAACAAAGACAGGACACTCATTTTCTTTTTGTACTAGGCCATCGGATACCCAAGTACGCCCCTCTACATGGTACTTGTTATACTTTCCTTGTTATCCGAAAACTTAGTCTTTTACATAAAACGAAATTTTCTTTCCTCCTTTGCCCCGTGATGTAGCAGAACTGCAGGAAAGGATATCACATGCGGTCAATAATGTTGATAGTACCATGTTGAGTGGCAGGAATTGGTTGAACGCATTGATGTAGGTACTCAACCTTTTTTTTGATGGGCTGCATACATATGTCAGCCATTTCACTCGGACCGCATACATATGTTGGTTATTTCACACTGATCGCAACATGAAGATAAATGGGTGAGGGGGGAGGAGAAATGATTTAACAGCAAGATAATATTGGAAATTTGAAATGCGGAAAATTGATCATATTATAGCTCCGGTTTTGCTTTTTTTAATTATTTTTTTTTTATATTTTTTATTTTTGTTACTAAAACTAAATTAAAAGCATTTAAGAATCACTCCCTCACAATTTCTGCATCAGTAAACGGTTTCGTATGATTACCAATAATATAAAAAACTTCATAGGATGTCTTTGTTACAGCTATGATATTTCCATTGGCAAAACACTGTTGCTATTGCAAGGATTGCTGTTTCCAGAAAGATCCTATTTATCACCCCTGGAAAGAGATTTTCGAGGAAAAATGTCATTGAATGATTCCTGTTTATTGGGGTTTTTTTTAAAAAAAATACAGCACTTTCGTGACAAATCAAACAATTAATGATCCATGTTTGTTTTTCACTACAAAATAATCGACTTCCCAATCGTCTTGAAATGATACATTTACTTCGAATACTTTTCGCTAACAAAATATGAAAGATACTTAAAAATTAGTTCCACCCATAAAATTGTCCCTACTCCACTGTTGCCTGTTATGACTAACCGTAACCATTCCAAATAAATATCAATTCGTACCCGTACGAAACCGACAACAAAAAGCAAAATTGATATATTATATTTCTTGAGAAAGAATTTCCTAGCAAATTTTTAATGCTATGTTCTTAAATAAGTGAATTTCTGAGAGCAATGGGCCATGACCGGGCCACTTAAAAAGGCTCAGAGGGCCACTTGCAGCCCGTGGGCCGCAGATTGAGTATCGCAGGTTGTAGGCCAACATAAAATACCTGTAAAGTATGTAAATAAAAATTGAATTGTTTATATATTCCTTCAAATGTTTTTTTTTGTTTGCTGCATTCTTAGTTTTTTTTCTATAGCGCTTCGAAACCCGGGAGGGAATTATAAATCAATCTGTATTTATTCCAATAAAATTTTTACCAAGCTTATTTATACTGTTATATTTTTTTTGTGCGTACTAAAATATATATTTGTTAGTTTTTTCTAAAGACTGGAGTGGAATTCTTACACTCGTGTGAAAGTAAATAAATGTTTTTTCACGAAAAAAAATAGTAAAAACCTAAATATTGTATATAAAAGCATTTACTTCTACTTTTAACCATCTACTGTGCAGAGACACTGATGTATGTTAAATCGGTCGAGATTCAGAGGCACACATTCTGTTGATGTATTGAGGAATTTTGGTGAGGAAGTCTATATAGCTTTGGTGTCGTCCTCGTTATTCGGCCAGTGTGTCATGAGTTCAAGCTCCAGTAGAAATACCATTTACAGAGGATGTTAAATCTGTCGCAGCTTAAAGTCATCACGTCGATATGATGTGTAAGGTGCCAACTCAGGTGTCATCCTCGTCATTTGGTCAAGGTTCAAGGTTATGAGATCCTTCGCCAATAGCCCTCATTTTGCTTCACAAGGCTACGTAAGTTAAAATAAAATCGAATCCACATTTTTTTACTTCCTAACGCTATGCTTATTATCCACTTACAATCGTTAGTCGTGTAAACGCTGTTACATGATTCTAAGAATACGAAATTTAAAGAATATATTTACAGTAGAACGTCGTTTATCCGAATCATTTGGGACTGGATACCGTTCGGATACGCGATTGTTCGGATAATCGAAAACCGAATGCGATCCATGCAGTATATGAAACCGCTCACTATAAGTCACACAGCAGTTCACAACTCAACAAAAGAGCACGTATACTCCCCCTCACGTGGAAACAAACTGCCCTAATATTCCACGCAGATGTTTACTAAATCACACAACTAAAATTCCCCAAATATCCCTGACCTTAGACTTTCCCGTCACTTTTGGCCTCACGCGAAACAACTGTTGAGCATTGCACTGTTCGAAAATGTATTCGTACATGTAGTTGACGAAAAAAACTAGACCGGATATTTGACGCTCCGGATAATAAACGTTCGGATAAACGACGTTCTACTGTAAATTAATTTTTAAAATGTTGCATATATCCCAGTATAAAAAATAATTTAGCTTTTTTTCTGCGAAGTTTTCTCAGAATAATACCAAGAAATAATTTTATAAACTAACCTTAACATCGCTGGCGTAGCTAGCTCTAAAGGGACCCTGTATCAGAATTCCTTCGGGGGGCCTTTTTTAGATAAGGGAACTGTGTTAGAGGACTGAATTTTTATATGTTGGGGCCCCTGCAACTTGGGGGCCCCGTATCATTGATACGGCTGATACGGAGGTAGCTACTACCCTGCTTAACATGAAATAGTTTTTAAAAAGTAAAAAAAAAAAACTACGATCAGATGATGAAGTCGGCAATTGAAATGGATCTTTTGAATTGCATCTTTTGTTGGTTGGCAACGCGTCAACTGAAAATATTGTAAATATCATATTAATCGGAATGGTAACGGTGGTAATTTAGAATAGCATAAGAAGAGTAAATAAATGTCTTGATATATTCTAAACTGGGCTAATAAGTTCATCCTTATTTAATTAACAGCACTGCTGAAACATAGTCGTGAGCGATACATTTATTAACGCTCCAATTTTGAATTATAATGTGTTTAATTATTATACGTAAACTTTTGCAAATAAATAAATGAAATAAAATTTACAAAAAATGGTGTTAGTTTGATATACGAGTGCTAAGCACCAAGTTCTTTTTATATTCGCCAAGATGGGCGGTAACAGTTCAATATGGTTTCCTTGATATTTTTATCATATGGTAATGGGGTTGCCATGAGGATGACTTATAGATAATTTTTATTGTCTTTTTTCCTCGCGATAACCCTATTAATTTTCGAACCATTTTAATTGTATTTTTTTAAAAATTTAACCATTTCCATTGCAACTATACTTCAAACTAGCTGCTTCAGTCTTCTGGGCTATCTTTGAATATGGATATTTCTAATACCATGGGTGAGTACAAGGACTTTTTTTATAGAATATTAGGGGTGTGCTTTTAATTTTATTGCGCATTTCTATTTTATTTTACTTTTAAGTAATGCATTTTTGAACCTTCCTTGTTCTATGAAATTCATTAAAGCATCTTGCAGTTTTTGGAATATTACAAGTTATCGGCAATTATTTATTGATATTCATTATTAATTTTAATATACATTATGTAATTATTTTATTTATAATATAATTATATAATGCAGTTATTATATTTTATTATATTATTTTATATTATTATTATTATATATAATTTTTTTACATTATATTATATTAATATTATTATATATAATAATTACCATTGAATTATATGATTATTATATAATAAGTACTATTAAAAAAAATTATGCAATTAGCAAGCGCTGCTTGGCACATAGTACTAGTACATCAAGTTAGCTCCAAAATTTTTTTAAAAAACTGCTGAAGTCATTATAAGGCTATATTATTTAAAAAATGTTTCCATCGAATAAAAAATTACAAATTTTTTTTTCTTTTATATATAATACTTCTGAAATTTAGTTCATTATTGGTGAAAGCAGACAAGAATTATAACATAAGCAGGATTGAAAAGTAACGAATTAAAAAATGTATCTGTAGCTAAAATAATATATCCCTGGAGATTAATAATTTAATATTCTTAAGTCGAGAGAAAACTAGATACACACAAAACCAATCGCATAGCTGCAACACATTAAAATTCTAAAATCTCTTTCAATGTATAAAAAAAAGAAAAAAAAGAGGAAAATAACGAGACTGGGATTTTGTAATAGGCTTCTATGAAAGATTGTTCGATCTTACATGAAACTGTTGTTAACTTTCATGACTACGTAACCTTGATAACACAGCAGAAGTACGGGAAAAAAAAAGAACTGCATTGTTTTAAAATCAGTCCAAAAGGAATTGTATTGGTGATGATCATGTTAAAGCTTTAACACCTTTCGGTTGAAGATTACTTGTTAGTTATAGTTATTTTTATTACTTTAACGCTTTTATCTGAAACTAAGCTTTAAAAAGACAATAAGGCTTGATTTATAATCTTTTTTTTATTTTGTATATGAAATATATAATTTAAGTAGAGTTATATAAGTTTTTCATAAGACACATATTTATCAAGTAAAAAGAAGTGCGCGAGTGCTATATTTTAAATTAAATTTATTTTCTTTGATAAATATATATGAGAATTGTGACGCACTCCTCACGAGATCTCCGGAACTAATACATCTACAGGCATCAAATTTGGCACGCATGTTTCTTTTGTATAGTAGAGATCCAAGCCAAGAATGATTTTTAAAGAAATCAACTCCCACGAGAGCGAGATATTAACAAAAACTTCCATTTTTGAGCTATTACACCTGCAGATTTGCACTCTGACAGGCATGTTTCTTTTATTGAATACGTATCCTTTAAAAATTGTTTTTTTTTCAGGAATCAACTCCTAAGAGAAAAGGTGGGGGGAGCTACAAGGGCGTAAAAAATAAATAAATGCTTACTTCAGCAACATTTTAGAAATTGAAATCCTGCCTGTTTTAAATCAAGAGGAGAGGACTCTACGAATGTTTTTCAATGCAATAGGAGGCTCAATATTCTATGATCAGGATATTAATAATTTAAAAACAAATCTAGGCTTACAACTTTATAAATTACCTATCTAAGCGGCTGGGTAACGGTTAATATATATATGTGACGACGTGGTCACTGGAAGGGATTTCTTAATATTTGATGCATTTTCTACGGTGGTTGATGTTGCATATTTATGGAATTGATGAGGTTGTCTTGCACTTAGTTAAACCGGTTTATTGTACTCGCTATTTATACATTGCGGGCAATCGCATAATTTGGTGGGTGGATGGAAGTAATTCCAAAGGTTCCCGTTAGGTGGTAGCTAGTTAAAATAATTAAACAGCTGTCCTGAAGGACTGGACCATAGATAAATCAAAAGCTATTAAATATTAAATTACTGGGAATTATTACATATATATCCGGGTGTGTGCATGGGTATATTTTTGAGTGGAGGGAGCTTAATATTATCTATCTTTGGTCATTAAACCTTATTAATTATATAAATATGTATTGAGTACATATATAGTTTCATAAAAAAATTCTTCTGCTCCTTCTTTACATTATGTTACATTATTTGTCACAATTTTAGAAATCTTCTGAGGTAATTTAAATTTCTTTATCTAATTTTTGAAGAAATTTCGACTTTCAAAATGTGCTTTAAGTGAAAGCCATATTATTAAAATATACAAAAATGTGTTACTTTCATTAAATTTTTTTCACCTCTTTTAAGAACCTATTCCTTGTATTACCTTATTATTTCTTTATAGTTATTTGCTGACAAAAGATTATTCTTTCAGTTATTAATAACGATATAGTTAGCAACCTCACAGTTATGTTCCAAGAGAAAAAAAAGCTTCACTAAATCAAGTGAACATGTACGAAAAAAAAAAAGAGTACTAGTTTTAATTTTATATTTTATTGTTTAATTTTATGCTAATCCATACTTGTACCATACGATTTAAATAATATGGAAGCATAGAATGAAAAACTTCTGAAAAACTCTCATTGCTTTAGCTAAGATAAATTCTCACTGCTCTTAAAGTTACCCTATATTCCGTAAACATTTCCAACATTAAATTGTCTCCAAACTTCTCGAAAAGTCATAGCATCCACTCTTTTGTTGCCTCCTACTTTGTTACAACTTCAACCTATCACAGTATCACCTTCATCATTATCTTAGAGATAAACTCCACTAGAGGGCCAACGTACGTGTTATAAGAATCTTAATCTTTTGGGAGTTGGTACCTCTAATTGTTTCCTTTGATGCACAATGATCATCTCCGTTGCTCTCCTGCATCCCGCAAGGATCGATAGAGGCAGCGGGTGGCCTTGACCGGCATCACTGTGACGCATGCGCCCTAGCTTTGAGCGGGAGCATCTTTTTCGATTTCGGGTGCTTGGAAATGATTATTATTTATGAGGGGTCCCGTCGTAATCAAGGCGCCAGAAGGGAAGCAAAGTTACGGCTCATGAAAATCGTTAAGTGATTGAAAGAGTCGTAATTAGCAAAGTACGAGCGATGGATTCCAAGTTTCGAAATTGTCCCCAATTTAATGGGTTGGCCCATCCATCATAGTCCCGGGATGCAAATAAATGTGTGTTAAGTTTACGAATGTTTTCCAAGTTGTGGAAAATAACGAGGTTAGAAGTGTCGAACTTATGGTTACACTTACTAATATTTTTCTCAAAAATTCGGGGATATGAGAAGAAAGATATAACTTTTTTTATGATTTTTTAAAAATTTTTTTTGTAAAATACATGTAATTTAGAAATTCTGTAACTAATCATTTTATAATTAAAGCAATTACTATTGGTGTTTTATTTGTTTACTGGTCATTAACCGCTTCGTTGATACGAGTCATTTTCTTTGAAAGCGGTGTAAATCCATTTTATACTGTATGGAGATATTTACCACTTTCAAAGTAATTATGTTTGCAATTTCATTAACACGTAAATTAATATTTGCAAAATGATAAATAATTTTGGGAAAAACTGTTCTGTGTGTGTGTGTGTGTGACGAGGGTGAGTCGGAAAATAAGTTTCCCCTGTCGACTGTGCTCAGAGTTGTGTATGAAATTTAAAACGGGGAATGAGACATTAAAGATCAAACATAACTTTATTTTCCCCCATAAGCACCAAGTACATTGAGGCATTTGGCATATCGCTTGATAAGCTTCAAAAAGTCCACCAGGAAAAACTCAGGGCTTTGCATACGGAAGAAGCGTTTAACGGCTTGTTTGACTTCAGAGTTGCTTCCAAAGCGCCTGCTAGCGAGATTTTTCTTCAAAGACTGAAACAGATAAAAGTCACTTGGTGTGAGATTAGGACTGTATTGAGGATGATGTAGGTGCTCACAACCAAGATTTGTCATCGCCGAATGTGGTCTCTATTGTCATGCAGCAACAGAGTGCTAGATCTGAGAAGCTCAGGGCACTTTTTCCAAATCCATCTGGTTGATCGCAGTCGACCTCTACCCGATGGTGTATGGATGTCTTGCTTGTTCACCTGCTGTTTCGTAGTTCGCTCATAGCCGCTAAACGCTTCATCTGTATGCAAAGTCCTGCGTTTTTTTTGAAGGTCTTTTTGAAGCTTATCAAGAGGTATGACAAATGCCTCAATGTACTTGATACTTATAAGGAAAAATAAAATGATGTCTTATTCTATGTTTTGACTTTCATACACAGCTTTGACCACAGTCGACAGGGGAAATTTATTTTCTTACTCACCCTTGTAGATTAAGAGCTCATAGCAGATTGCATTCAATGTTATAACTGAATTTTTGTCAAAAATGGACTTCACCACTTTTAAAGAAAACGGCTCACTATCACTATGCATTTTGTTTTTAAATTATTGATATCTAAATCCTAATATTAAGTTTTCAATTATATTGGAAAACACCCTTATAGCCCTCGCCTCTTAATTTAAAAAGGACGGGACTTCCCTTGGGAAGTCAATTTCCGTGTACTCTCTCTATTGGATCTTTGTTGAACAAAAGAAACACGCTTTCCAATTTTCTAATCTGAAGATCTAATTGTTTAAAAACGGGAATTTTTTTATCTATAGTGCTCCCGCAACTCACTCTTAATCTCCTATAGAAGTTGATTTCCTCAACACCCGTTCTTAATGGATCTCTACTCAAGAAAAGAAACATGCTTGCCCCAAATTTAAGGTCTGTAAATCTACTAGTTCAAAAACGGGGATTTTTTTTCTCCCAACGCTACCCCTTCTTGAAAGTGGATTTTAAAAACACCTTTCTTAGAACATCTGAACAGAAGGATCATGCCTGCCAAATGTTAAGTCTGTTAACCCAATAGTTTCGTGATGAGTGAAACGCTTTTCTCCTTTGTAAAAATAGATTTCGCATTCCTGAGTAGAGGATCTTAATACAGATATTAAAATTTTATCATCATAGAATTTCCTTTTAAAATATTTTTCCTTCTCATGGAAAGGCATACAAATTGGATATTCTTCGTGTTTTTGTCCTATAAATTATTTTAAATAAGTAATATGAAGCTGTGTCCTTTTTCTCTAAGTAACTTCAACTTTTACTTGTTATGCAAATGTACGAACACTCATTTTTGTATAAGTTTACGAAGAAAACCAGTAGAATATATGAAAACAATTAACATGAAAAAAGGTACTTAATACTGAGTGCCTTATTCTTGACACAATTAATTTCTAGCTCATGAATTTTAATGCTATAAAATAGAACTCTTAAACTTCTGAAAATTTGAATATCCGTTACGGGCTCAATTTCGGCGCTAATCGGCGCATGTGCTATGATTCATGAGTAATGGGGAAATGTGTGTGTGTGTGTGAGAATATCATTATTTATGAAATGATAGCTAAATACCTGGAAATTCCCGGGTGATAAATATAATATTTATAATAAAGTTTTTTATTCCCTAATTGCATAATAAAACCAAGAGAGAAGCCAAAGTTTTTTTTTTAAAAAAAGAATAAATTATCTTTACACTAAAAGCTTACGAAAATCTAATCAATAAATAATAAAATTGATTTTGTGATAAGTTGCGATAGAGAGAGATTAATTTCTCCTTTAACTAATTTGTTAAAATTCTCTTTTAGAAATAACATAGTCTTACAGCCATCAAGAAATTCAAACGAATTGAAAAATTTATTTCGGAGATATAAACTTTTCTGTGTACATAAGCGTACCAAATGTTATGTACCAGGTGTATGCAAATGAAATGAGATGATTGTTTTAAAGAAAAACACAATAAATTTGTAAACACTGTTAATATTTCTTTATTTGAAATAATATCCATCGCTATAGCTACACATTTTCTCCATCTTTCGGGCAATTTGTGAATACCGCGCCAAAAAAATGATCGGTCTCTTGAGGCCAGTCAGTCATCAAGCCAAGATTTGACGTTTTCGTAAGAAGTGAAGCGCTGGTCAGCCAATGCGTGTCCCAATGATGCAAATAGGTGGTAATCGGAAGGAGCGAAGTCTGGCGAATAAGCCGCATGTGCTAAGGGCTCCCAGCCGAGTACCTTAACGATGTCCTTGGTCGGCTTAGCACGGTGGTTAGGTGCGTTGTCATCAAGGAAAAATCACTTTGTGCTGCCGTTTCTTGTATTGCTCGCGTTTTTCGAGTATAGCATCGTTCAAATTAAGTAATTCTTGCTTGTAGCGATCAGTATTAACGGTTTCTCCGCGTTTGAGAAGCTCATAATAGATTGGTTCCTCCTGATCCCAGAAAATACACAGCATTGTCTTGCAGCCGAAGCGATTCGGCCTTGCGGTCGATTTGGACGGCTGTCCGGGGTCAACATATGATCGATTACGCTTGGGATTGCCAAAATAAATCCATTTTTCATCGCCAGTCACAATACGATGGAGATATAACTTGCGTTTGTCGAGGCTAAGCAACATTTCGCACACGATTTTTTGGTTTTCCTGTTGACGGTTCGTTAGCGCGTGTGGTACCGATCTACCGACATTTATTATCTTGCCCATTGCTTTGAGACGACGGGAAACCGTGCTCTGGTCAACATTCAATTGTTCTGCAAGATGTTCTTGCGCGTTTGGCCATCACTTTCATCGAGTAATGCTTGCAATTCAGCATCTTCAAATTTTTTTGCTGGTCTGCCACGCTCCTCGTTTCTCACATCGAAATCATCATTTTGAAGCTTTTCAAACCACCTGTAGCACTGCGCACGGTTCAGAGCATTGCCACTGTATGCTTCTACAAGCATTTGATGTGATTCGGCAGTATTTTTCTTCAGATGGTTACAAAAAATTAATGCTGTCCGCAAACCGTGGCCGGAAGGCATAAATTTCGACATTTTCAACACAGTAAAAAAAAAAAAAATACAATGCACGCTTAAACTCGTCGAAATGTAAACTAAACTTGTGTGTGTGCGTGTGAGTATCAAAGATTATATAAACTATAAAAATATCACATTTGACGGTTTCGTATTGTTTGCATATATGCGTGACGACATCTGTTAGCAATCGTCTCATTTGATATGCATACACCTTGTAAACAGGGGGGGAGGAGGAAAAGCGTTATAGACGGAAATTTTCGTTTATGAATTTTCAGACCTACGGACTTGAAATTCAATAAATATATTTCTTTCGTTGAAAAGAGATCCTCTAAGAATGAGTTGTAAGGAAGTCAGTTCCTAAGGGCGGGGGTGGAGGGCTGAGGTGTAACTGTGATAAATATATTTCCTTCTCAGTAATTCAAATTTTGTTCTTTTTTAACCAAGAAGCGAGGGCTGTATGATTGCTTTTGAATATAATCGAAAACTTAATGCTAAGATTTAGATATCAATAATTTTGAAACAATATACCGTTTTACAGCGGCATGAATCGCCCATCCGGTATAGTGGTTAGCGACACTGACTGCTGTGCCGTAGGGAATGGGTTCGAATTCCGGAGAAGACATGGATGTTTGTAAATGTATAGTGTCTTTGCGGCATGGGGGTACCCTAAATAGCTGCCGAGCCGCAAGTCCTCTCATGTGGTTGGTGGAAGGGGAAGACAGGTGGGAGGCTATCTGACCACCCCCAGGGTTTTCTCCCTCTAAATTGGGTGAAAGCGAGCAAAATCGTACTGTTACCTGCATGGTGCTCAAAGCTAAGGCTAACGACAGGCGTAAATACTCTAGCTCTTAGCCGCGATGGATTTCGCGGGTCTTGATCTGACTTCGTCAGGCAGGTGGCATTTGTCAAAACAACAACAGCAGCATCATGAAGTACACAAAGAATTGGGTGTTTGATTATTTGAAATAAAAATAAGTTATGTCTCTCTTTTCCTTTTTTGAGAAGTAATTATACACACTACATGTTTCATTTAATTTTATTATTATTTTCCGCCTACCACTCAATATTGGAAATTTGAATTTACGCAGTTTTAAACACAATGTTAAATGCCGCCCTCCATTATCAACACACTGATGCAGTCGATTTCAAAAACTTTGTCACCCTTTCAAGCATATCGACCCAGATATTGTCAATTTCGGCTCGGTTATGGTTCTTAGGTATTCTAGGGTCTTGGAGCGATCTTTGTAAATCACGGACTTGAGATAAATCCACAGGAAGTAATCAGGAGGGGATAAATCAGGTGAGCCGCAGGGCAGTTTATGTCCCCTCACAGGAAGATCAGTAATTTGGAGAAGGCTGCTCTTTAAATACCTATGGAAACCTTGGTCTGAGGTGTGGAGAAATCTTGTTGCAACCCCACGTTGTCAAGATCCCTTTCTTGAAGAGCAAGTAAGAATTATTGAATCATTGTCACATACAGGTCTGAATTAACATACGAAATCGTTCCACATTGTCAGGTATTCTAATGGTTTTCGGATCTCCTCTCCTTTCTTTGGAGACATTCCCCGTTGCTTTGAAGACATTCTTCCACATTAAAACACATTTCCAATCAGGAACATGACCTCGTGGCGGAATATCGAAGTGACGACGAAAGGCATGTTGCACTGCAATCACCGACAGACCGTTCTGGAAATACGCCTCCACGGCAAAAGTGTTCTGCTGCCTCGACCACGTGTTTCAGAATGGGACGGGTGGGAACACAAATATCTTACTCCACCCTTTCCACCGAACCCCTCCCCACATCCCTCCTCTCACTACGAACATCACTGGAACATGTTCAAAACAGGAAGTTCCCACGCTCCACCCTGTATATGAGTTTAAATGTATATGATACTGTTATTCTAATTTTTTTTTATTTTGATTCAGTTATTCGATGTATTAGGGAAACATTGCCGTAAATAATTTTCATGCTTTCGAATAGAGGCTGTAGTTAAGATTTCGGTCTTAAATCGAAGTGGTGCAAAATGACTGAGATGGTTAAATATTAAAACTTTGTAGATATATATATATATATATATATATATTCCTAACAATACTAATTTCAATAGTGTATTCTTTAAATTTCAAACCTGAACATAAACAGTACTCAATATGTAGATAAGAAGATTACTGTAACATAGTAATCTATTGCATTGTTGGCCTACATTTATTATCTATTCAGGATTTCAAATGAATACTAACAATGGAATTTCTTTCATTTTAAGCAAAATAATAAATCCCTTAGCTTCATTCATATTCTATTATATCGAGAAGAATCTTTTTTGAATAAAAAAAATTCGTTGAATGTGATTATAAAAAAGTCTGCATTTTAATATTAATGCAAACTCCTTTTATTATTTTGTCAACTTCTTTTTAACAATAACCTTTCAGTAATCATATGAAAAAAGATTAAGTAATCATATGAAAGAAACTTTATGTTTTCCATATATATACAATAGAATAATAACATAAAGGAACACATTGTTGTAAACAAGACGAGAATCATATCGGCAGCTTAAAATAAAGTAGTTAATGTTGCAAAAAGTATTTTAAGTAATATTTAAGGGGACAGTGTGGACTTCCAAAAACTTTTTTTTTAATTAATAAGTAAGAGTAATGAAAATTTATGAGCATATACAATAGAATACAACTAGATCAAATATATCTTTAGAAAAAAATTTCAATTAAATTTTTTTTAATTAAAAAAAATTTCAATTAAATTTTTTTTAATTTAAAAAAATTAATAATTTTTTAATTTTTTAAAAACACATTCCATGCGTTCCAATTTTTTATTTTTTGACTTCGTCTAACATTATTAATGTTTATTAGTACTTATTACACATAAGTGGGTATTATTTAGCAATTTCATGCACCAGTTAATTTTTTAGAAAGGTTTTTGTTCATTTGTATTTAATTTTCTGTAAAATATCAGATTTTGTACACTAAAAATGAAATTTAACTATCTAACTGAAGTCAAAATTTTAAATAGATACCCAGATTTATTTATGTACTTATCAGTATTCTTCACGAGAAATTTCAAGCAATTTGCTCAAAAATTGAGACGCATGGAACATTTTAAAAGCACGTAAATCTGAAAAACAAAGTTTTGAGAAAAAATCATTTTAAAAATGTTTTTCCACTTACCTTTTATAATTGTGGTTCTGATATTATTAAGCATCCATTTTATTTAATAACAGACATATTTATAGTAGGTTATTTATTTACAAGCATAATTTGAAGAGAGAAAAAAATTGCTAATAGAATGAAATGGTTTCACATGACACAGTTTTTCGGAAAAATGTTTTAAATGTTAGTGCAAATAAATATTAATTTACCGGAAAAACATTTAAAATTTTCCAGGACCATATATTTCACCTTTTTTAATGTTCTTTATAATTTTGGATGTGATTTAGCCAATTTATTACTTATTCTTTTCTTTTTCCAATCACTAGATTTCTTTTTTTCATTCTGCGCTAAGCATCGTTTATCACGTTTAAGGGAAATGTCCACAGATACAGCACTTAACTCATTGTGTTCAATAGCTAAACTATTGAAGCAGCCAAAATTATATCCACCTATGGCAAATATTACACGCATTTCAAGTCGCTTTTTAGAAACAAAAGTTTCTTTTGGGCAGTTTTTCCAAATGACACTGTGGATATTTTCGTTGGCATTCTGAGTTTTTTCCGCACTGCATCTTTCTAAAAGTTCATCTTTTGCAAGCCTTTGATATACTGGAAGTATTTTTTCCAGAACTTGTTCCGACAGCTTAGTTTTCATCATTGAATGGGACATAGGGTTCTCATTTTTAGCCAATGCCCTTTGATAAAAGCACCATGATGTGGAACCAGTAGGGCATTTACTATGTTTTGGAGTTTTATCTGTTGCTGAACAATGAAACAATGAAGCTAAAAATGCGCCTTTCATTTTTTTTACATCTGGTGCATTGTCTTTTATAGCTTTTCTATAAAAGTTAGTTTCATAACGGTGTTTTCTTTGAGGTTAGCCCTCTTTCCGCCCATCAATAGTGATACCTTTACTCCGCCACTCTGAAATTTTATTACGGAGTCCTGTGCCAAGCCTTTTTGCCTCATGGTTAATGCATTCTTCTTCCACAATTTTTATGCAGTCACCATACACATTTAATGATGATAAATGTTGATAGGTCTTGGCATCACCATCTGACAAGATGCTCACATATCGCATACCACAATTTTTAATGGATCTTTTCCATAGAATTTCTGCAGCTTTAATCTCCATGGCATTAGAAGATCCTAAATAATTTTCGCTGCATTCTTCTTGGTGTGATTTGTACCATATGGAGTACTCAGCACTATTTTCTCCATGATCCCTTTTTGCGGTAGTGCATTATGGGCAATATTTGGAAAGGATTTCGTAATCGATAATGAGCCCAGTCAAAATGTCGATAACGATTCCTATCCCATACAGTGACGAATGTCCCCGTTTCTGCCATGTTCCATCATATAAAACGGTGATGTCTATAACACCATTAGCAGAGCCAAGCAAATCTTCATGGTGTTTTCGAACTACTTTTCGGGAAATTTCAAGAATGTCTTCTTTGAAACTACATTTTTCTTCATACAATTTTTGTAAACATTTTGAGAAAATTTTCTTATCCATTGCATGGATACCAATAGCCATAGAGAAAAGTTCTAATGCTGCATGGCCTTTTCCAATTTTTAGAAAAGCTTCAACGAGCTCTTTATTTGCATCGAAACATTTGCTATAATCATCTCGAGGGCTAGAGAATACAGAATTAAATATTTTTTTGATGCTTTTACATTTTAGCTCTATTTTTGTAGAAAAACCACAAGCACCATTACATTCGACATCCAACGAGCACATGTCACATTCATAACATTTTATGCTAAATAAAAGAGAAGACCACAGATCATTATTCATCAAAACATATGTACTTTTTTCACTAGGACAAAAAGTTGATGTAGATGTAGAAGGAAACATCTGAAATTTGCTGGCACTTGCATTCAAATATTGTTCCTTTTCACTAGCATGTAAACCTTCATCACTAATAGAGTTTTCAGTATGCATAATAAGTGAATTTTCAGCAAGCAAAATATCAGAGTTTTTAGGACACATAGTACTATCAGAATCACTTTGCATGTGATTTTTTCCCATCTCTTTTGTACTTTGGATGCACATAAACTCCTTCTTTTTGATGGACTACCTTTATGTTTTCGATAGCGCCTACTAATAGCATCCATTGTAAACAAATACAGAACGATTGTAGATGTTTTTCAAGCTTTTTTGTAGCTTTTAAATACAAAAATTTGATTCCGTAAAGAAAAATATTACTAAGAAACAGAGAGACAGCAATCAAAGATGTGCAATTTTAAAAAAGGCAATACTTTTGACTTTTGAAAACAAGTGGAAGTAAACAAACAGCAATAAAAGCAGTTAAAGGTTGCAGTTAAAATGTGCGGTTGTTAAAACACAAAAATATTAATTCTAATATTCAAAAATAAACCCTCAAAAATTATGAAAACCTAAGCACATGCTTTTGTTTACATTTTTGGGTCCATTAAAATTTTTTTAAATGCTTATAACTTTTTAATAAAATTACTTAGACACATGCGGTTTCTTGCATATGGTTCAGTGAACTCACGAAAATCGTAATTCGCAAATCCCCCCGCCCATATTTTGGACGATTTTCGCCAATTTCAAAGTCCACCATTCCCTTAAAGCATCCTTTAACGTAATTATACGGATACTCAAACTAATCAGTATATATATTACAAATGGGAAAGTATGTTTGAATGTTTGGTAGTCTTTCACGGAAAAACAACTCAATGGATTTTAATGAAAATTTACAATAATATAACTTATACATCAGAATAACACAAAAGCTATAATTTATAAAGATATTGCGTGAAGTTTCCAAAATATAACGAAAATTGTCAAGAAAGTAGGAAAAAATTCTGCCAACTGCAAAAAAGCCCGTGGTAGCATATATCTATCTTTTTATGTGAGGTAAAGATTTCCTTTTGTTTTGTCTACGCCATGCCTCAGTGAGCGTTCGCTTTTAATTTATTCCGATGATTAGTGTAATCACTATTTTTTTTATTTTATAATAAACCTAGATTTCAAAGGGAGAGGTTGTAGCAAGATTTTAACATAAAATAAATACAACAATAAGCAATATTAGTTTATTATACTTCCAGATATAAATTATTTACACTATTTTAAGCCTTCATTACACAAAATTTGTAACAATGTGTTACTTTTGCTGAGAAGAGATCAGTTAAGGAAGGTGTTTTCAAAAATCGACTGACAAGAGAATTACGGGGAGTTATAAATAAATAAAAAATCCCTTTTATCAGCTATTAGATCTACAGACTTAAAATTTAACAACTTTGTTTTTTTTTTGTTCAGCTGAGATATGCAAAAAGCTTTTTTTGTTTGTTTAATTTGCAATTCACGTAAAATTAACTAAAACTTCTAATTAAAACTAAATAATTCAAAACTTCTTTATCCTTCAATCTGTATTGTTTAATTTTTCAATTCCCCCGTGCGAAGAACTGGTACACCAGCTATATAACATTAATAAAATAAAAATATATATATATATATATATATATACAAGATTTTCTCTTTTACTGCTACTTCTTAAGCAAACTGTGAGTCACAATTATTTGCAAAATGAACATTTTTTAATCCATTTTATTATTTTAAAACCTAAGAAGGAAATTATTGTTAAAATAATGAATATGCTAGTTTCGTGTAATATAGTTTTTTTTCGTGCGATACGTGTTTAAATACTTTACCAAACACTGTGGAAGGAAAACTATGAAATTTAAATAAAATATCAAAATGTTTTTATCAGATATTTTTTTTTCTTTTTGAATATTTTTTCAGTACATGTAAGTATATATCTAGGCTTTTTCACCCCAAACTGTTTTTTTATAACTTACATATATATATATATATATATATATATATATATATATATATATATATATATATATATATGTTTATTCAAGAATTATAAAAAAAAAGCAATCGTTTCTATAGCTATCTGTAAATTTTTCTTTTATTTATTACTTATAGAAAAAGGATTTTAATTAATATATATATGTGTTTTAAAATGATTATTTATATTATTTCATTACTAAATTAATTATTTGTTAATTAAAAAGTACATCGTCTATTATTTGGGATAAAAATACATTTTAGAGAAATTTTTCAGCTAACTATATGTAACGATTGATTGATTCATGAAAATCTGAAATTTATTTTATTATTTTAGTTTCTTAGAAACTAACTATTATATTAAAAAACTGATGAAAGTTTTTTGTTTTACTCTTAGCATCAAAATAGTTTTCTTTTTATTGCTTCACATTAATATTTTTTATCTAACGCAATATTGTTTTTTATATAAGTAATACATTGAAATTTGAAGCTATATCTTATCTGTGAGGGGGAGGGGAAGAGAGAACGATAATTTTACACTAAAAAACCCCTTGTTGTGCCGGGCTAGAGAGAAAGAAAAGAAACCTGTTTTAAATCAAAAATAAGTGGAACAAATTTCGAAAAAGGAAAATTTAATGAAATAATTTTAGAAATCACTCACATTGTGCGCACGTACAAACACACACTCACAGAATTACTGGTGAGATGAGGGAAAGAGAAAGCCCGTACAACGCCGGGCCATGAAGCTAGTACTTTATAAAATCCTCCATTCCAAAATTTTAAATAATATTCATTACTTTTTGTATCACACTGCTTACTATTTATTTTATTTTTATCTTGCTATTTATTATCAATACCTTGGCAACGGATTTACGGTTTATTCTTCCAGAAAATAAATATTTCTCTTCCATCGCATAATTCTAATCTACTTTTAAAAATTTCGAATGTTTCTTTCATAACTTCTTAACTTCATCTCTTTTTCTCCAAGTAAAATTTATTCTTATTCTAACATTGAATCCACTTCTATAAAAATAGTTAATCGCAGTCAGTTGCGTGACCTGAGCTACTAACATCGCGTGAGAAAATTTGTTTTTTTGTGGCAACTTGTTATTCCAAACGGAAGCATTCGAGTAGGGATCGATTCAGCACAATTAATATTTCATGAGATGAGAGACAAAAGAAAAATCAAGGCTACTTTTATTTAACCGCTGAAAATGATATTTTCTTCGTCAATAAGTTTTTAAACACAGTTTAGCTACACTTTTTAGGAAAATTGTTATTAGGAATAGATCTATATTATAGATGTTTTTACATTAAAAAGATCCGCCCATCCAGTAGAGTGGTTTTTGACGCTGAGTGCGGTGCCGTAGGGACTGAGTTCGAATCCCGGAGAAGGCATAGGTACATGCAAACGTATAGGGCCTTCGCGGCGTGGGGCAGTCGAGCCGTAAGTCCTCTCGTGAGGTTGGTGAAAGGGGAAGAGAGGTGAGAGGCCCTTGACCATCCCAGGGTGTTCTCCCTCAAAATTGTGGCGGAACCGATCACCTGCATGGTGCTTAGGGCTAACGACAGGTGTGAAAATCTAGCCCTTAGCCGTGATGAATTTCGTGGACCTTGATCTGAGGTTGCTGTCGATCAGCTGGCATAAGTAACAACAACAACACACATTAAAAAGAGATGGAATCCAAAATTGAAATATTTATACTAAAAATGTAATCGTTTGCTATTTGTAGATTAATATATGCCGCGCATTCGGTATAGTAGCGAGTGACGTTGACTGCTGTGCCACAGGACCTGGATTCGAATCCCGGAGTAGGCATGGATGTTTGTAAAGGTATACTGCCTTCGTGGCAGGGGGAGTATTCTTTAAATAGCCCAGGTCCTCGCGTGAGGTTGGTGGAAAGAGAAGAGAGGTGGGAGGCCCTGAACACCACTACGAGGTTCTCACTCTAAATTGGGGTGGATTCAAGCCAAATCTCACTGTCTCCTGCATGGCGCTCTCCGCATGGCTAATGGTATACTTATATCAAGCCCTTTGCCATGATGAACTTCGCAGGTTTTGATTTGATGTTACAGTCGATCAGGTGGCATAAGTAACAGCAACATTTGTAGTATTGATACATTTTTCAGTACACTACTGGCCATTGAAATTGCTACTCCAAAAGGCGAGACGTGAAATTTAGACGACAGGAAGATAATGCTGTGATAAGCAAAGCATTAGTTTTTCAGCACATTCAGACAAAGTAGGCGCTGGTAGCGACACCTACAATGTGTTTAAATGAGAAAATGAGGACGAGCCCAAGCAGAGCTCCCCATTTTTTCCTAAGACAGGAGTTTGAGCTTCCCTGCGGGAAGCAGGTACTCCAAGAACTATTCAGTCTATATCTAGATCAGAATCTGTTTGTGCGTTGTCTGCGATAAGACAGAGAGGCCGACTGGGTGGCGCAGTTGGTTTGTTGCTGGCTTTCTTCACCCAAGGTTGCGGGTTCGAACCCGTCCCATGTCGGTGGATTTCCATGATGTAGAAAATTGACAGCGACCATGCCGTATGATTATGCGTCATATAAAAAATCCCTTGGAGAGCCCTCTTGGCTTGGGTGCCTTTGGCAAAATTAAATTCCCAAGTTCCATTTCGTATCGTCAGAGGTCATGTGCCTTCCTCTGGGGAGGAAATTGGGAGTTAAAATTTCTTGCGGCAATTGGAATCGCCTATATAGTGCCGAAATAAAAAGTGATACCAACTCCTGGGCATGAACTTGTTCTACAAAGGTAAGAAATACCAATACGTAGCCTCTCTCTCTCTCTCATTAGAGAAAAAAAATAAGATAGAGAGGCTTTATTTGTCTTTCTTGCGAGTGGAACTGTCCTAGAAAGGTGTTTCTGGAGCTCTGTTAAGTTTGATTATAAAGAGTGCATTTTCCATTGCTGTAAATAATCTGCTATAATATTTATGTACATACATCAATTTGTCTTAGTGTAGTCGCTTGTTCACCCTTAGCCCATAAATAAATCTGTTAATATTCAAATAATTGGAGTCATCGGCGGCTTCCCCCC
This sequence comes from Trichonephila clavipes, assembly GCA_019973935.1. Taxonomy (NCBI): domain Eukaryota; kingdom Metazoa; phylum Arthropoda; class Arachnida; order Araneae; family Nephilidae; genus Trichonephila; species Trichonephila clavipes. The sequence goes on from BMAU01008784.1 coordinate 344,652, forward strand.
ACACAAATTCGCTACAATATAAATCATTTTAGTGTGTTTAAATGAGTCATTTATCTTGAAAGATTTGAACGATGGTTGGATGTACACTGCTGGCCACTGTAAATGCGACACCAAGAAAGACAAGAGATAGCACAACAAAATTTATTTTGTAGATAACATGTTGACCAAAAGTATCAAATGATTAAATTTATAAACTTCTGTGAAATGTAGTTCCTGCCAGAATCAGTAGCCAGAGTAGCCGCCATTGTTGGAGATCACCTCTGTCACACGCCTCGACATTGATTCAAAGAGACTTTGGATGTGTTCTTGGGGTACAGCAGACCAAAAGAAGCTTCCACACGTTGCCAAAGTTGATCTGGTGAGGCAGCTGAGGGTGTTATCTGGGTCAATCGTTGTGCAATCATGGGCCACATGTTTTCTATCGGCGAAAGATCCGGAGATCGAGCCGGCCAGGGAAGCAATTCAATCTGGTGATTGACGGAGAACCTTTGGACAATGTGTGCCACGTGCAGTCACGCATTATCCTGTTGAAATATGGCTGCGGCCAAGCCCTGAAGGTAAGGAAGGACAACTGGCTCCAACACCTCGGTGATGTAGAGCTGGCTGTTTTAAGTACTGGCAATGCATACTAGAGGAGTGCGAGAGTGATATCCAATACCGCCCCATACCATAATACCCAGTGCAGGATCAGTGTGGGGGTGCATAACGCAGCTGTTCAGCATCCTCTCACCACGGTGACTCCAGACTCGAATCCGACCATCGTGGTGTTGCAGACAGATGCGTAACACGTCAGTAAAGACAACTTCATTCCATTCTACCACCCACATCCTTCTTTCATCACACCATTGGCGGTGTTGACGCCTGTGGTTCTGCGTCAAGGGTAGACTAAGCAATGGACGTCTTGCGGGCAGACCACTCTGCTGTAAACGGCGTCGAATGGTACGCGCAGACACTGAATGATGCGTTACAGACTCAATGTGCTGTGCTACGGTTCGTGATGTGACTGAGTGATCCGTCACTGCTATGAGCACAATTTGCCTGTCCTCATGGGAAGTGGTGCACTTAGGTGGATGCGATCGACCACGTCGGTCCGTCGTCCCCTCCTGCACCCAATGGTCACATATCTGAATTACAGTTGTTTGGTTTTGTCCAGCACGACTACCGATTTCACTGAAAGATAATTCACAATCCCTCCTCTGTCGAACTCGAATACTTGATCAAAAGCTGATCGCTGTTTTCTACAACACATAACTGATTCTTTTCCTGAAAAAAACCACTAGAAAAACACAATTGCCGAACTTGAAATCGTCGAAATGTCCAAGCTTTAAAAAGCGCTTTGAGGTGGTGCCACAGGCGCGCGTGATGTGTGTCTGCACTGAAATTCTAATCATTTGCACATATCTCACCTCCGCTTATGCATGTTGTAAATTTCATGTTATTTGCATGCTTCCTTCAGGATGTTGCATTTACGGTGGCCAGCAGTGTATATACCATGAGGTTAGAATTGTAATTTGTTTTATTCGAATTCTTCTACTAATCTTCTGGGGAAATTATTCTTTAACTGTGAATTTAGTTTAAGAACCGCTTTCCGTATAGATAATTTTGTTTTATGCAAATGTAATTGCTATTTAAGTTCAGCCATTTGGGTGTGTACGTTGATTGTTAATCGTGAAATCTAAGAATAAGAGAAAGAGAATTGTGACTCGGAAGTCGAGCGGCCAGAAATTAATATTCATCCTAGAATTCACGAGGAATTGTGGGAGTAAATAATTCTGAAGCTGACAAGCTTTCGGGGTTCGAGAATAATTTGAATATTCTTTTATGTCAGATGAAGTGTAAGAATTTCAGATTGCTCCCAGACTTAAGCAATAAAGTTGTGTATCTATCTATAAATGGATGTTTGCATATATGAAATCGATTCACTCCAGCACCGTTCAACCCATCACTGTGAAAATTGGCATGCATATGCATTTTTTGTGGAGAAGGTTTTTGTGCTATCCTCTTTCTTACAGCCCCCACCAGGTGGTGCTACAGCATATTTACTTCTGCACCATTCAATCAATCGGCAAGTTGCCAACAGGGTCGCCAAAAATGATGCCAACTTGACTCTATTGCCAACATTTCATGTTTCCATTGAATCGCCATTATAATGTAAGAAACGGCGTTATTACAATATTACAATTTTAACATAAAATAAATGCAACAGAAAGTAATATTAACGCATTACACATCCAGTTATAAATTATTTATACAATTTTAAGCGTTCTTTACACAAAATGTGTGACAATGTATTACTTTTGGTGAGCAGAGATCCGCTTAGGAAGGGGTTTTCAAAAATAGATCCTCAAGAAAGTAATGAGGCGTTATAAATTTTTTTTAAAAAAATCCCTTTTATCAGCTGTTAGATCTACAGACTTAAAATTTAACAAATATGGCCTTTTTTTTTGTTCAACTGAGATAGATAAAACCTTTATTTTGTTTAATTTGCAATTCGTGTAAAATTAACTTATTAAAAGCTTTTTTAATTTCACTATTGTTTAATTTTTCAATTCCCCCGTACGAAGAACGTTTATACCAGCTAGTCATTCATAAATGTTAAAGTTAGAATAAAAGTAACTATTTTTTTAAAATATCACTGCTTCTTCCCCGAACCCTCTTACACCAGCGACTTTCGAGCCTGACAGAATGTTTAACTGAAAAATAGTTTTTGAAACATACAATATATGTTCTATTTATACAAAAACATTCCATAAAAATAAAGATGTATTAATATAAAACTATACAACAAGTTTCTTTGATAAAAAACGTAGTTAATATATATTTATGACGATATTTCAACATGTAAATTATTTGGATGATAAAACTAAATATTAGTTTTTAAACTCACGAGGATAAATACATCTATTTTTTATTTTATTTTTTCAAAGCCAAAACATATTCTAATATTTTTTTTTGAAAAAATCTTCACACTGAGACATCGAGGATTTTTTTAATGGCACATACTTAAGCCAAAACTTTACGATAAAATCGAAATAAAAAATGTTGGGTCAAAGCTCTACAGTAATCTTCCAGAAAAAAAGCTTTATAGAAAAATACATGAATTATTCAATACACTGTTATTGATTCCGTGAGTTTTGAAAATGGCAGTTTACGTTCAATTATGCCCAGCAACAACCATTCGTGTTGCTTAATATTTTATTTATGGAAATACATTCAAAGTGTTTACTTTTTAGGAACTGTTCTCTATTTTAAAAACTGCTACTGTTTGGTTTTGAATTTTTAATCTAAAAAAAGGAATAGTCTTCTTTCGTTTGATGGTTTCGGTACATTTATCGTTCGAAGCAAAACTAAAATGTATATCAACTGTTGCCGAGAAATGTCATTAAATATTGAAGTTTGTTTTAGAAAGGTTAAGAAGAAACTATAAATAATGTAATTATCTAATTTTTATTAAAATTATTTTTAGGTTATAAGCCTTGTAAACTCTGTTAATTTTGCAGTTCATAATCAGTAATTTTAATATGATTTCTTTTTCTCATTAAATTTTAATTTCTTTAGTACCATTCAAAAAAAGTATAACAAATTGTACAATGTATTTCCAACCAATCTGTGCTGGACTAAATTCGTGACTGTCACAGGATAAATTCAATCCGCGTTCTCCGTTGAATTCAAAAATAATATTAGTTTTGTACTTGTTCTACTTGAAAAATTTAAATCAAATTTCAAATTTAATAATTAGGTAAAGATGCTCAAATATTAAGGTTCTTCAAAAAGTGTTAAAAAAACCTCTTATACTATACCTCTACTTTTAATTCAAGTACATTTTATTTATTTATGGAAGCATATTCTATTTACCTTTCACTGTTGACAAATATGTACTTTTTAACAAAAATAAATGAGGATTGCCTTCCGAAAATAAATGAGGGTACGCATTTCATGATTAGTGTAATTCTAAATCGTCGCAGCCATTGTAAATGGGTTTTAAGTGAACCACAAGGTTCAAGGTAAAACGTGCCAACTTTCGTATCAAATTTCTTTCCATTTCTTTATGTTGTATCTATTCCTTTAAAATAAGGATATTCAATCCGTGGCCCGCGGGCCACAAATGACCCGCTGAAGGCATTTTAGTGGCCTTTCATTTGAATTTGAGGCATTTTAAAAAAAAACATTGCTTTGTCTGCATTTTGTCGTAAAAAAACGCCATTCTTTCTGTTTTTTTTATATTAAAAATATTTAACGATGTGTTTGATATCCATTTGAATTAAAATTTTCTGAAAGTGACGAATTTTTCAAAAATGCCTCTGTATCTTAAATAAATTTAAATATAAAAAATGTGACTAAGCATAAAATCTCAGAATTTTTTTAAAAAAAGTGTACTCTTATCTTTAACAGATTCGCAAAGTATTTTAATTCAGCTTCCAAACATTTTAGAAACCGATATATATACACAAATCTGTAAACACAATCTCATCTCTTAGAATCAGTTGTAGTCTTGTAAAACAAACCTCCCCTTTTTTTTATATAATTTTCCTGTATACAATATTTTTTTAACGATCGTGTAGCCCGCGGATTACTGTGAATTTATTGATGTGACCCTCAGATTACTATAAATTTATTGATGTGGCCCGTGGATCATTGTACATTTATTAATTTGACCCTCGAGCGTGAAAGGTTGAAGCCCTTATTTTAGAACACACCTCGCATCTTATTTTTGATTTTTGAGAGATATTTAAAAAACTTCTCATATCAAACACCGGCAGTTTTAGAGAAAAATATTTTTTAAAAAGTGTTTTGTTGGAACAGAGTGTAATTCTTGAAGCCAAAAGAAATACGTATCAATCATTTAAATAATTAATCATTTAAATTTTGTCGCACGACTTATACTCTTATACTCTATATTTTCTTCTTTGAAATAGTTAATAGCTTTCGAAATGTTACTAGATCACACACACAATAATCACAAAATAAAAAAATATCTTAAGCAATAAACTAAACTCTTATTTTAAATTAAAGCATGTCATAACATGTAAAGTATAGTTTCTCTTTAAAAAAATGGCAACTCTTAAGTGTGTATACTCACACACATATATTACATCCTTTTGGCTGCAAAAAGCAATTTTGTGAACGAATAGGTATAAACTGATTTTTCATGTCAATTTCAACATCTATAAGAAATTATTTCGAAATTGATAAAGAGAACACACAGATATTTTTGTGCTTTAAGTGATGAGTAATATCGATATTTTTATCAACTAATAAATTAATTATTCTCCATCCGTAATTAATTATATTTTTTCACTTAAGATAAATAACGAGATGGATCGATCCAAAAGAAAGGCGTTCAGCGAAGGGGCGTTCCGCAAGAGCGCTTTTAATACGGATCATCAGAATTCTGTAAGAAGGGGAAAAATGGAGAATTTTCCATCTATGCATGATTTAGTTATGGATTCTCAGAAATTTTAACATATAAAATATAATGTGTTCATAATTTAATATAGATAAAGTAGAGTTTTCTCTTTTACAGTTTCACCCCTATTTATTTAAGTAACAATTTTTTGTCGGGAACGGAAAATTATATTTCTAATATATAAAATATAATTGTTTTCTCTTAAAGTCTGGGAATAATTGTCATGTTAAGTTGATAGATCTGGTCAAAATTTTTTAATAAAATAAATTTAAGGACTAAAGTTTTTTATTGGTAGTTTTGATTTTAAAATACAAATTATTATTACAATTTTTAATGTAAATTGAAAATTTAGTTTATTGAAGCAATAGAAAAAATAATTTTCATTTAAACAAATTTCTCAACACCAATTAATTAAAAACAAACGACAGGGCTCCTTAGTCAATCTTATAAATATCTATACATGGGGAGGTATACCTGTATAGCTTTTTTATATAACATTTAAATATTTTATAAAGAAAACGAAAAATATTAATTATTTTATCTATATAGAGGAGAGTCGGATATTTTGGAATACCATTTACATTTTTAAGAATAACTTTACAGGCTTTTGATAAAAATCTACAAAACCATCATGGATATAAATTATAAAGGATTGTAAGGAATTATCATTTGTCAAAAGAAATAATATTTTTTTTGTTGTTATAAAAAATTATTTTAAAGACAAAGGATAATTGGATGGTATTATGGAATAGTCGGGTTATATGGAATAGGGATATAGTTTAAACCATAGGAAAACTAACTAAAACTTCCTGAAACGTAGTTATTTTTAGTTATAACAGCCATATTTTTAAAAATACGTGAAAACCGTTTGTGTTTTAAGTCTATTTACAGAAGTCCCGAATATAATCTTTCTCTTCTCTATTACGATCAAGGTGAGCCTACAGAAAATAGTGGAAGCATTGAATCCAAATTTCCCCTCGTTAGTCTTCGGAGAATTTTCCCTTTCATCTTTATTTTCTGGATCTCTAGTTGATGGCGTGACGTCTATAAGAAATGATACATCAGAATAGAACGATTTATTGCTGCACGTCGGGTATTATGGAATACCTAGTATTTCATAATAACTGACACATAATCTTGGAACGTGAACCTTTAAACTGAAGAACAAAACATTGTCAGCTAAAAAATGACCACAGTATTACACAAACTACAATTATTTTAGTGTACATTAAGCTTAACTTTAGTGTTCCAGTTCCATGTGTACTAGTAGGTTAAAATGTTTGAACATTTATCAGCAAAAACTTTTGAAAATCGCAAAACACACTTTGTTCTGTAGCTAATGATACGGCAACAACAAGTGGTCAACTTTCATTTACACTGCAACATGAGAGTCTTCTTCAGTAGTTCAAAGTTTTTACACGCATTAGCAGATACAAACAGAGCTAAAACCTTGGTATTCTATATTACCCAACTATTCTATAAAATCCTATATTCTTCTCCCTATGTATACTTTTTTTAGCTAACTGAGTAAAGAGGCTGCGGTAGCTTAGTGGTTATGGTCACGAACTATGGCCGTCGTGTCGCGAGTTCGAGACATGTTGCCTCGAAGACCCATCATGTAGTGGGAGCTGATGCACGTTAACTCTTCCAACTCAAAGTCCTCACACGGTATGGTACTTTGACAGATTTAACACGCATCATCGTCACTACATATCGGATTTTCAGCGACATAAGGCTTTGAACTCACAATTCACCGACCTTGAGTTCATAACCATGACCTCTCAGCTACCATGGCCAAACGGCTATCGCTATATTCATGATAGTAACCTGTCTTGGCTCTAATTGATGACACCACTTAAAACGCTTTCGATAGAGATAAAATTGGATTACAGCTTAACGATCCACGCTTAGCTATTTTTTCGCATAGTCAACGACTGACACTTAAATAGTAGTTACTTTTGCATAAAATGAAGTCATCTCTACGGAAAGCGGGTTTTAAACTAAAATTTCAGTTAAAGGTTATTTTCCCCTCCCCATGAGGATTTGTAGAAGATCTGTATGGAATCCGTTGCAGGTCTCATGAAAAAAAAATTCATAATAATACTTTTAATAAATCGAAAAAAAAACATCTATCTAATTATAGTAGTTTGAGCACACTAAATATTTATAATCCTGCCAAGACTTTTGGTTCACCCTGTATATTCTAATTAAGCGCATGTAAAAATAAGCTCATGCACTCTTGAAGTTAGTAGTAATGCTTACCTGGATTCGTCAGTGATATTTTATATAGTTTCAAACTTTGCTTATACCTTCGAAAATTTTCGTAATCATACCCAATTTTCTCTTTCATCCAGTTCTGACATCTGCAGAATGCATTTGAAGAATTTTGTAGTTAATACTGGATTTTACTACAATCACTACTTCTTTGAAGCCTTAACAGTAATGAACGCTTCATAATGCCAAATAAATATGTTGCTATACTATCTAAAATCAAGAAGTTATATCTTCTAGTTGTTATTTTGTTTTCAGCAAAAGTTGACAGTTAGTTCTAAATCCTTAATCAATATCGGTAAAGTTGTAATGAGCTCCTTGGTTAAAAGAATGCGTGCTCATTAGTTGCTCTTGCGATTCTTTACTTAATTGTGAATTCCTTGAAAACATATTGTTACGAATTTTGTCTAATGAATGCTTAAAATAGTGTAAATGATTTGTATCTGGATGTGCAATATATTAATATTATTTGTTGTTGTATTTATTTCATGCCAAAATTGTAACATCTGCAACCAACGCCGTTCCTTACTCTATAATGGCGATTCAACAAAAAAGGCGAAATGTTGGCGATAGAGCCAATTTGGCATCATTTTTGGCATCATTTTTGGCGAACATTTTTGACGAATTGGTGAGTATATGGATACTTCAGGAAATTGCTGAAGAAATCTATTAGTATCACAATCTATGTCGTAAACGGATCTTTCTCGAAAGATCATTACTGGCTGTAAATAGAAGTCGCTAGCTAAAACTGAGTTGGTATTATTTTGACCGGTAAAGAATCGACTAGCAATTAGTAGCAACAATCGAACGAGTGTTTCTGAATAATCTTAATCGTTATATAATTGTATTTTTAGACACTTATAGTTGTGTCTAAACGCCATAGAAGATATAAAGGCCTTCTGGGATTTATTTTGCGAATTTTGCTCCTGTATCCTGTATTTCTAAGAATTGTTTTTCCAGAAAAAATATTTTCATCGTTCTTAAATAACTGTTTTGTTCCATGAGACTGATAGCATAAAATCCTCGAATCTCCCGATCTACGTAGCAGTAATCAGTTTATTCAAGAATTGTCTGTTATAATCAAAATTGTTTTTTTCCCTTCTAATATTCAGAAAATGGATGCCAAATTCGGGATATCTTTCCGCCAACATTTCCTATGTTTCCTTGAAATATTTTGAGCCTTTTTTAATTAAATCCCAATTAAATTCTAAGATTTTTTAAGGTAAAATTTTTTTGTAGTTGATCATTAAAACCATGTAATAAAACTAATGCGAGCTGTGTTTAGAGACAAATAAATTTTTTCTTTATAACTTAAAATTCTGTAACTTATAACTGGAGTCTGTCAATTACTACGATTTAGAAAAAAGCTTTAATTTTGATTAAACAGGAGGTTATGCTAAAAAATAAAGTTGGTGTTATTGAAATATAAGAAGTATATTTATCCCATTTTTAGCAGCTCGGCTGCAGTGTTCTTTTTCATATAGAAACTATTTTATAAGAATTTTTTTGTAAAAACTGTAATTTGAGTTAAGTGGGTGAATATTTACGTCGCACAGCAGGCAGTTTTCCCAATCTGGCGCTCGGAAATTATTTATGGCTTTAAAGTCTTCATAACTATATCTAATGATCAAAAATCATAGTAATTAATGTAAATTGGGTATTATTTTCTGTTTTTTACTGACAAATAAGGTCAATAGGGTCTTAACTAATTTATGTCCAGTTTTTGAATTTGATCAAGAATAAATTATTGCTAAGAGGAATTAGTTTTTAAGTAAGGATCTAAGGATATTAACAGAAGCAGTAATTTACATGTGGGAGAATATATACAAGAAATAGAGTGGCAAGAGTAAAAAAATAAAATTTTAAACAAATACAATCAAACATAACATTGTACATAGTATACAATAAAGAATAATAGGTAGCTTTTAAAAGGACACGGCACCCTTTGAACATTTTTTTTATTTATGTACTTAAAAATTACATTTTAGCATTATATATAATGTTTATTAAGGAAAATGATACGAGATAAAATTTTGCACATATTATTCACACAATTTTATGAATTTAATTTCTTTTAAAAAAATTGGAAATCTTTAAAATTTTACTTTTTTGTGTTAATTAATTTTTTGACATGAAAGGTTTGTAATATTTCTGAGGATTTTTTAAACACCTTTAGGGATCGATTTTACAATACCTTAATTAGTTTTCGAGAAAAAGCATAATAAAATGTTGATATATATGACATGTTTTTTGAGCCAGAATAAGACTTAATTTTAAAAATGAACTTTATTCAATCATTTCTACATCTCTTCTGACGCTAAGAGCAGAGAGGAGGAAAAGTACGCCACGGGGTGTTTTAAGTGGGTTAACACTTAAAACACAGATGCGGTAAGTATCGCTGATTTTATGATTGTACTTGAAAGTTAATGCTGACATATAGGGCTTTTAAATCTAATGATCTGGAATTAGACATGTTTATTGGCTAGGCCATATGTTCGGAAGAAATAAATGGACGATTAGTTTGATACTTGAAGATGAAATGAAAAGTATGAGTTAAGTGCTAGATAGGGAATTTAATTTTTAATCTAATTTAATTATCCTTACACACACACACACGCACACACACACACACATACATGTATATATATGCTAAAATTCAACTAAAAGCCTAATATTTCCCACATTTCAATTTTTTTAAAAAAGAAGTATTCCATTTACAGAAAAATGGATCCCTAATTTTGTTACATACATTATATATAAGGCACAGGCGAAAAAATAGAAGTGATTGGTAAACAATTGTGGAAGAAGCAGTATTCTGAATGCGAAAAAACACAAACTGAGAAAAACCATTCCAAAGCTTATAATTCTGAAAAAATAATTAGTATAAGCTTAAATAAAAATAAAAAATACCACACAAAATTATTAGCTATATATTTTTCTTAAAAATAATAAAATATAATATAAATCTTACTCCCCCGACAACCACGCATCATTCGATTTGGAGAAGAAATTTTCATTTCTATGGCACCTGATCCATTTTTCCCTACACACGAGCAGAAATTTTTAACAATTTTTCTAAATTTTATTTGCTGCTGGTTCTCATATTTATCAAAGTCCGTTGTACTCCTAACTAAACTCAAAACAGCATCAATTTTGCGCTTGGGATCTTGCTCTTCATTCCACACATTGAATAAGGCACGCCAAGTAATACCATCGGTCAACGCTGAAACGCTGAATAACTTAGGGAGTAGCAAGTAGTAGCAGCTAATTTTGGTATGAAATTAAAGTCCTGTATCTACTCTATGTGATTTAAGTATTACTGTGATCAATCCGTGTCAATCCCAAAAGCTCTACTCCGTTAAGCACAAAAAACCGACATATGTTAGTAGGAGTTATATGCTGTGCTAAATGTTATGTTTTTACAATTTTTAATTAAACTTTAACCTAATTTGAAAGTCAAATCAAGAAATTACTTACACATGGCATGTATTTAAAAAAAACTCTTAAATCTCTGCAAAATCTTTTTCAGACGAAACGATTGAACTTCTTACTAGAAAATGACGCTCACAAGTGTTTCTTCTAGTAAAAAGAAACCCGATATAAGCCACTGATGTAGAATATTTCCTTTCACGTACTGACGAAAACTGTTTACCACATGGCTAGGGATTCATAATAATGGACCATGAATAATGGGTTGTTTTTTTATTTCGCGCAGTTTCATTTTTGGACTTTCCGAACTGCCTACTGTGCGTTGCACTGTTCAGCTACTGGAGGGCTTTTTGAGACGGACCTCGTCATTTTGAACCTTGGTTAAGTGACGAGGATGACACCAGAGGGGACACTCCCTCTCCTAACTACCCCACCACACCAACGGAAGGACGTTTGAGCTCTCAAAAGATTTAACGTGCATCACTTTCCCACACGGCGTTTCTTCAGTGGTACTAGACTCGAACTCATGACACCGCCGTCAAAGTTTTTATTCAAGCTTTGGAAATATTTTTTGGACAAAAACATTTTTAAAAATTAAACGGAACTGATTTGTTCTAATTATTTTATAACTGTATTTTTTTTAAAAAAAAAACTTTTTATGTAAAGCGTATGTACCATCCCCCCAAAATACACACATATTCGGCTTAGCATATTTCTCCCTCATCCATTCCCACCTGTGGTGAGTAGGAAAACTCATTAGCACTCCCACTAAGCACTTGCATGAAGGGTGGATGGAGCCGTAATAAAGACCACACCCTTCCATTTGAACCCTCGACAAAGCATAAATAAATAACTCCTTGTATCGAGATAAGTATAACTTACCTTGTTTGATGAATAGCCTCGTTGAGTGAAAGCCTTTAAACACCTCTGCTATAAAGAGCCCGATTTAAGAAATTCATGTTTATACTTCAAAGTCTCAAGACCGAGATGTTTCTGATAGGAGTCATTTGATTTTCTAGAATGTCGAAATACATTATGAAAGATGATGAAATTGTAAAGAGAGGTGTAATTTAATTATTTTCATGTATAATAAATTGGACTGAAAGTAATAGAATTCTATTGCTTTTGACCGATAGGCATACAGTGGTGGCCAAAATTATGGACACTTTGGAAAACTGTTACGTTTTTTAAGTTTGTGTGCTTATAGAAAATGTTACGTTGCACAAAATGAAAAGTATTTTGTATCATTTTAAAGATAATTTAATGCTAAATTCAATACAACAAGTTACATAAAAAAATTAAAGGGGACGATTTACGCAAAAAATTTTAATTTAAGGATTTTCAAAATTGCTTTGGTTGTTTCCTAAATGTGTATACTATGTAAAACAGATTTTGTGCTGAAAATTTCATAAAAAGCTGTCCAGTTAATTTCTTAAGGAAAAAAAATTTGAGAAGTGATTTTAAAATGCTACTCCCACAAAAACTTACGTACACGAATCAAATCTGATTTACAAGTACGTCAAACTATGTATAACAAAAGAGGGTATGGGTTTTGCGTTAACATAATTGGTATTCGTACCAATATTTTTTTCTTATGAATGCTTATTGAAAATTCCTTAGAAAATGTATAAATTCTAAGTTCAATTATTTTTTTAAAAATAAGTATTGCTTTGATTCAAAAACACATACCAACTTTTGTTACATGTACTGTAAGCAATAGCTAAAAAAATTCAAAGCATTAGGCACAACAGAAAAAAAAAGAAAGCGTGTATCAGTGTGAACACGCGTTAGAAGTTAACTTCTTTGGCTTACATGTATTGAATTGTATAATAAAGTTTTATTTTGAAGTAATCTTATATTTAATTAACAAATTTATTATTATCATTATTATTTCAAACTGTATTTAAAAAATAATTAGGATCGAAAAGGTATAAGTATAGACAAAATTTTCATTTTCGATACATAATACTAAAAAAAATTTTTATTGTATGTATTTTGAGAAAAGTATCATCATTATTAATATTTTTCCATTATGCTTATGGGTGCTTCAGTACATACTTTTGTTATCAAAGGCTTGTGGTAACTAAAGTAAGAAATGTAGGTTTTGCACTCAATTTCGCTTAAGTATTTCGAAAAGACTGCATCAATCGTAGTAGTATTTGATTTTGTCGTTGGTACTATTCTGTTGTTTTGTAGAGATACGGTGAAATTGTCTTTTAAAAATTCAATCAATTGTAAAGATTTGTCTAAAGCAAAATTGACATTAAAATCTCCACTTAAAATCATAGGTATTTTATCATAATTTTTATTAAGTAAAGCAGAACCTCTTGATGTGTATGTTAATAATGATCGATGAAGAAACTCGATAATGTCATCTAAGTTTTTGTTCGGAGTAATATATACTGCTACAATTATAATTTTTTGTCCATTACCTATTACGCATTCAGCCAAGCACAAATCCCCCACTGAAGATTGTATGGTACCATAAATATCGGATTGATTGACAGAACATTCCATGGATGGAGTTATAGTGTTAACAGCATCGCTAGAATTTTGATATATTGCTCCTCCTGCTCTCGTATTTGGTCGTTTATACTTCACAATGCAATTGAAATTTGGAATAGATATATCACTTTCATTTCCCAGCCAAGTTTCTGATAAAACTAGAATATTTGAATTTCTTATTACTGAACTTTGTAAGTCTACGGGGTGTGCCGTAAGACTTTGGCAATTAAAAGTAAAAATAGATAAACCTTGTCTGTTCGTTATGAAATTAATCAAAGCTTCATTGATAGTTTGTTCAATGAAAGTCATTTAAATTCCTCTTGCAAATCAATTGTTGATGACGATCGTCTTCGACAATGGTAAAATGTTTTATCATTATTTTTTGTCGTAATATATAATCCTTCAATACTCGTTACACGTGATAATGCAACGTATAATAATTATTGAGAGTGACATCGATCGTATTCATAAACTTGTTTTAAAAAAAAACTAAGTTATTCTCCTTGAGAATAAAAATAGCTGTTTTTCTAAAAATCAAATTTTCCTCAAAAATGTTGAATTTTGTAATTTAAACCCATTGAAATACTTTATTTTTACTCATTGAGATTAATGAAATATATAATGTACTATCTGGTTGATTAAATAATAATGAAATATATTCTACTAATTTTTTTTTTACTTTAGATATTATTAGAATGTTCTTGCTTACTTCAATTTTATCACTATATAATTACGTGTAAATGTGACTGTTACAATAAATATTGCGGAATCTTATATATATATATTCTGCATCTATCTTATATTTGTATGATATTAGTATTTTTCAAATTCATATTTATGTATTTAATTTTTTTTAAAAAAAAACTAAGTTAATTTCTCTTAAAATGAAAAAAGATGTTTTTCTCGGAATCAAAAATTTTCCTCGAAACAAAAATGCAAAATGTTCCATGCGTTGCAATTTTTGTCGAATTATAACAAAACAAACTTTCCAGAAGTATTCATCTAATGTATAATTATAAATTTTTGGATGAATTGTAATAATAGTGATAGGGTGAAAGAAGAAATTAAAGTTTTTTATGTATAAGAAATAATTAAAATTCTTGAAATTTTTATATAAAAATTTGCGTTTACCCATATTTTGTAAATTATCATATAAAACATTACATTGCATGCATACATTTGTAAATAATTGCTTAAAAAAGTTAAATCAGGTGAAAATATGCAATTTAAAATAAAATCAAAACGCATGGAACGTTTTTAAATTTTTAAGTTTTTTAAAAACTACTCATTTTTTTCTCACCAATTTTTTTATATGATTTTAGTTCTAAGTTACACAGAGCCAGTAAAAATTTGAGGCATGTTTGTAAAAAATTGTACTGCCCACTGTAGTCTTAAAATACAAATTAATGAAGCCCTATATAACACTTTCACAACAATCAAATTAATTACACGAAAGCATATATATGATTTAAAAACTCACTTCTTAAACTTAAATGGATTTAGAAATTCCATTCGATTGAAAATTTAGTAAACGCAATCTTTTATTGCGAAACTATTGGAAGAAATGTTGTGTTGCCACTAAATTTTAAAACAATAGATTGTTTGTATTATTTCCTTAAAAGAATTTTAAAACTGTATATCCAACAAACTCTCCTTAAATTAATTTTTGACAGATTTTGAACCATTTAAATGCCTACTTCGGGTAGATTAAAGACTCGCTTTTCCGATTTTTTTTAATTCATAAAATTGATTATAATTTGACTTCTAGGTAACGTAAAAACAAAACAAAGTATGTATCACAAAGCTAAAAGAGGAAAGGCGTGTTAAAGCTGCTGTTGAATGAGGAGAGGGGGTGCTAGCTCAGGGTTAATAGACGAAAAACACAAAAATAATTTTAAAAGCCGTAATTTTTAATCTATTTTTTCAATCTTTGAACATATTACGCATAATACTATTCTACATATGGAAAAAAAGTTTCGTTAGATTATTTTTATAAATAATGAAATTATTAAATATTTAACTAAAATTTTGAGTATTTTTTGAAAAAACGCAAAAAAAAAAAAGATTTCGTCATTTTTTTAAATTTTTATAACTGATTCTAAATGAGAAAAGCATGAACTAGAATAAAATATCAATTCATTAACTCGGAAAGGAAACTTAAAGGGAATGATTTAGAAACCATTTTTATAACAGCGTATCAAATTTGACTTTTTAAAAAAAAATCGTAAAAAACAGAAAACATGATTATTATTTTGTTAAAAAAAATATCGTGGCAAAAAAAAAATGGTCTTTCCGATCCTGTAATTATTTTTTGTCTGAGATAGATAGTATGAATTAGATGGCGTTTTTTAAAATGGGGGGGAAATTCGGAACTTCATTCATTTCTACCTTACGTTCATCGCTAACTGTAACTGGTAACGCGTAACTTGTAACGGAAATTTCTCCGTACCGTGCCAAAAGAAGTCAACATCAAAAAGTCTTAGCATTTTAAATGAAGACAAATTTGTTATTTTATCTTTCTGAGATAAGTCAGTTTAAAGTTTTGGTTTGCCACAGGGATGGGAATAAAAACGAACATAAAAGCTATCATAATTCTGCGTTTTTTAAATTTAGAACTTTCAAATTTTGTGAGATGATAGAAAATTATATAACAAATAATTTAGGTTAAAAAAATTAGATTTGATCTTTTGGTCGATTTTTGTAAATTAAATCGAATTGTGTCATACTTTTTATTAAATAATTACAGTTAATATAAATGTGTATATACATATGACAGAATCACAATATTAAGTGGCAAAAATTTCTTCAATTTTTCTTTAAAATGTTTCATTTTCCATTTTGTTCCCTCCTTGACGCAGACTAGAACTCAGAATAAAATGAATCTAAAAAAGAAATTTTTTTTGCCAGCGATTTACATTCTTCGCCACTGTCGGTATTTATTCCTAAATTTATATCCTGTTAAATATCTTATATAAGAGAAATTTTTCTCCCATATTAAACTAATTTTAATTAATTAAATTTAATGAATGAATTAATATTTGAATAAACTGTATTAACATCAAGTATTATCCACTACAAGTTTAAAGAAATGTATTTGAATTTTGGTGGATGAATAAGTGGCTGAAAATTTGAACAAGATATATAAATATGTATACGGAGAGTGTCAACTAATAGTAGGAATGAACTAATCGTTGGAAGAAAACCAAATATTTGCAAAGCAAAAAAAAATACACTGCAAAAACTAATGCTATACATTAGGTACTGATTATAGCTGTGGGTTATCGGTACTTAGTTGGGTAGCCTTTATTTTTTATTACATCTTCATATCGATGTTTCATTGAGCTGAAAATAGTTTTAAGAACTTTCCTCGTTATTACATGATGCTAAGGAACAATTATAGCCTCAATTAGTTCCCTTTTATTTCATGAGTACTTCATTCGAACACGAGTTTTCAAATGGTTCCACAACTTTTCGATAGGATTGAGGTGACAACGAATATAAGTATGGAGGCGGGTAAGCCACCGGTCCGATACGGAATTTACTGCCCACAGGCGTACGGCAGTTACACAAAATGTGACAGTGTGGAGAGCAATTAGTTAGGACACGCGATCATCTCTAGTCGTCCTTCAACTCACTTTGACGGCACTCAATTATGTGGGCGAAACTTCAACCCCAGTTGTGCCACTTATGCTCTCAAGTCACCCAGATGCCATTTATCAGCAAGACAACGCTCATCCACATATTGCGCGACTCTCCTAACAATGTCTTTAAGGATATAAAGATATTGGCCTACCAGGTCACCAGACCTCTCCCCAATTGAGCAGATATGGGACGTGCTTGAAAGGCAACTGCAGGCGTCCCAGATTACTGCCCAGTTGCAAAGATTATGGCAAGATCTTCTACTGGAGGTCATAGGTAAGTTCATTGATTCGATGTCGCCTCCGTATTTCGGCTTGTATAGCTTCCAGAGGTTGATTTACTATCTACTGATTTGTAACCTTTTTCATGCCATATCTTCTTAATAAAACAATCTGTTCTTCTGAATTTATAATTATTTGCTTGTCCCCTCATACACTACATACATGTTTCGTGATAGTAGCTCGTTTCCTTCTGGATATGCATTTTTTTTTTGTGACAGAGTGTATTTTGCTCTTTTAAACACATTTTATTGAAATGAATTTTTATTTAAAAAATAAAGTTAATGTTCCACAAGGTTAGTATTATGTTCTTGAGTATGAGGCAGCCAGTAAATGGGGGAAAAAAGGTTTAAATAATTTTACTTAAAATTATTTTTTTAAAAAAAGTAATTTAAAAAAAATTTCAATTGGTTCAGTAATAAATCAGTATGATTTACTAAAAGAATACAGTGTGGCTACTTAATATTCTCAATCAATTAGAGTAGAGAGATTGCCAGTGTTCTCTTTGCAAATGCAACAACATATTAAAAAAAGATCTTTTTTCTTTTAAAAGAATCTATTCATTTAGAAAAATTATATTCAAATTTATGGTAAAGAGCGAGTTATATGAGTTTTTTTTGTCGTAAAATCCTATTTTTATGCAAAATGATACGCTATCTTAAACATAAAAAAAATGATTTGATATTTAAGGGATATGAAATACGGTTTGACCAAACTTTTTTTCGAAGAATTTATGAGAAAATGTCAGCACGGGCAAGAAGAAAACACCTTGTGGCAGCACATGCCACCAATTCTTAGCAATCCCTACGAAACAGAATTTGAAATACATCGTCCTTACCCGAAGGGATAATTCAAAATTAAAGACGAAGTAATTAATTATTTCATTAGGAACAGCGGCAATGAGGATTCTTGTTCAGGTTCATTTTTATTGATCCTATTACTGTACGTCACATTATCATCTGATTTTATATTGTTTTCCCTAATAATATTATAAAAATAAAATTTGGAATTAAACAACAAACAAACCTTGGAATAAGGAAATATATTATAACATATCTTTTCTGAATTGTATTTATTAGCTACAATTTTGAGTCTAAAAATTATATTTATTTCTTTTTATATAAGAATTTTCAACGATTTAACACGAAAATCGCGTGTAGTAAGATTAAGTGAATTAATGTCGATTAGAATATCTTTATCACCAAATAACCAAAAATTTTATTTTTCATTTTTAAATAATGTTTTATAGATCTGTGCCTGTTTTCCTATGGTACCTGATACTAAATTTGGAACTTAACTTCAGTACTTAAATGATTTCGATTAAAAGGTTGATGGTATTTTAATTAAGAAATACGATTCCAATAGTACAACTTTTTTTGTAGTGAAGGTAATTTATATTTTCTGAAGCAATATTACTATATATATATATATATATATAAATAAGAAAAAATATAAATAACAACTAAGGAAATGTAATAAGTATTAAAATAAGGAAATACAGACTAAAACTGATCGAAAAGATAGTATTCTAAAAAGGAATAAGAATGAAATAAACAATGAAATGCTGAAAGATGTCGATGAATATTAATGATAAATTAGGAACAATACAACAAATAATAAGGAAGTATTAATATTGAAATAACTAATTGATTAAAGATTTGAAACTAATGATGAAAAATAATTGAAAAATTTTATATAATGGAACTATTAAAAAATTATTACTATCATTGAAAGTAAATAATTAAGGGTTGTAATTGTTAACATTCCCTAATGCAGTGGGTCGATAAATGAGTACCAAGCTTGCTTGGGGACTTAAGGTATCCGACTACGTTCAGAACCGTGATTTTAAAAAAGCGCATAAATGGATAATTTTCATGATATTTAGTGTCACTTAGATTAGAATACATGCATAAAACTGTTTTTAGGACATTGTGACACAAAAAGTTATTTAAATACAATATTTCGGCAAAAAATTAACTTAGAATAAAGTTTTTCAAAATGCTCTCCTTTTGTGAAAAATGCTTCTATTATAATAATATGTTGCTTGTATCAGCTCAGACCTTTGTACAGAGGCTCAACTATGATTTTTGGAAAATTCACGTTATTTTCAGAGTTACAACTAGTTAAAATAATTATAGGCGTTTTTTTCTTAAAATTCCTCCTCTCCGTTGTAAAACATGGATAAACCCACTTCTAAGTTATATAATTCAAAAATTCTAGTTGAGCTTTTGTACAGAGGTCTGAGCTATATACAAGCAAAATATTATTATAATAGAAGCATTTTTCACAAAAGGAGAATATTTTGAAAATGGGTCCTTCTAATATTGTCAAAATATTGTACTTAAATAATTTTTTATTGTAATACTATTCTTAAAACAATTTTATATACATTTTCTAATCTAAGTGACACTAAATGTCGTAAATACAATCCATTTATACGCTTTTGCAAAATCACGGTTCCGAACGTAGTCGGATACCTTAAAAAAACTGGGGGTCTCACTTCAGACTGACCATCTTATCGGGACATTTGCTTATGCACCTCAGCGCCCAATGGTCGCGTATACTGGGATGGGCACAGTAGGCACTGACTCTCATGGACTGTTGCGCCACTGAGTGTGAGTTTGTAATTGTTTACATATATATATCTTACAGTTTGACGTTCTTAAATTTGCCCTTAACCAATCTTTGATGAAATTATTCTAAATGTAGATAAAAAAATATTCTGGGTATTGATTAGATAACTCGTGAATTGATGAAAATCTACAATTGATTTTTGGAGTGTGTGTGTGTTCTCGAGTTTACCATAAAAATATGTAGAAACTTATTTTTCTCTAAATGCAGTTTCGTATGGCATTTCTGCCCAAAAGAGTATGCATTAAAACTAATTTTATGAGACCTTTATTTCAATTTTATAATTTATTTTCTCTCTATGCAACAGTTTTAAAAAAATGTATTGAAGTGTTTTTTGAGCTTTTTATGGGATTGGAAATTGTGCTGCTTTAGTAAAGGTAATGAACAACTTTTCTTTGAATAACCTTTTAACCTTTCATTTTAATGATTAAATTTTTTACTTGAACACTATACGCTTTTTTAGTTGTGTTAAAATATTGAATAGATTCTTTCAGAAAGTATTTTATAAAAGTAAAAAAAATTATATGGAAGAGATTACACCAACTGTGTGTGTTCGACCAACTATTTGATGGAATGTTCATTTTCTTTATTACTTTTTAAAGACTAGTAACCATTCTCATTATTTTTCGAAATGTCTGGTATTTTCTGAAATAAAATTGCTGTTTATTCCAGCAACTTCACACAATGAGTTATACAATTATATAACGGTTGTATACCACGAAGAAATTTCATTATTTTTTATGTACAGGAATGCAGTTCAACATAAATAAAATACACACGTACATATATTGTATTTTTATGATATAAATATTTTTGTATATATCTTTGAAACAGTTTTTCTTGAGGGAAAAGAATCCTTTAGTATTCTTTAAAAAAGTGGCAATCGAGCTGAACAAAGAATTCACATTGCACACTATCTGAAATATTCATTAATTTTTTCCAAAGGTGAATTTTTAAAATAAAACTCAGCAACCCAGCCAGCCATATATATTTTTGATGAGACCCCATGTTCAAACCGGTAAAAGACAACACATCTAAAAATTTAAAATAAATTTAAAGATATGGTGCTAGGTTTCGCGAACATGACCTCTTGGCTTTCGCGACTACAGGTACAATCGCAATTTCCTTTTTATTTTTAACACGCTACTATTATTATGTATCATTTGTAGTTAAATAAAAAAATGTGATTAATTTTATCATTAAAGTCATTTAGCGAATTACAATATGATGATACATATTGATGAATATCAATAGTACGAAGCAATAGCTATGATACACGGGGTGTCAGTCTTTTAAGGACTTACTGAATAAGATATAATACAGAAAAATGTGAACCCCTCGTACAAAAATATCAAAATAAAATTTCTTACATTAAAAATATTATACAAATCAAATCTACTTGTAACTTAATTGAAGAAATTTAAAAGTACATTTAAAAACATAATTATATTTAAAAAATTTTGAATACCCAGTAAAATTACAGAATTTTGCTATTCATGCTGTAATATTTTTTTAAAACCTCCAAAAAGTAGCATTTATACCATAATACACGCAGAAACATTTCTTCGGTAACCGTATTGTGGAATAAGTAACAACCAAGTCTTAACATAACATACGTCAGATAAAATTTAGCTTCTGTACGAAACCACGAATAGAAATTATTTAATATAATTTTATCTGGAGTAATTGAAGTACACAGGCCAAACTTTACATCAAAAATATATTTTTTTTTATAAACTAGTTTTTCTAAAAATAGAAAATCGCAATTTTATGATAATAATTGATTTAATATGACTATGACGAAAAATCATTTAGATAAATTCATTTCCCTAATACAAGCAGTTATCTTTATTATTCATTAAATCAACACGTAAAACTAAATTCGCATCAAAACCTTTCTAAATTGAGGTAATAAAGGCCATTTACATTTTCATTTGCACCGTATGGAATCTAAAATTCCCCATAGGAGGCTATTTTCATTACTATTCTGCAGCTGCATTTTGCCAAATGCCAAAAAGTGTCCATAGAGACTGCAGAGGAAAGTCCCAGAAGGAATTGCAAATACACGGACGCGAAACGACATGGCGCCTGATTGACTACGACAGTCACTGTTCCCATTCTCACAGAAATAATCTTGGACAAACAGAAAGGCCAAAGTAATGGCCAAACAAAAGCGAATGGGAGAAATGTTTTCCAAGGGATATATAAAATTCAGCTTATGAAAATAAATGGCAGTGGGTGAAAATCAACGAATACTGCGTTAAATTAAGTTAAGAGATATGGTAGAATGCAATATAGGTAGAATCGAAATTCATTTCAATTCAAAGAAAGAAGTAATGCATCGCATTTCCAGAGTTGTTTTATGAAATGCTAGAAAAACAAACTGAAAGGGATATGAGAATTTATTTTAACTTTCAAAGCATTTATTTTTCTTTATACAGTTCTTTAATCTGAATTAATGAATACACGATTTTTTCGGAATAAAAATACGTTTGAGTTTTACTTCAGCGATATAATGTTCTTACATTAGGAAATCGTAATGGTTGGAAATTAGTTTGTTTTTTTAAAAGGATGGATTAACATTCAAATAATTATAAATATTAGGCATCTCTCTCTTACTCCTAAGTCTACAATTTAAAATAAAAATAAATTTATCCCAAACATCAAAGTAAATTATTAGTTAAGAAAATATTAAAATTTAATTTGATTTTCTCAAAAAAGAAATCACTTATGAATTAGAAAGTTTGCATTATTTTCAAGCAAAATAGTTCTAAAAATTAACATTTATTTTAAAAAACAAAAAATAAAGAGGAACACATGAGCAATTTGCTAATAAACGATCACATTAACATAAAAATGATGGAACTTATTCAATTGGGACTACGTTTTGCACAAGCCAACCCTACTTTGACCATATTCGCAGTTGTTCGAGACTCTCCAAACAAGATCTTTCCAATCCCACAATACTGTAATTTCTTTAGGAGCGTACTACATCAGGAATTTAGAGTCTAGTTTGGCCAGTTTTTTGAAAATTTCCAACAACAAATCGAGAAATGAAATTTCAATCTTATCTTAGTTATAATTTTCCATTTTTAGAAACATATCGAACATTAACACTTTCACAATTACTGTATTTTCCTGTATATAATCCGCAGCGGCGTATTATCCGCAGAGCCCTTTTTTTCGAGTAAAAAAAAAAACATCGTATAATCCGCAGCGGCAGTTTTGGCGGCGAATAATCTTGCTCCTTGAACGTCGATGGTCCTGGTAGGTGGAATATCAAATGATAATGGAACTTCGTCCATATTAAAAATCAAATCCTCTGTAAAATTATTTTCAACAATAATTTGCTTGCAAAATGTCAAAAAGTCCTCAGATTGTTTTTCCCAGTCATCAGGTAATTTCTGTCCGACCGTTGAACGACTAAATTGTTTCTCTTCATAAACCGGTAACACCGCGTGGGCCCACCAGAGAGTGTCACAATATTCATTTCGCGTGCAATAACTCGGGCTTTCATTCTGATGCTAACTGTCGAGACAGCTTTCCCATCGTCCCTTTCTTTTAAAATCCATTTATTTATTTTTGCCTCTAATTCTGGCCAGTGAGGTTTTCCACGACGATCGGCCCTTTTACGTCTATCGCAATTTTCGAAGTTAGTCTTGTTCCTTCTCCACAAACGAATATTCGATTCGTCAACGTTGAAAAATCTTGCAGTTTCTCGATTTCCGACTTCGTTAGCCGTCTCTACAGCGTTTAATTTGAAGTCTGCAGTATAGCTAACACGCTTACGCTTCATCATGATAAAAACTTTCAAAGGATGCAACACCTCTAGTTAAGACAAAGTTGTAAATGACGCCAGCGACTTGTAACTACTATTTCCTTCCGAGGAACCGAATTCGTTTTTGAAAGTAGTTGGACAAACACTAATTATGGCCGTAATACGTCAGCCGAGTCGTGAAAGCGCCATCTATTATTTATTTTATAAAACATAAACAGCATTTCTTTCAAAACTTTGTTGACTTTTCTGATGGAGAATGTTTTTTCTCAGATAATCCGCGGCGGCGTATAATCCGCACAACGAAATTTGAAACTTTTTAAACACATAATACGCGGATTATATACAGGAAAATACGGTAATACGTTTTCGATAGATTCTTTAAAAATACGAAATCAAAATATTTATGAAACCATATATTTTATGAAAAAACTTGCTGCTACCCATCCGCTTATGTCTGTACAATTTAAAAAGTTATTGGTATCTTAAGTCTTACAATTATATTTTCGATACTGTATTCAAACAGCATTTCTTAGGGTTCTTTCATTTCATCTAAAAAGGAAATTTTGTAAAGGTTTTGACAAGGGGTTGGCATTTGTGATTTATACATCAGACTTAAATATCAAACTTTGAAATTAAAGAAGAAAGTAATGCAATTTGAATAGTAATAAATCTAGCCGAACATGTGTCATTAAAGAAAGAAAAGCTCGTCTTTTCTTCCATTATCTATTTTAAGTAAAAAAAAACTGGAGTAAATAATGCAAAAAAGAAAAACAACGGAAATATTGTAGCAAAAATCCGTGTAATGCATGATTTACAGAAACTGGAATTAATTTACAAGAGCAACATTCAACATCTTTTATAAAAAAAACTCAAGAAAAATCTCTAGTTTTGATTAAAAAACAATTCAAGATAATGTTCAATAACACCTTTTTCTATTTAAATGAATACAAAAGTAAAAAACACAGAAAAAAAAACCTTGGAGACAGATCGAGATTTTCAAAATAAATATCATTGAACACACAAAACAAATACAGAAATGTAAAGATGAGGAAAAGAAACAGGAAAATTAGATCACAAACAACTGAAGCTTCCGATCCATGGTATTTAAGGATGTCTTCGGTAAAAGTAAGAGAGCTTGAACTAAACGTGAAGCACATTTTCAGACAGAAAAAATGTCTCAATTTCTATGGAAATTTGCGATCTTATAACTTATACCTCTGTTAACACAATATTGTGTTTTTAAAAACGTCAAAATATTCTATCAATACTTTCTTTTTTGTTTTAATACGTGAAGGCATAGCCCATTTAACATTACATGGTATAGGACAAAAAACGCGAAACGCATTTTATGCCATAAAAAATGAGTAAACTCGGTTAAAAACGAGAAATATGATTAAAAAAAATTCTGCTCTCTAAAGGATAGTGAAGCCAGAATATCATATGAATGTTTCATTTCCTTTATATCTGAAAAAATGTTCAGAATTCTAGTCCTATTCTTTAACATTAACCGAAGACAGCCTTAAGAAATTAGAATTAATAAAAAATGTTGCACTAATGTTTAGTGTATGGGGTTTTGAGTGCTCAAAGCTCACAATTGAAGTCTCAGTCAGAATGGTGTATTGGTTACAAATTCATAAATCTCTCACACATTGTATTTTCACTAATTAGTTAGGAATTCGAACATGTTGATAAAATTGGCCCTAGTAACAGTAAAGAGTAAAATAGTCTTAAAAACTAATTTTTTTTAATATTTTGAGTTAAGTAACTGGAAAGTTTTAGGGGGAGTGCTCCCTGTCCTCCCTACAGTGTACCAACCCCATTGTACAAATTATACAACTGTTCAAACTTATTACTCAAATTGTAAAACTGCAATTTACATGTATTATGTAGTTCTATTTATTTGTTCTTCTTTTCGTAAAATTCGTTCTTGGCCCTCATTTTTTGTTAAATTCATCAGCTCAGGTGTCGTCCTCGTCACTTGACCATGGTTCAAAATGACGAGGTCCGTCGCCAAAAGCCCTCGTGTAGCTGAACAGTGTGACGTTAATATTCAATCACTAAGTTAAATTCATCACTGAAGCTGCATCATCCAACATTTCATTGATAAAGATTAGATTTAGATTTTTAATAAACTTGCAGCTTCCTGGGAAGTTGAGTGTTTAGTTCCGTTGAATGCTTATACGTCTTTGTATGAGACAAAGCCCTTATTCCCAAGAAATGATTTCAGTCGAGGCAATTGTTGTGATATTTTTCTGCGAGAGCTTGCAATACTATAACAACCGTATTGGCGACATTACATGACACGAAGCACATGGTTGGCAATGGGAGTAATTCATGACGGTCACATGATAAAGACAAACACGTGTTCTCCATTGAATTCAAAACAGACATCAAACTGATTGTACTTGTTGTTATACTTGTAAAGCTTAGATAAAATTTCAAATATCATAATTGGGTAAAAAAGTTTAAATGTTATGAACAAAATTTCTTCAAGGAGTTTTTTAAAAATTAAAAAAAAATTATTTCATACATATATTTGTCAAAAGCTTGAGTACAGAATCATTTTTTTGCAGTTTTTACAAAATGACTGTTGCACACCCAAGTATAAATATAAGTTTATATTTAGCAACTGTACACGCAAACAATTGTAGGATTTGTAAAGGTTAGTGGGTTGTTGTTTGCTCTAATGCAAGATGGCAAGGTCGGAGAATTCTAACAGGATGAGGAAATAAAAATCTAAAGTATGAAAGAAAACCACATAATAGAAGTTTCAGCTGCATTTAAAAGATCGAAATGGGAAATTTATATAAGTTTTGACTCGCGGTGACGACTTCAAACATAGAACACTGTTCAGGAAGTTCACCAGTGACTGCCTGTTCAAAATGATTGGTCCATCAACAACTTGACTTCAACAGGTAATTATTATCTATCTGATATTAAAAAATATAGTTGGAAGACAAATATGAAGAAAAACCTTGGAAAAAAACATCTTTCAACTATTATGGAACAACAACTCATTCAACGTTCTTGAGCAATAGTCATTTATTAAACTTTCCTTCTTTTCTTTTCTTTTTTTTTTTTTTTTTTTGCCTTTAGTAAATAACTAACTGTTGTCGAAAACGTTTGTCCTCTTATTCAATTCTATTATAGTTCCTGCTATTATAGTTCACATATATATCTCCCTATATATATATATATATATATATATATATATATATATATATATCTTGTTCAAATTTTCACTCGTTAATAAAATATATTTTTATTCATCCACTCAAGTTCAAATACAATTTTTTAAACTTGTTGTGGATAACACTTGATGTTAATATGATTTTTTCAAATATTAACTCATTAATTAAATTTAAAAAATGAATAAATAGTAACAAACAAAAATAATACTCCAACAGCATATGTAGAAAGGAATATCGTTTGTTGTGTTCAAGTAGCGCAATGGATAGCACGTAGAACTTCTAATCCAAAGGTCGTCAATTCGAATCCTACCTGGGATGGCCTAATTTCTGAGAATGTGGTTTCTTTTTTACCATACTATTTTATTACAATAATTTTATTCATCTAATGTATAAATAGTAACAAAAAAGAAAAAGAGTCCAACACCCCCTACATAGAAAGGAAAATGGAAAATTGTAAAAGGAAAATTGCTTTCTATTTCATCATTTAATAGTGTGATTCTGTCATATGTATATACATATTTATATTAATTTTAATTACTTAATAAAAAGAAACTAAAATAAAATTTTTCTTTGTTGATCTAAGTAGGAATTGACTTAAAAAATATTTTTTTAATATTACTTGTTTTTTTTTCATATGTTAAGTTGTATGATTTTCGTAATATAACTCAAAGCATAATTGTGTTAACACAATTTTAAAAACTATTTTTATAGCCCAAATAAGCATCTATTTAAATTTAAATGAATAATTTTTTAGATTGCTGTTCCGCTTTTTTTCATTTTAGATAAACTGCATGCACGCATATATTAGTTTTAATTTTTATATTGAATATATAGGCGTGTGTAATGCAAAAAGATTAGAAAAAAATCGCAGGGCTAACGAAATAAACTACCCATGAATAGTCACCAATACATCATTGTTCCAGTTTCTTTTTAATTACTCTTTTCTTTTTTTGCCTCGGCGATATTCTTCACTTTCACGAAAAAAGCAAAAAGAATACAAAGATTCGCCGCGCGAGTCATACGTCTCAATTAAAACAATTCCCTTTGTGCGTGACTTCCCAATAATCTTTTCATTTTTCTTTCTTCTCGTCCTTTCAAAAGGAGAAAAATGGCTTTCCGATCTAAGAAAAGAATTCTTATTCTTCCGTCCAATAACTTTTTCCGTAGAATGACAGGAAAGAACTCTTTTAAAGTCTTTCGATGTTCGGAAAAAGCTCTTGAGTGGAAGTCCGAAGTTAAAGTTTACTGAAACGAAAGAATAATATTGAAAGAAAATTTTGTATTTAAGGAATGTAACGGATGTAAAAGATATTGTAAAAAAGCATAGTTTTGGTATGCAATTGGATCTCTGTAAGTGGATAAAGCTTAAGTAAATAATCCTGTTAAGTGGATAAATTCCTTGATGTCCCTTTAAGTTTAAAAATTGCAAAAATGAGGATGAAATAAACGGATATCTTTCGAATAAATAGAGTTACTATTTACAATCAGAATTAAATTTTTAAATTCATGCACGCGTGCATAATTTTTTATGTGGATAAAACAAATAAATATACCTCACATTTTTTCTTTTCTCTCTCTTCTCTTTTTATTCCTCTCCTTTCTCGTTCTCTTTCTCTCTCATACTCTTTCTTTCTCACTTACACTTTCTCTTACCCTCTCACTCTCTCTCACTCTCTCTTTCTCACCCTTTCACTTTCTCTCACTCTCTCTTTCTCACCCTTTCACTTTCTCTCACTCTCTCTCTCACCCTTTCACTTTCTCTCACTCTCTGTCTTTTTTGTTCTCTTTCTTTCTCACTTTCTCTCTTTCTGTCACTCTCTTTCTCTCACAAACACTGTTTTTTTCTCTCTCTCTTTCTCACACACACACTCTCTTCTCCCACACACGCTCTCTTCTATCACACGCTCTTCTCTTCTATCACACACTCTCTTTCTTTCTCCTAGAGCTTCGATTCTTTTCTCTCCCTCTTTCCTTCTCTCTTTCTCATTATCTTTCTTTCTCTCACTCTCTATCTCCTCCTCTCTTTCTCATTATTTTTCTTTCTCTCACTCGCTCTATCTTTCCCCTCTCTCTTTATCTCACCCTCTCTTCCTCTCCCTCTATGTTTCTCTCTCACTCTCTTCCCCTCTCTCTATCCCCTCTCTCTATCCCCTTTTCTCTTCCTCCTCTCTCTCTCTCTCACTCGCACTTTTCGGATTCCAAAGATGCCGACTTAAAAAGAATTACCGATTATGTTATTTTTAATGCATAATAATAATGCATAAAATGCGTAAAATTAAAATATTTGACTTGAATGACTACTATTAAACTGAATTTTTACTCTGTTATATTAAATGCACATAAACATCTTGTTCGGTTTTTTATTTTTCCTTCAGAAAAATTTAAATGAAGTTCAGTAGAGAGCTTCTGAAAAAAGTACTGTAAAATCCTGCGTATAATGCGCACTTTAGGCACAAGAAATAAGATCGAAGTTTGCGGGTGCACGTTTTACGCCGGGTATAAAAATGAGAGCTACAAAAATAAAAAAGGATGAGCCCCTAAAAAAAGTTAGACTTCTATATAGACAGGAATACTGTTTATTTAAAAGAAATGACACACATATTTAACTTAAGGTATCCAATTACCCTAAAAACATGATTTTTTTTAAAAATTGACAATTTTTTTTTAAATTTTATTTTATAGGCCATCTTATTAGCTTAATAAAAATACCAAGCTTTTTGTTTTTTCATTCGCTAGAACAAAAACTACGAGTGTTTTAGTAAAAGTGGATGCCATAACTTTACATAAGATGTCAAACTTTAAAATGCGTTTTACTCGAAATGTGTGTTTTTTTCGAACGGGGCAGTGATTGCTAAAAATGTTTTAAAAAAATTTGCTGACATTTTTTGTGTATGTTCTGTATAACAGTAGAAGTATTTTGACCGTCATATTTATCAATCACTGTTTTATTTCAAAATTTACAGTCTTTTATGTGAATATAATCACTGTTTTTCAAACAATTTCATAAAGAGCTCTAGTTTTTGTAAAAATTAAAATATCTCTTATCCTGGAAGTCATTTCACGCACGAATAACAAAGTAACACATCAAAATTGAAAAATTGAGTATTTGTTCATAAAATTGTTGTACAAAGCTGGCCCCCCGTTTATGTAATTTTTTGTACATTTTCACCAGTTTTTTCCCATTTTAATAATAATAATTTTTTTTTCCTGTTTTCAATTTTAAGACTTTTTCCTTAAAATATACTAAATAAATTTAAACATCATAAAAAATCCCCATATCTCCATTTTTGCAGAAAAAAGTTGTCGCAAGTAGTCGGATACCTTAAATGGTTTTTCTAAAAGTTTACTATATTTTTCGTAAAGTCTGAGATAATACTTCGAGTAAATGACTTCAAAACATAGAAGCATTATACTTGTAAATTTCAGGTTACTTCGTGAAAAAGGGGGTGCGAGTAACACGGCAAGCATACCTCAAAATTAAAAATTGCAGCTTGAAAGTATGAATGCGCGTTATACGCCGGATTTGACGGTATATTTATAACTCTTTTTAACACAGTACGCTTCTTGGAAAACTGACCAGAAAAGATAAGATTTGTAAATGAAAAAGGACGGGAATGGATTCTATGTTCTCAACAAACTGTGTAAGATAAAATAAAGAAAATTTAGTTCATAAAATATTTTAAAAAAGGATTAACAATGAGTTTTGTACGTTTTTAGGAAAATGGGAATTAACATTTATATACAGTCGGACCTCTATGTAACGAAGTAGATAAATCCGGAAAAAAAGTTCGTTATATCGAAAATTCGTTAAAAAAGTCCGTTATATCGAAAATATATATATATATATATATATATATATATATATATATATATATAGGTTCATCTTTCAATTTTCTTTATATAAACCACATAAAACAAATTTTATATTCATAAACACTATATGTTAATGAAAAGTAATTATTCACACCATTTTATAAATTAGTATATATTTTTATGCGTCTTACCTATCAAAAACGAAGAAAAGAAAAGAAAGAAAAAGCTGCAAGGTAAGTTTCTTGACACCTTTAACCACTTCCTGAAAATTTAAATTTTTTTCTTTAATGCTTAAGCACTTACGTTTTGACATTTTCGAGTTACAAGAAATGAAGTTATCAGTACAACTGATCAACACTGCAAACGAACGGAGACTAGTTAACAGACACGAGGACACGAAACAACTCCACTGAGAGTGAAAGGGGATATCGAAGATGTTTTCAGTGAACTGGACAATGGGGGTTAAATGTTGCACTTCTTGGATGAAGCGTCCAGGATTCCATCATTCTCGGTGAGTTTGTCATCTAATAAAACCACAGTTCAAGATTAATGACCACCATGAAGTATGTTAAAAGAGAGGATAACTTGAAATGATCTGAAATACTTTAAAAATAGAGAGAAAAAATTGAATCACAAGAGAAAAAGTTCCTTATATAGAAAATGCACTTCGCTATTGGGAGGTGATTTTACGTGGAAAATCGTGGAATGTTCTTGGTTCCAGGAAAGAAATCGTTATCTAGAAAAATTCGCAATATAGAGGTTCGTTATCTGGAGGTTCTACTGTATATTTAAAATTTGCATTTAGCATATTAATATTAAATTCACACGCTTTATTTAAGTCAAATTAAAAATACACACACATTGCCTCAAAAGAAGATAAAATTTTTAGATTACAAATATTAGAAATAGTGTTAAAAGTAAGCATTCATCCTTAACGGTTAAAAACAAACGCATTTGTTTATTGATAGATGAATTTATCATAATCGCTATGTTTGAATCGAAGGAGTATTTTCATTTGGAATAGACGTTTTGAGAAGATGAATAGCTTTCCGAAATATTTTGTTGTATATATATATTGACTACTTTCATAAAAAAATATTTTAATTGTTTATTAATTGCTTTTTTTTGTAAGTTATTTATATGAAATTGTGGCTTAGATATCATTGGGACATTATGATTATTTTTACATTTGGATCGATGTCTAAGAACTAATGATAAATCACAATGAATAATTACTTCTGAGATATATATTAACAAAATTTTAAAATAAAATACGATTGAACACGCAGTATGAAAATTTTATTTTTTTCCGTTTCCAGAAATAAACGCACGCACACACACATACATATGGTGTTTTTTATTTATACATTTAGCTTCTTGGTGGTGTCTGGGGGGAGGAGTTGAGTCCAGGGGTTATTAATCAATTGCAAAAAGAAAAAGAGCTGATAAATACAAAAATTACTATTTAATTACTTTTGAAGATATTTGCAATATTTACAAATACAGTAGCATACTATATAACATTTTAGGGATTCTGTAACCAGAGCCGATCCTAGGCTATCGGCCGCCCTCGTGCAAACACCTAATGTGCCGCCCCCCTAGAAAACGTTTCATATTTTGACTAATACTTAACGTTGGCGTTAAAATCTCATCTACTTATATAAGAATAAAAAGCAAAACATATTAATAATAACTCAAATAAAATTTGAAGTGCAGAACTTCATTTTTTTTGCCAGGTAATGTTATAATAGCGACAAAATACTTTAACAAAATAATAAAGCAACAAAAATATAACCTTTAAAATAAAAATAAGCATTTTATAATTATAAATGCAAAACGACAGAATTTACTCAAAAAATACAATCTAATAAAAATAAATACTAAGGCACAAATCTCGTGAAACGAAAAGTATATAAATCAGTCCTTCTACTAAGACTAAGTAATAAACTCTACCGTCCAATCCGAAGTCTCTTTTAACTTCAAAAAATAAGATCGAAATTTACGGGTGCGCGTTATTAATCAGGTATAAAAATAAAATAAGAGCTTTAAAAATACAAAAAGATGAGCATAGAAAAAGATCAGACTTTTGCATACATCGAAATACAGTTCCTATGAACAAAAATAGCATTCCTTATAAACTTAAAGGGTTGTAATTCTGAAAGTACACTATTGTTTACTAAAGCTTGGAATAATACTTGGATAAAGGACTTCAAAACATAAGATCATTGGGCACATGCATTTCAGGTTTCTTCGTAAAAAAAGAGTGTACGTGGTTTACGGCGAATATGTGTAGGGGCCCGCTATGCGCCGGATTTTACAGTAACTATAAAATAACTTTTCTGTCATTCTGAAAAGCTAATTTGTTAATAGTTTCGGTTGAATCAATTTTATCGGAGATTTCGGATTCAATTGAGATTATGGCCAAATCTGAAAACCTTTCTTTTGTGTCATATTATTTCTCAAGTAATTTTTAATGATTTTTAATTTACTGAAACTTTTTTCACTGGAAGCTAGAGAAAAGGGTAAGGTTAAAAAATTCTTAATGCTAGAGCGAAATTAGGAAAACAGGGAATAAGATCATTACTCACTGTAATTTCTAATATCTCTCAGTTGAGTGCTTTTTGCCAGGAAAATATCTTAGAATGAAGTTATTTCATTGAAGAGCTGTATACCGTCTATATCTTATTTTGGAATTTCTTTTTTTATTTTCTCTTATTATTCCAGCAAAAGGTTTTTTTTTCTTTTCAAAAATATATCTGAAAGTGGATGTGAACCAGTCGTCTCCTTTAAAGTGACGCTCTTCCCAAATGTTTATGTATCTATACATATAAAACATTTCTTTCCAACTCTGTCTCCCTCCTCTAAATCTGGAGTGGAGGAATCATGCTTACTGTTATACTCTTCATCATTTGATTCTTCCTCATCATAATCACGAGCAGAATTTCTTCATATGAAAATATTATTGTACTATATCTGTTAAATACTGTATCTTTTAAATTACTTAAATATCACAGTTCTTCATCATACTATAATAATACGCCATAGCATAAGGAAGGTTTAAAACGAGCTCATGCATTCAGAACTGTAACGGAGATTCACGTGCAGGGTATGACATACCCGAAGCGGCGGTATCTAAAAATATATAGTAAGTATTCGCCTGCAAGCTAAGGCCCTTCAAAGGATATGACGAGAAACTGTCAATTTTCCAAAAAAAGGTTTAGAAGAAGCGTTGAAAAAAAGGTAGTACCGAGTTAAAACTAAGAAAGATCTCTTACCTGATGCCTTCTATATCGGTATAGTTAAACATATTTTTAAAAGTATCTCTACATTAGGGAAAGTCGAGACCATTTCCTTTGTAACTTCGATGCTTGCACAAAGCCTCGGATCTGCCCGAGGGATGATTTCCGATTCCGAATCATATAATTTATTTCTCTGTAGCAGTGTGGAAGGAATTTCTGTGAATGCTTGAAAATAAAGTTATAAATTTTGAATTAAAAAATAACTAAATTCTTTTTTAATCGAATCTAAATTTTCGAACTTTTTAAAGTTTTCTATTTACTATTGAAAACTGTAAATTTTTTTCAATGATGAAATATTTAGAACATTAAAATAATAATCTTATAAGCTTTTAAATTTTTTTTCTAAACTCTCAAACAATTACATTTCATCTTTTTTCAATTTTCTGACTGAATTAAGAAAAATTTCTGATTTAATACAAACATAGTTTGTTTAATTCTTTTATTCTTTATTGAAAATTACTCTTAAAATAGCAATAAATGCAAAAAGAAAAAAAGAATTTGTGCTTTTCAAATTCAATTTTACAAAATAATGGTTCTCTTAGCAGTCTTAGAATGTATTAGAAAAATTATGTGTTTTTTCACATGTTACCTCAATAAAAAAAATGTGTGTGTATCTTTAAGTGAACTTCACATACTTTATTTCTTTGAAAATTTTTTTCACAGTTCGAAGCAATTTAAATTAAATATTTATAATTTATAGATTGGTTCATATTTTACAAAACGAAATTATCGTGATACATAAAGATTACAAGCAAAATCATCAAAATAAATATTACTACGTTTTATTTCAATTTCGAGCTATTGTCAGGATCCTTTTAAACATGGTAAATAATTAATGAATGTACTCAAAGGCTCATTAGTGTTTTGTATTTAAAATGAGCTTGTACCGTTTTTCGTAAGTGACTAAAGAAATTATTTTTATACGAGAGGCAATAATATTCTTTCATTTGAATAACAATGCCAATTGAAAATGTTTTAAGAAGATTACGGTACATTCAAGCTACGAAAACATACATTTAAATATGTTAATCAACATGAAAGTATTCTAGGAAACTGATGGCAGTTATTTATGTTTATATAAGTAAAACGAAAAATAAATAAATTAGTAATAGCACAAATGCAACAAAATAGTTTTTTTTTTCACTTTATCTTACGCAATGATTAAAATACCTGGCCATTAAATCTTAAAAATCGAAAAGAGAATTTGAAAGTGAAAATATAATTACCTTTCTTGTTAAACCGTTTTTGTTGTTCGACTTTTGTCTTGTCTGTATAAGCGCAGGAAGCTAAAAGAAATTAGTTTGGAAGTTAAATTGATGCAAAATTTCCTCAGTTTTCTTTGAAAAGGGGTCTATTTTTCTGAGGGTCATTCTGTCCCATTATTTCCATTCGTCCTTAAGTATGTCATAAATCTTTATTATGCGTTGCATCACTTTTGTACAATGTGTCGAAATGCATATACGAGGGGAGTGTGTTGTCGCGGTAGCCTAGTGGTCAAGGTAAGGGACTCGTGGCTGTGGCGTGTCATGAGTTCTTGCCCGGTACCACTGAAGACCAGCCGTGTAGGGGAGCGATGCACGTTAAATCTGTCGAGAGTTCAAACGTCCTCCCGTAGGTGTGGTAGTTACGAGGGGAGGGAGAGCTGCCAGGTCAGGTGTCGTCTTCATCACTTGACCATGGTTCAAAATTACAAGGTCCATCACAAAAAAAAGCAAAAAAAAAATTATGGATATTTCTCTATTGAAAAACGAACAAATTTCACACAGCCTGTGAAAAACTTAGAGATACAGTCACTGGTATCTTAGTTCTTCACCAAACCCTTCAAGACAATGCAAGATTCCTTACTCCCAGTCCCAGGAACTCCTTTATGGATCTATATTGGATGAACACCGAAGCCATGATGAGAAAAAAGGAAGGCTTAGTAAGTGAGCTTAGAACTCTCCCCCCCTTACACTAGAAACGATTACAATGAGCATAATTGTGAAAACTGTCGACGATTCATTGCCAAAGACAACAATGTTTCCGATCTTACGCAAACTCTCGAACTATTTTCAATCATCTCAGACCTAATCAAAAGAAATCCCAAGCTTTTTAACTTACTAACCAAAATTAAAACTGTAGTAACTGACGAAGAAAAAACTTGCATTCTTATGGAAGCAATGATTTAAGAAAAATAAATTTTTCTCGCTTTTTAATTTAAAACCTCTCCTATTAGCACTTATATTCTAAATTATTAAATTCTTTTAAATTTTATTTCAATATTTCTTTACTTTATTTCTGCTTTTAAACTTAAATTTCCACTAGTGCAGTCATTCCCTAGGCTTACTTCCAACTTCCACCAGACAACCAGTGACAAAGCCTCCCCATTGGCTCGCTCTCTCCGAAGCCACGCCTCTAGTCTCCTATTCAAGTTTTCAACACAATGATTCTCATTTCCAGATAGAGGGCTGAGGATTGCTGACGCAATCCATAAACATCATTCTTCAGAAACGCCTATGATAACTTGGTCCCAAGCTCTGCAAAAAGACCTAGAGCTGCTCTTCACCGCATATATCAGCATTTTCCAGTCCTTACAAGACTTCGGAGATCCTGAATATAGTCTTTGGTAACTCTTTTCAATTTTTTAATTCTCCCTAATTTTAACTTTCGTCATTTTTTTTGTGCCAGATTTCATCTCCATTAAATTACTTCGACTTAAACCCACATTCTTTTGAATCGGTCTTGCGTGGTAGTTTAATTCAATGTCAATTATTCTCCTTTTTCCACATTTTTTGTGGATCATTTTTTTTTTTACTCATCTTCCAGCGGATGGCATCACATTATGGACACTTTCTGTGTCAACGCCTTCTCTTTTCGTTCGCTGTTCAGTGACACTCCCACCTGACATCACTACACGATTCATCAGTGTTTGTCATTCCCCTTCATTTTAACATCATGTGCCACGAGCACCACGGAATTAATTGCTTTTATTCTCCATTTTATCTTTTTTATGTTCCAAATTCTGTGTCTACTATCTGATTTCGTTCTGCAAAAGAAAGGACGAATTATAGAGAAGAGCACAAATTTCTGCCACCTCCCTCCGGGATGGTGCCTCATTGAATATGTTCCATACTTGCCAATTGAATTATTTCTCGCTCTCACACCGGTAATATGTCCTCAGCTACAGGTGAGAAGCTTTACTTTAGAACGGCTCTGAGCTGTTGTTAATAATTTTGATACCATCTTTGGAATTTTATGGAACTTTCAATTAATTATTCTCTTATTTCTTATTAATTATGATGAGAGGCTAATACCATTTTTTGGCAAAGTACCTGGTATTTTGAAGCCGTGGTTTTCAGAAACATCGTGCCAAAAGACCCTGTGTAGCTGAACACAGTGTGACGTTAATATTCACTTACTCACACGAGGGGAGCGTGCACTTGTTGACTCGTATCGCCATCTAGTGGATATGATGTATCCCATTGACAGGAATACCTATATTTATATTTCTTATCATTTAAAATCCTACTTTTATAAAAAAGAAATACAGGTATTTACTACTTCCATAGGAAAGAAATTGCTTATCACCTTTATACAAAGGGAAGATACTGTAGAGATTGCATATTTATTCATTTATTTAATAATTAGTAAGAAGTAAGCATTTTTTCATTAAAAGTTTCGAATTTTTCATTCTCTTTTTAATTGTTATCAAGAGCACAGTAAAAAAAGGAACTCAAAAATACTTTAAATTGACTACCACATATTTCATAAGAGACTATAGCAAGAAATACTCTTATGTCATTTTGTATTGTTTTTACCACGTTATACAGGGTGTTTATCAATGAGTTTCGGAGTTTTAACGCTTTATAGTATTTATTACATTTAACTCTTTAGTATAACATACGGCGAATGAAAGACTAACTGAAACAGTTATGTTTGCTGACATGTGTACGCATGCCCGCAAAACATAAGTTAATTTTTCCCCACCGATCAGTGCGCTAGTAGAAAAATGGCGACTAGTGAATTGAAAGCGTTTTGTGCTCCCCAGTTTGCAAAGACAGAATCTGCTATAACGAGCGTTCCGATGGATATCTCAGAGGACACTCAGAATGCGCGCATCGGGAGCTTAGAAAATCCAGACGATCTGCTGGAATCGCAACGAGACTCACCTAAAACGAAAGTTTTTTTTTAAGTGTAAGGGTTTTTCGCGCGCGTTTTCGGAGAACCAACTGCAACTGGTTCTGCCTATCTTGATGCTCTACAACTATGGCTATTTCCTCCATTGAAAGAATGTGAACCAGATAACTTCATTTGGCAGCAAGATGGTGCCCCGCCTCCTCTCAGTACGCGTTTAGTTGGACATCACTGTACTCGACAATGGGTTTTCTGCAAAGGACCTCCCAATAAAGCTTGTTTCGCATGGCCTCCACTCCATCTGAGGCCATGGCATTTTTATCTGTGGAGACTCTTTAAAGATGTGTGCGTACCTCCGTTACCAGCTGACCTTCCAGATTTAAGACACAGAATTGAAGAAGCAGCTGTTGCAACAATTACCTCAGACACACTGAACAAAGTTTGGGATCAACTCGCCTATCGACTTGGTGGGTACCGTATGATGAGTAGGGCCCACATTGAACATTTGTAAGCTTGTTGGTAAAACTGTTTCAGTTGGTCTTTCATTCGATGTATGAATTGCATTTGTAAGTTATATGTAATAAATTCTATAATGCGTAAAAACTCCGATATATATATTTATTTAGAAACACCCAGTATTACCGCTAAAATTTATGTACTCAATGTAGCACAGAAAGCTGGTACACACAAAGAGGTGCTTATTTCACTCAACGAAATTTATCCTATCATTTTAAACAATGTTCGAATTCCGTTAGTTTGAGGATTGATCTAAGGATGACATATCTCTAAAATTTAACAAGCTTTTCATTTTATCTGTTTCAATTTCAATTAATTTTTGCTATAACTAATAGGCGCTACTCAGCCTTAATCTATAATAATAATTATTACTAAAGATATTTATCAATTCCTTAGATTGATAAGTATCTTTACACACGGCTCACAATTCCTTGGATTCGAACAACAAGGCTCCTAGTTTTGTTCTTAGATAAGCAAACAATTCACACAGGATGATTCTAAAACCTTGGGATAAACTTTGAAGGGTGGTAGTGCTCACTAAAACAAGCATTTTTTTGGAACATATGGGTGTTGAGACAAAAACGGAAAAATAACACATTAATGAAAACATAAAACATTCATTAGCAGCATACTTAACGAGTGATTCCGTACAGAAAATCCAAATCTGTTTTTGCCTTTGAGATTTCAATCATTATGGGGGAATTTTATTAATAGCGAAAAGTCAGACATGCAAGGGGGTTCCTAATAGTAACGGAGAGCAATGCTACGGTTATATCAGGAACGCTTTCCAACAGACGCACGCCGAACCCCAAAATGTTTCATTACATCGACAATTATGTGAAAATGGTTCATTTATCTCTAGTACTGCTGGAAGGGGTAGATCAAGGACTGTACACCAAACATCTGGAAGAAGTCATCTTGGATCAGGTGGGAGAAATATCCGGCACGTTCAAAGGCCGTAGCATGTCGTCTACATGTTGTCTCTGGAGAGTTTTTCTACTGGTATGTTGGTGGATACAATTTTTTACACTCGGAATCACTCGCTAAGTATGCTGCTAACGAACATTTAATGTTTCTCTTAATGAGTTACTTTTTATGCAACGCGGCACTTATGCCCATATATTCCTATACAAACTCTGCCACCCCTCAAAGTTTGTCCCATGATTTTAGAATCACCCTGTAAAAAACTCACAAATACCTTTTAAACTAGCATTATCACATTTGATTGCTATCTTCCTCATAAACTCGATTTATCTAACTTTAAAACGTACTTCTACTTAGCATATGTCAGGTTCCTTTACAGAGAGTTTCTCGAATCAAGCAATTTATTAAAAATATTTCCCCTTAAATATTAATAGAACGGTGCAAGGAGAGCTCATTATAAAGTGACTTGGTTGCTTTTTGCAAGTTTCAAACTTTATGCTGGAAATACAACCTCTGAATGAGTGAGAGCTATATTAACGTGTCGCACACTCTAAAGCAACAAGAAAGCTATTGTGGCGATGGACCTCGTTATTTTGAACCTCGGTCAAGTGACGTGGAGGACACCTAAGCTGACACTCTCCACTCCAAACTACCAACCACGCCAACGGAAGAAATTTGAGCTCAACAAATTTAACGTGCATCAGCTCCCTCTACACCAGAAGTCGCCAAAGTGGTGATCCGCGCTAAAGTTTCACTGGTCCCCAGAAAAATGTGGGAAATATACTTACTCATCACGCTAAGTTATATTTTAAGATGCATTTAAACATAATTCAATTCATAAAAATACGGGAAAATTTATACAAACGCCATTTCATAGAATATTGCCACGGTAAATAAGTTGCATTAACATGGTAATATGTGGGTAATAGATCCGTTTGCAGCGACAATTCAGGATCATAATTTAAGCATGCATCTTCTAAAAGAATGCCTCATCGACCTATCGTTCGACGAAACTCTCAAATTTAAATTTCATTTATCCTTATTATGATCTCCTTAACGGTTTTCCATAAAAAGTGAGCCTCCCTCACAGCCATTAAAACATGGTACCGATCTCAGGCAGAAATAAATGCAGTTTTCCGTCTTGCACTTAACTCCAAATATCTATAATCTTATTTCAAGTAAGCAGAAACATCCATCACACACTAGAAATGTATAATGCTGAAGCCTGATAGACTTGAACCATTTTTTAATTGTTTTGTTTTTACATTTTTCGTTTATTTTATTATGGTTTGTTAATAAAGCTTTCATAATTTAGTTACAATTAACAGTTTCATTTTATTAACTAGGTACATTTTGTGTGTTCTTAAATATATATTGAACACTTAAAAATCTTATTAGGGGTCCTCGGGATTTAAATTATGAATTGACTGGTCCGTGAGGGAAAAAAATTAGGCTGCTCTACACGGTCTTCAGTGGCAACAGAAATCGGACCCGCAACACGCCAGCCTCGAGTCCGTGACCTTGACCACTAGGCTACCGTGGCTTCAGACTATCACTTATTTGGGTGCCTGAAAATTGGAGTTAGGAGAAGAAAGATGTTTTTGGATAGAAAAACCAGAATAACGTATGCTTCGAACACGTTTGAGTTTTGGAAATTTTAAAGGAAAAAACTTCCTAGGGGTGAAAAAAATGTAAGAGCTCAAAGATGGGTATACAGAAAAAATAGCATTAGTGTGTAACTCTGGTGCCACCAGAAATCAAACCGGCGATACGCCACCCTCAAGTTCGTGACCATAATCACGAAGCTAACGTGACCACAATAATCTCTGAAGGCAAAAACCTACAAAGAAAACTTATAACGTTTCGATTTTTAGAACGTCTTCCTAATAGATCTGTGTGTATCATTTTATATTTTTATTTGTTTTCAAAATTTATCTAATTCATATCTCGGTATACATTACAGAACTTTTATTTAAGTAAACTCTATAGAAATTAAAACAAACAAAACAAAGACCTCTAAACTGTGGTGAATCATGTTTTCTGATTAATCTATGTATCTGCAGTCTATGTGGATTAATACACATCTGCAATATCATAATGTTATTCATATATAAAATTAGAAACGACATCT
Source organism: Trichonephila clavipes (assembly GCA_019973935.1). Lineage (NCBI taxonomy): Eukaryota > Metazoa > Arthropoda > Arachnida > Araneae > Nephilidae > Trichonephila > Trichonephila clavipes. Next base: position 386,577 of record BMAU01008784.1, read on the forward strand.
AGGAAGGCCCATTCATCATAACAATTCCGTAATGGCGTTATTCCATGCTTAATGATAGTGGAGTTATTTCATATAGTTCGCGTGCGCAAACCTTCAGAGAATAGTAAACACAATAAGATAAAAAATGTGTATATATATATAAATTGGGCTTTCATGTTTGCCATGCTCGTAAAAAAGTTATGTTATTCACTATAATCTTAGTGAATAATATAACTATGTATTATTTCCTTATGTTCTTCACTATAAATCTTAGAAATCGGTCTCATAGCATGTATGATAATAGTTTTAATTATAAAACAAGCAAATTGATTTTAATCATGTAGTTATATGACATTTGACTTTTAACTCTTTCCTGTGTCATTTGTTTCTCTTTTAAATTTCTCGCCTTTTTTTATGTTTTATTAACAATTAAAGAAGAGCATTTAAGGAAATATATTTTATTTTGCCGAATTTTTTGTTCACATTGAGTAAGAAGAATGCTTCCCAAGGAATTATTCACCGTCATAAAGAAAATTAAATTTAATGGTGATTATTCGCCATGAAAAGATAAGAGAGAGAAGCACGTTGCAATGCACAAGAGAACATCACATTTTGCACACATGCAGCGGGTCCTCTTTTCTTGTGCCTTTCTGCTACATTTTCTACATCGTCTGTATTTGGAAACCATTTTTGGCACATGGTTTCCTACACCGCCAAAGCGCAAATCATCCGGAAATACACACTTATTTGCTAGGAAGCTGGCGGGACGTTCTTTCCTTTTCCTTGAAAAATATATGTGTATTAGCTGACGAGTTAATACAACACGGAATGTTAGCTGGTGTAAAATTCTATTTCTTTTGTTCACTTGCCACAGTCTGAAACTATTTATGATGACAAGGCCATTAAAAAAATAAAAGATTCGAATCTCCCATAGTTATAGTACCCAGGTCAGTATATTGTAATGGGCTTTCCACGGGTGTATTTTGTAGGATCATGTAGATGAGAAGTAATCTTTCGAAAACCGACGAAAGGGTTAAACTACAGAACTACAGGAAACTTTTTAAATTACAGAATGAAATGTTCTAATCCATATAGGTCGGCAAAAAATTCATTTTATTTTTCACAATCCTTCAAATAATGAAGTACGTTCAGTACCACAGTATTTACATTTTTGCTTCTTCTTAAATAAATATTTTGATGAGGAATCTTCTTTCCCACAAATATGAATATTCATTTTCATTACTACATGGTTTTTCTTCCATCTTTCTAGGAAGGAGGAACCAGCAGCCATTTTCGACAATGGCACTAAGTTGTGGTGCCAAATGTGCTAAAGGAGTGCTTATATCATTTAACCTCATCTTCTGGGTAAGTATATTCTTTTCTTTTGCATCTGTTTATCCCTTTTATTCCATAGTTTTCCTGAAATAAGTGTTGTTTTTTTTTAAAAATCAGTTAAGGTATCCGACTACGTTCAGAACCACGATTTTGCAAAAGCGTATAAATGGATAATATTTATGATATTTAGTGTCACTTAGATTAAAAAATGTATATAGAATTGTTTTAAGAATGGTGTGTGTGTATTACAATAAAAAAATATTTAAGTACAATATTTTGACAAAAAATGAACATAGAATTTACAAATTTTCCAAATGTTCTCTTTTTGTGAAAAATGCTTCTATTAGAATAATATTTTACCTGTATATATCTCAGAACTCTGTACAGAAGCTCAACTAGAATTTTTGAAATATATGACTTAGAAGTGGGTTTATCCACATGTTTTACGACAACAGAGGAGAGAAATTTTAAGAAAAAAAGCCGACAATTAATTCAATTGGATGTAACTCTGAAAATAATGTGTGTGTCCGCGGTAGCCGAGTGGTATAGGTATCGGATCGTGCCTTGCCTTGTCACGAGTTCGAGCCCGGTACCACTAAAGACCCGCTGTGTAGGGCAGCGATGCACGCTGAATCTATCGAGAGCTGAAACGTCCTCCCGTTGGTGTGGTGTGGTAGTTAGGAGAGGGGGTGCCAGCTCAGGTGTCATCCACGTCACTTGACCATGGTTCAAAATTACGTGGTCCATCGCCAAAATCCCTCGTGCAGTTACTTGAACAGTGCGACGTTAAAATTCAATCAATCTGAAAATAATGTGAATTTTTCAAAAATCATAGTTGAGACTCTGTATAGAGGTCTGAGCTATATACAGGCAAAATATTATTATTATAATATTATTATAATAGAACCATTCTTCCCAAAAGGGGAACACTTGGAAAAAAAGTTATTCTCTAAGTTAATTTTTTGCCGAAATATTGTATTTAAATAATTCGTTTTTTGTCAAAATGTCCTTAAAACAATTTTATGCATGTATTCCAATCTAAGCGACACTAAATATCATGAAAATTATCCATTTATGTGCTTTTTTTTAAATCACGGTTCCGAACGTAGTCGGATACCTTAATGCAATTAATCTCTTCCCTCCAGAGAACGTATTATAATAAATTTTTTAAGACCATTGGAAAAAACTTTTGATATACAATTTTGTTTGTGTGTGTGCGAAATATATATTTAAGTACCTTGGCCGGTTTCACACGAGACAATTTTGTACACGTTAACTGTTTTTTTGTTACTATTTCTCTAGTGCGAAGAGAGAAAATAACTCATATCACACACGTGCTCAAAGCTGACTTCAAAGAAAGGGAAGGATTGGCGCAATGATTAAATCCGAAAAAGAAATAAAAAGTATTCTCCATTTCCAATACACAAATGGGCGCTTGTGAAGAACATAATCTCCACAATATCCTTTTTATTTAAGTCAATCTGTGGGAACGAGAACGTAGCTTTTGAGAACCGGAGAAAAATGCACAGCAGGGAATGCCAGTTGATCCCGTGTGAAGAGATCCAGGCGATTTCGATTCAAAACGTAATAACAAGAGCAGTTAAGTTGACTCGTGTTAAAGGGCCCATTGTTTTGGGAGAGTTTTACTATACTGTTCGAATTAATTGGGACAAACATGTTTTTTCTTGTTTGAGTTGGTATGTGATTACTAGTGATGTCCCGAACCATCGCAAACCCATTATATCTGCCCTAAAGCAATGTGGTAGATCAACTTTGACTTAATTTATTCGTTTTAATGTATCAGGAGCTCAGTTGGGAACCTTTCAGATGATCAACTAGTATTTTCAGTTTTGCGTTCTGTATAACACGTGTTACTTTTACTTGTTCAAAGATAGAACCGCGTTCGATGAACCGTTCTAAATTAAATCGCTCTTAATTAGCATATTTCTATGACTGTGAGAGATATAGCAGTGGGTGCGACAGAATTAAGGGTTTCAAGATTTTTAAGAACATTTCAAAATACTGCGTGGATCCTCGTCTCTAAAAGCGAAAGAAAAATACTGGCGTAAGCGGAAAACTACTCTAAGAGTTGAAAACATTTAATAAGAAATAGCAAAATAAATCTAAGAAATACAAGCATAGACCTTTAAAGGGATTTATTGGGTATTGATGTTGAAGTGAGTACCTCAACTGCACGGAAAAGGCTTCTGGAAGGTGGTCCTTTTGCAACTAGACTGAGGAAAAAACTTTTTCTAACTCAGAAAGTGCTGAAAAAACGTTTAGCATGCGCCAAAAAAACACCGATCATGGACTGTTAACGGCTGGTAGAAGGTAATTTTCAGTGATGTAACATTTACTTGTTCAGGGATGCAAATCAAGTGTAATTAGGTGAAGTGAAGTTAAAACTTTGTTACCAGATCATATCCAACAGACTGCAAAACACCCTTCTAAGCAGTTATTTTTTTTTTGGGGGGGAGAGGTTCAACAAATGTGGCACTGGAAGCTTAGTTCCTCTTAAAGCCATGCTGAATTCTCTCAAATATATAAAAATATTATGTTGTAGAATTGTTCCTTTCATGGTAGAATTTGATGGAATATTTCAAAATGCCATCGCCCCTTGTCACAATTCAAAATTGGTCTATACTTTTATGCGGGAAAATAAAATAAAAGTGTTCGATTGGCCTGTATATTCCCCTGCCTTAAATATTACTCAAAACTTATGGCATAGTCTCCAGAATCATTTCGCTAAGATGAATTGCATGACAACAGAGCGAATGATAAAAAAGGGTTAGGATGATAAACCACGATGACAAAGTTAAGAACACGTGTGCTACTATAGTGGTGTCTATGCCACGACGTGTTGAATAGGTCATTTCTGCTAAACGAAGACATACTTCGTACTAATATAAAGATTTTTTTAGTCTATTTAAGGTATGCAATGATAAAAAGCTAAGGTCCTAGAAAAAGTAACTTTTTTTCCATTTGTCCCAATTAATTCGAACAGTATAGTAATTGTAACGTTACAAAACTCTACAAATTTAATTTTATAATGGAGTTGTAGTTATGGTAATTTAGGACTGTGTTCACTTTTCCACCAAAGGCTATTGAGATCGAAAAGATCATTTGCAGAGGGATTACTCCTCTTTTAATAATACTAAAGAAATAAGAATAGCTTTGTGGTAATAAACTTGGCCACCAAATATCGCCATATTTGACAACAAACATAGATAAACTCTAAAGGATCTAGAATAATTGTTTGAAGAAAAATTTTTAGTAGGTTCGTGAAGATTCTTCGCAGGACAGTGCATGAGATCAGTGGCATAATGTAGAATATTGGGGCCTACCTGCAAAGTCAGGTTTTGTGCCTTTAATATTTTATAAATTAGTTAAATACGTACAAGGCGTCAGTCAGACTATGAACCCCCAAGAATCCTGCCCCCCCACAATGTGGGGGTTTACGTTTCTTCACTGCATGAAGATGACAATCGAGTCAAAGTTTAACAGTGACTGTATGTGTGCATGTTTTGTCATGTCATATTGCTGTGTGATTTTGAGTTTGTGCTATTGTGGATTTTACTTCTGGGTATTATTGTGGATTTTACTTCTGGGTATTATTGTGAATTTTATGGATTTGCTGTAATAAACTAAAGCTAAACTCAGTGGTGCAACGGCCCTAGAGGGCCAAGGCCTACTGTGCCCATCTCAGTATTAGTGACCTTGGGCGCTGAGGTGCATGAGTAGATGTTCTGGTAAGGTGGTTAATCTGACGTGAAACCCCCAGTGTTTAGTCTCCAAGCAAATTTGTAATTCATTTACCGACCCACTGAAGGGATGAAAGGCTGAGTCGACCTTGTCCAATCCAGGGATAGAACCCCGGAACTGTGATGTGGAAACGCGGTACGCTACCACTCGGTTTCTGGGCTTCAGATGCAGGAACACGCTTACCAAATTTGGTATATCTAACACAACTTTTTCTTGGTGCTGAGATTCTTTTCTATCAGTGTATAAGAGGTTTTTTTTTTAAATTTCAACACCGTATTTAAAAAAAAATCACAATATACATTTATTTTATTTTTTAAAAAAAACCGTAACCAATGAAGGGATAAAAATAAAATTTGTTTGTGGAAGTCCTAGAGAGAGATAAATATTTCTCACGCAAAACGTTATTTTTATTTTAATCTGTTATAGTTTGCTTGAAAATCTTTTTTCACGTACAAGTGAATGTTTATTTGCATTGCAGTTGTCCGGATGCGCCCTGATCGCTTTCGGCATCTTCATTCTGATAGAAGAGGAGAAGTCCACCTTGTTCCGCCTGTTTCAAGTGGACGAGAACTACGCCCACCTGCAGTACCTGGCCTTCGCCTTCATCGGTATAGGAGGGCTCGTCTTCATCGTCGGCTTCTTCGGATGCTGTGGCGCCATGCAAGAGAACAAGTGCATGCTCGTGGCCGTGAGTAACCAAATGCTGCATGTGTGTAAACTTTACGCACAATATTTTGTTTTTCGCTCGAAGGGGACCGTTTAATTATTTTCTTTTACAGGAAATTAATACCATCTGAAATATCTAAAATATGAAGAAAGGCATCTAACTATACTTATGACATGTATGGCTTTTGCTGAAATATCCGTTCTCCATGAGTTAAAGTCTTAAAAATAAAAGTCAGCTAGTAAGCATAACATTTTTTAAATGCGGATTAAACCCTATGCAAGATAGTGTTTCTCAAAATTTCAGATATTTTTTTAAATGAGTGTATACTTTTTAAATAATTTTGAACTCACTTCAATTTGGTCTTAAGCTAAAGAATTATTTTTTATAAGCATACATTTGAGTCTGAAAGAGAAAATTAACGTACCAAAAGATAAATAGAAACGAATGAATAAAAATCATTTTCGCATTCACAGATATATTTCGCAACATATGACGTCATGTCACCAGAGCTGTGGAAACTCGCTTAAAAATTAATATTAAAAACAAATCTAAATTTCAAAGAAAAAATTCTTAAAGAGGCCTACCATAGTGATCTATAGCTTCAGCTTGTTAAAACTAATAAGCTCAGACGTACCTAAAGAAAACAACCTCTTTTAGTACCGATGTATCTTGAACTTGTCAGTTACATTCAGGACATTTACATCGAATACAGATTTCTTATTTCGCAAGTTGAGGAAGCCTGCTATTACTTCAATCATCTTCTAGTTTATTGGTCTAATAAATGTGTCTTCGTTACCTCTAATCCTCCGCGGGAATGCACTTTGGATGGCTAGCAGCGCAGAAATAAAAGCACAAACAGCCCCATCAAACTCTACAATTATTGTATTAGGTCATATAATGCGAAATGTCAGATTATAGAAAGAAAAAAATATCTGAATTTTAAATTCAAATAAATTTTCTCTAATCAAAAGAATGCACCATTCGTTTAAACACACTCTTGTCATCAAGTTTTGCACAAATATTAATTCCTCTTTCCATAAAGAAAGAAATAGAGAGATGTTAGAAGATATATACAAAATCTGTAAAAGAGACGTTTCCTCTCAGTTCTAGGGCAAAATACTATATTTTGAATGTGGTATTTCAAATTGCGATAGAAATAATAATCCATAGCAAGAAAATCATGGAGGAAACAGCAATATCACGTAGGTTAATTCGTTAAGTTTTTGTATGGTTACTTGTGCCACAATGGGACATGCATTATCATGAAGAATAAGTTGATGCCTGTTGATTAATCCAGTGCTTATTTACGAAAATTTTCTATGCATTCCCTCAACTTTACGGTGATATAACTCTTCACTTATTGTTGCCAATGGTTTAGAAAGGAATAATGGACGATATCTCCCTGCACTTTATCATCCTTTAACCATAAATGGCCAAAAAGTTCACCACGGGAAATCCAATATGCCGATAGCTTTTCGTTGTTGTCTTCTATAATCAACTTTTCATCGCAGGTTATAATTCTTTAAGAAAAGAGCACCATATTCTCCATCAAATAACAATTTAAAATCTTCTCTCTCCATTTACTCTGATCACTCAATTCATATGGAACCTATTTATTGATGTTTTTAATCTTTCCCGTGTTCTTGCGATGGTTACTGATGGCTTAACAACATTCTTCATCAGATGGCTTCCACAGAGTTTCTCTAAGTAAGATGACGATATTCGAAAGGGATTCGCTTCCCATACAGCGTGAAGAACAGGATCAACAACATAAGGTGGCTTCCCACAAAACTTATTTTAACTCTCCCCTCCCTTCAGAATGGAAATTTCTTCGTACAGTTCATTCATTGACACAGTACTGTCACACAATCAACCAATTATTATTTAGAACTCACGTACAAAACAATAGTAAACTTTATTTTATCGATAGATACTGTTGTACATAATATTTTTCAAAAAAATTATACTTATTCAAAAGTAAAAAATGTGATAAATTTCAAGGAATTGTTGGAACGTAAAGGTCCAACAAAAAAGTATAACTTTTAAACGTGAACACAATATCTTTTAAGCAATCAATTCCGAGAATGATAAGAAACCCAATATTTTCTATTCTACGACCAAATAACATATATATGTGTACTAATTATTTATATAAATAATCATAAAAATTAATCATTATAAACACATCAATGATGCGTTGAATAGTTAGCATAAGTGTAGATTTATCTGATGTCAAAGAGTATACTTTTATAATATCTTTTCAGTATTTCATTTTCCTCTTCATTATCCTCGGCTGTGAACTTGCTGTCGGGGTGCTCGCTGTCGTCTTCCAAGAAAGGGTGAGATACTCTCTTTGGTTATTTGATAGCATTATGTTCAGATTAATCATGAATCCTGAAACGACTAAATTGAATATACAAAATTAGAATACGGATACTTTTCTATTATTATTATTTAAAATAATAAAATTACCTCTACTTAAGTCCTCCACTTAACCCTTTCTTGGGCCATTTATTTCTCCTTTGAATTTCTCGCAGATTATGATTATTTTTTATTAACAAGTAAACAATAGCATTTAAGGAAAAATATTTTGTTTTGCCGAATTTTACGCTTACATTTAAATTTTAGAGGAGGGAGAATACTTTTCAATGAACCATTCACCGCCATAAAGAAAATTAAATGTAATGGCGATTGTTTGCATGAAAAGATGAGAAGCATGTGGCAATGCACTAGGGGACACCACATTTAGTGGGTCCTCTTTTCTTGTCTCTCTCTACGACGTTTCCTACATCGTCTAAAGTTGGAAACCATCTTTGGCATGTGGTTTTACACATTAGATAAGCGTACATCATCCCGAATTGTACACTTCTTTCCTTGGAGGCCAGCAGGACGTCTTTTCCTTTTTCTTGAGAAATATCCGTCTATTAGCTAATGTTGTACAGAATGTTAGCTGGTCTAAACTTCTATCTCTTTTGTTCTTTTGCTACAGAATGAAACTATTTATGATGGCAAGATCAATAAGAAAATAAAAGATACGATTCCATCCTTTCCTTATACATACGATCTTCTTATTTGGCATCTTTTTTTACTTTGATCAAAACGATTACTCCCTCCCATGACATCGTTACATACAACGGCTGTTTTTGGACAAGGAGCTTCGTCTTTAGTATCCTTTTTTTTGTCCAATTTACATATGTTGTAATCTCTGGATTATGTGCAGTAGCATAAAACTGAAGCGGAGACATTAGTCTTTCTATCGTTAAAATATCAAGGCCGATATATTATAATGAGTTTTACGCTTCTAACAGGTGTACTTATATCATGTAGGTGGGAAGTAGTCTTCCCAAGACCCGTGAAAGGGTTAAGTAGAGTTACCATGATTTATAATGTTATATATATATATATATATATATTCTGTACCAAGACTACAAGGATTCATCAAGTTTTTATAACTAGATGAATGTAGCTTACAGAAATAAAGAACAATGTATTGATTTTGAAGTCTAATTGTAGTAGAAGCAGAGAAAATTCTAGACCTTTTTTATATTGAACAGGCTACTACTTTACGAAAGTTATCCTCCTATGCTCCCTTTAAAACACCTTTTGATTTAAACAATAATAATATTACTATACTCACAGACGTTATATAAAACCAAAATAGAATATACAAAAAAAATTCTGATATAATTATATCAAGAACTTCTAAAAAGTCTTTCTCGTTGAAGAATCTTAACAGGACTGTAAAATTTATTAAGCATTTGTAGCTTGCCTTCATGTAATTTAAATTTTGTTATGAAAATCCAAAAGAATACAAAGTAACGATATTTATTACATATTTTCAATTACTCTTTTTAAATTCTCTAACGCATGCAAGTTCCGGAAAAAACATTACAACTTCAACAAAAAATATAACAGACGGATTCATGTATTAACCCCTTGAGTACCACGTAGCCACTAGTGGATACATGATATGTATAGGGAAAAATCTCATTGTAACCTCATGAGGATACATGATTTATTTCGGTGTACAACCAGTGTAATGTAACCAGCACAGGAAACATTATAAGGCAGACTTCCTTTTTCTGAGATTGTAAAAAATTACAAAAGTTGTTATAAAATATCTGAGCTACAAAAAGTTGAAAAAATAAGAAAATTATAATTAAAATTAGAAATCTTTGTAAAATTGCTCAAAATGTTCCTTGGAACAAAGGGCTTCTTCCCATGCGTTACATACACTCATGGACAAAAAAAATTAGCGTACCAAGAAGGAGTCTTTAAAATGAACGAAATTTTACATACGTAATGACTATTCTCATGTGACTGAATGATTAGAAAATAAAAGAAAAAGAATCATTTATTTTTCAGAGAAAAAGACAAAAGAACTGAGGATTTAATACCTTGTTGAACACCCTCTATCGCGAATGCACGATGCGATACGATCGGGCATTGAGGCATATAAGTTTTGTATGATGTCTTGAGACATTTCGTTCCATATTTGCTGTAACTTTGCCTCTAGTTCGTTCAAACTCGTGGGATGCCCAACTCGCCGTCCCAAATGATCCCAGATATGCTCGATTGCAGACAAATTTGGAGAACGGGCAGGCCAAGGAAGGGTAGTAACCGTGCGGAGACAGTCTTTTGACACCCTTGCCGTGTGAGGCTGAGTATTGTCTTGTTGAAAAATGGCTCCTGGGAGCCGTTACATGAGTGGTAACACTTGTGGTTGCAGGATGTCATGGACATACCGCTGGGCTGTCATGTGGTACCACGGATCAATACTAGGGGTGACCGTGTATTGTAGGCATACCATCATGGCAGCTATGGGAGTGGTGTGTCGCTGTAAAGCAATAGCAGGGTTGAGGCATTCACCACGGGGTCTCCACACATGAACAGGATTGTGATCACTGTGCTGAGATTGAATTCGTCACTAAAGACGACCTAGTTCCCCTTCGCTGCAGTCCAGTTTCCTCCTGCGCGGCACCACTCCAAACGGAGGCGTCGATGGCTGGGCGTCAAGGGCAGCACACGTAATGGGCACCGCGATCCCAAAGGTCCTTCAGCCAGGTGCCTTCGTATGGTTCGAGAAGACACAGGAGTCCCTAATGAAGGTGCTGCCTTTGCCTGGATGCCGGTAGATGAAGCAATTGGATGTACGCGTGCATTTCTTACGGTGTGGCGGTCTTTTTAGTGACTGGTCTGTCGAGGGCGTCCTGAGCCTGGTTTTCGTGTAAATGACATCTCTCGGATCCACTGATCCCAAAACTTCCTCACAACACAATCAGAGCGACCTAATTGACGAGCTACTCGCCTAGCTGACCACCCAGCTTCTATCATGCCGATGATTCTCTTTCACTCAAACTGCGACAACTGCTCATATTGTCTTCGAAAACGGCGCAATGGCATGTCTACCTCAGATCTTCCTTTGTAAACGTTTCCGTACACTCAGACAAGCTTTGATTACCTGTTTTATTCTCCTTTATTTACCTTATTAAATGCCCTCTACCGGCTATACGTAATGTGCAATCACGCTGCATTTCTAATCATTTGCATATCGCCCCTATATATACTTTCATGCCAAGTTTCGTTACGATCCCGCAATTATTTCTTGGTGCGTTATTTTTTTTTGTCCATGAGTGTAAGTATATTCTCATTTTTGTTCCATTTCTTCACCTTCTTCATCACAAATAGATAAATCCGTATCAGAGTCACTGTCGTATTCATCGGTTTCCTGCAAATATTCTCATTAAGTATCACTTTCCTTTAGAAATTGGCATTTCATTGGCCAGAAAATGTAAAAATGAATAACAAAAATATAGTTGTACTAACTTTAGAAAGTGAAATGGAACACGAACGAACATACGCCTTAGTCAGTGTTACAAGGGAAAAAATGAAATGTACGTCGTAACTTCAAGCTTAGTATCCCCAAAAATCTTGGATTTGCATTTGCGCTAGCAAGTGCAGTCTGGTACGCAAGGGGTTAAACTTAAAATATGACAGGTACTAGTGAAATCAAAATATTGTTTAAAGTAATAATCTTTATCTGCTGAGAGTGGAATAGTGGTAAACGCTATTTGTGTTAATTTTATTTTGTAGTTCTTAGTAGAGTTAACTGCAGATTTTTGAAAGATGTTTGGTTCATACGAACAAAAGGCAGCATTTGACATTCTACAATGTTTTTTTTAACAAAATATACTGCCAATTTATACTACAACATAAAATGTCAACTAATTCAAATTTTTTAAATATTCTATTTTGAAATTTTTATTAAATTAAATATGGAATTTTTTGATTTTAAATTCCTTGGAAATAAATTCTTAAATAATGTTTTTATATCGTTGTTTATAGTAAAAAGACTTCGAAAACAGTTCAGATGCTTTTATAATCATTTCTTTCGCATTTTCGCTGGACATGGAATAGTATATGGCTTCTCATTCAACAGTTATTAAACTGTTTCTTAAGAGCATTATTATTAAGGCACTTTTTCATCAACAATTAAAACAAAGAAAAGTGTAGATCGCTCTTTCCCAAAGAAACATTATTCGTGTATCACTAAGATTTCTGATCCTTGAAAAGAAGGTAAAAAAAATGCATGGTGTTTCAAAATTAATATATCTTTTTTTATTTATTATTTGTTTGCTTTTAGGGCACTTCTGAGCTTGAGGAAAAGTTCAAGGAAACCCTGAAGACAAAGTATGGACTAGATCCACCCATCACCCAAGCTATTGATCTTGCTCAGACAAAGGTAAATTGTATTGTCCGCAATAACAAGACCACTGAATTTTTTTTAAGTAAAATGTTACAAGTTTTTACATTCATTCAGAATTTACAATTAAGGTATCTGCCTACGTTTCTGAATCAATGTTTGACTGAAATTCCAAAAATATTTTTATCTTTGCCCTTTTCTGTAGGAAAAAAATCGAGCAGTCAGACAGAAAAAAATTTATATGATAGAAAACGAGGAAGGTCCATGCTATAAAAGTAGTGAATATAAATGTCTGATATTAAGCATTATTTTGATAAAATAAGAATCAAATATTTCTTTAAAAGCCTTTTATGAAGATCCTATAAACCATCATTAAAACCTAATGTTTCAAAAATTTATGGATGTATTTCTTTCATATTTTGTATACGTGTTATATTTAAAGTATCATACAGACAATGAATTATCTACTATTAATAGTTTTTTTTAACAGTTTGTTGTTACGAACACGATGCATTTTATAAAATTTTCTATAAGAAAATGTGCAATGAGCCATAACTTTTTGGTAATTGTAAGTATATCGTAGATTTTATAGTTCGTTGCTTTTATAACTGTATTAAATAGGTTGTGTACAAAAATAATTTAACTATATGGCTTCTAGTTCTATGTAGAATGTTTTGAATTTTGGTATAATTGTTATCAAATTTTGCCTAAAATATCTCGTTTAAACAAATTCAAATTATTACATAACTTCCTGATTGGTGTTTTTCATTAATTTAAGTCATAAACATCAACATAATAAAAAAATTACTAATTGCATGGAATTTTATAAAACTTGTCTCCGAACCTGAAATTTTCTTTCGCATACACCAGGGGTGGCCAACCCACGGCACGCGTGCCACAATGGGATTGGTTTTTTTATTTAAAATTAAAAAATTAACCATATTTCAAAATTAAAATTTTTTAAAAGAAAAAAAACCATTTTTCAAAATTAAATTTTTTTAAAGAAAAATAACCGTTTTTTTTTTTTACGATATTATTGAAGAGGGGTTTTCTCAGACAAAAAAAAATCCCAAAATTTGGATCAAAATATGTTTGTGTGAATAAATGTTTTCTCTGCTATGAACATATAAAAAATAAATATCACACAAAACTAGTTGTTGTGCACCTATAATAACCTAATTTTGTTAGCATCTGTAAAAGCTAATCCTGATATAGATGACTTTGTAAAAAAAGTAGTAATTCAGTAAAGTATTGAGTGTTTAATTATTTTGAATTAAATGATTTAAGTTGCTCATTTTTATTTTATAGCTAACCTAATTGAATGAACTTGTAAAAAGTTTATTAACAATAAAATCTACTTTTGTACTTTGTCTTATTTATTATATTATGGTTTAAATTTTTACTAATAGATTTGCATTAAAAAATGTGGTAAATGCGCAAAAATTCCATAGTAAATCTCTAAGTAACATTTTTCACTTTTCCTTATTTGTTCATTGGAAAATTTGGAGTGACACGCATAATTATTTTTTATCAAATAGTAGCACTCTTCCCAAAAAGGTTGGCCATTCCTGGCATACACGAAGAAAGAAAAAGAGAGGGATGGTTTAGCCATTTTACTGAACCTCATATAAATGAAACATACTCATTTAATTAAAATGATTTTAGAAAATTTAGTCCATATTGACATCTTGTTTTTGAAAAAGGGATCCCTTTTTTTAAAGGGACTTAACTTTCTAAAGTTAAATAATTTTTTTTTTATTTCTCGCATTTTAAAGGTAACGATATAACTATTTACTGCCACCAATTTAAATCCAACGTGTTTGCTTTTTTGTAAGTTTAAAGCAATTCTTTTGGGAGTGTAACGTCGTGGACAGATATCGTGGAAGTAACGTCACAGCCAAATGTATATATAAAAGAATTAATTATCATTGATGCAATAAAGCAAAGTATCTGCGCCAAGCAGCCGCATTCAGTCTATTCCGCAGGATAAATAAATCACTTCGCCCCACTGCTTTGTCCGGAGGACACGTGCCCTTATTTACAAGAAGTTGTTTCGATAACTCCTACAACACCACCGGCGTTCACTCTCTTTCCTCCTTCCGGTGAAATAAATTCCTTCTAGCTCCGAGTCTAATCCCGGATCATCTCCGCTCTCTCCAAGTCGGTGTGCAAGTCACTTTCTTTTTCCGGGATCTCCTCTCGTCTATTAAAAAACCTTTTTAAACACCAGGGTGGGTCCACACCACGCCCCTCGTCCCTTCTTATTGGCAGGCCACAAAAAGTCTGTCCTCGGCCTCCCTTGTCCTATTCGTGCGGAACACAAAAATACACTTCCGGGCCATCTAGAATCTATTGGCACCAGGATTCTCGTCCAACATCTGGACACACTTGTCAAACTGCCAAGACGACAGTGTTCTTCTTGAACAGGCTTCGCCTATTGTCAATGGGTGCAGACACTCTGACTATTATGACAGCTGGTTTGGGGGGGGCAGAACTTCTCTGATGTCAAACAATAAACAATGAGCCCACGGCCACGTGTGCACTGGTCGCTTAGCCAGCTCCTCTGAGCCATAAAACTTGGCGTGAATAGAGGGGTGGGGTTCACCCCAATCGAAGACGCCACAGGAGGCAATTGTTTAAAAAAAGTAAGACACAAAAGATGGTAAATTTTTCAGAACCCCGCAATTAGAGATTTATTTTTATAAATTTGTTTATTTAGTTTATCTCTAGTGAACATCCGAAATTACAAATGCAACGACTGTTATTTCCAAACTCCTTCGAATTTCTACTTGTGTTTGCAAGATATGACATACTTTTATCAGTTATGAGATAGAAATATAACGTAAAATATACCACCAATATTTTTTTTAAAAATTTTCTGCAACTGAATTTGATATATCTTATTATTTTGAATTTCAAGAATCATAAACAACCTAATTTGACGAGAGAAAAAATGAAAAAAGGATATTTCTCGTAAACAATACATCGCTTTATAGGACGCTCCATATATAAAAAAAAAAAAAAAGAAATGTCAATGTATATATAATTTATATATAACTTTTCCACAACTATAATCTTATTAGTATACGGCTACCATCCAGTTTCTCTTATTGGAAAGTAAAAATTATCCCTATGTTGAGAAAATAACCGATAATGCAAGTATTTATGTATTCATCAGGAATGCTGTTATAAATGATAATTTTAAAATAATACAAATAATAATTTTACCAAAGATTTATAAACACTTACTTTAAAATCTGGCTTATAACCCTCACTTTTTACACAAAAAATAAGATCGAAATTTACGAGTGCGCGTTATACGCCCGGTATAAAAATGATAAATTTAAAAAAATCAAAGAGACGAGCATAAAGAAATTTGACTTCTACATGTATCGAATTATTGTTCATTTAAAAGAAATGGCATGCGTTATGAATTGTCTTAGAAAAATATACTATTTTTTTCAAAAGTCTGAAATATACTTTGATTAAAATGACTTCAAAATAAAAGACCATTGCGCTCGTACATTTTAGGTTTCTTCTCAAAAAAGGGGGTGCACATTATACGACGAATATACCTAAAAACTAAAAAAAATGCAGCTTGAAAGTTTAAGTGCGCGTTATACGGTGGATTTTACGATATATTAATTTTTAACTACGAAATCTTTCCAGTATTACAGAATGGGCATGAACTAAAGGCCTGCAACAAATTAGAACTTCATATCTTACATAAATTCTCATCCCTCATGAGTTTGTACAATTTCAAAGTACGAGTATATTCTTTATCACTATGGGAAGAAAATATTTAGTACACACAAATTTTTAACATTACATTTCCCCCTAAACTTTTAAATTAAAATTTGATAGCTATTTGCATATAAATCGAAAATTTTAATTTTACTAGTTGTACATCCAAGCTGTTTCTTTGTTTAACTATAAGTGTCCAGTGTTTCAGAATCAAGCTCTACAAATTGAGAAAAAAAGAAAGCTCTTTTTATTTAAACAAAAAATATTGAAAATCTCTCAGCTTGTGAGATATATCGGAAATAAGCATCTTGTTGAGAGAAAAAAACTGAGAATAGCAACACAATGAGAAAGTGAAAGAATGTTTTAACTGGAAATTGATGTACGATATCATGACTATGTACAAACTCAACGAATTTCATATTGAATCTACTTCCGTAACAATAAGTCCAAATTTAACAGGAACTCGTAACGAAAAAAAAATTCATTTTCTATTTTAATTTTTTCTTCTGATTGTATGCATCACAGAAGAGTCCTTTATGTAAAACAAAAACATGCTATTCTTTTCGTTTCTTCAACTGTTTTCATAAGCTAACTTCGGAAAATTATAGTGTACTTGATGGGAGAAGTAGAATTGAAACGTGCTTGCTTTACTACTGAAATGAAAATTGAAATTACAGTTAAGAGACAAATAGCTCTCAAGAATAGAAAATTTCGTTGTCCGTGGACATTTGTAACGTTGTCCATAGTAAATGAACATGCCCGTTCTTGCAAGCCTCTAAGAGATTTCTCTGTTTCTATTTCTTAAATATAGGGTGGAATTCATTTGGTCATGTTTTTGAAAAACTCGTGAGAACAACCCATTAAGTGTAACTGGAAAAGCAACTTATATTATGGCTTCCTTAACGCACTGGTTGGGAACGGAAATAACATTAACTGTCAAAAGAGATCTATTGCCTCTTTGTTTAAGACCTCAGAATTCCAACTCATGTAAAGTCAAGTCTTGACCTTCTACCCAAAATTTATACACCGCAAATGTCATCCTGCATTTCTCATAGGGTCCATAATAGGGGGGTCTCCTTGAGTATTAGTAGGCTCCTTTGACTGAATGGGAATGCCACTCCACATTGGTTGCTTAACCGAGGCACAAAGGGGAACAATAAACAAATGTTAACTTCTCAGGAGGAAGAAAATGTTATAAATAGTGCAACACACAATGTCCTTACTTGCGTAGCATAGTATATACCACATTTTTAGTCCAAAACAATATACAAGTAGATGTCTCTTCT
Organism: Trichonephila clavipes; assembly: GCA_019973935.1. Taxonomy (NCBI): domain Eukaryota; kingdom Metazoa; phylum Arthropoda; class Arachnida; order Araneae; family Nephilidae; genus Trichonephila; species Trichonephila clavipes. The sequence continues at coordinate 404,053 of BMAU01008784.1, forward strand.
GTTTCAGTTAGCAGGGACGTCTTAAGACTTCTTGGGCCCCTACACAAATGTAGGCCCCGAATATGACCTTTAAAAATAGACAGTACATAGCATACGTTAAAAAATACCCGAACAAACAATAACCCAAAACAAATAAATACACATGATTAATAACCACGCAAACCAGCTCGACCGACTGCCAACTTTTGACTGAATGAGTAATGATGGTGTCTGGTGATAGGCTTAGGCCGTATGTGGAAGACGCTCGTAACATATAGCCAGTTCACATATCATACGAAATTCCCAGTTTTTTCAGAGAATACAACCGGAAATAACATTTGAACGTAGAAATTATTCGAATAATCATCTTATTTGAGGCTTAGTAGAGAACGAGACAAGTCCCCCATTGTGACCGAGGCCCTGGGCCCGGGCCCAATTCGCCAATACCTTAAGAAGTCTCTGTCAGTTAGCTGTATTCCTGTTTATAAAGGATAAACACAAAGGATATATACAACTAATCTCTTTTATTTGTGTTCTAATGTAAAACATACATTTCGTTTAACTTGATTGCATTTATGAGAATTTACCTCGTATATTTCCTTCAATCTCAGTTCGAATGCTGTGGCGTGAGGGACGGGAGCGACTACGCGGATAGCTCGTGGAGACGGAAACTGAACGATGAAAAGAATGTGAGCCCCACTTGCTGCGTGTTGAGGAACGCCGGCCAGCCTGGGGCTTACCTTGATCCTCAGCCCCTCAACGAGAGCATGTGCCAGAAGGAACAGGATGGCATGAACATGAGATTCCGGCACCAGACTGTAAGTATTTGTGCACTAAATCATTAAATGGATATATTGAAAAGCCCATATATGTTTTAATGTGACAAAATGTATCGAACAGCTTATATTTTTAATGAAATTGGCATTATTTTAATTTAGAAGATGAATTGCAAAACTATATATATATATATATATTGGTCATAAGCATTTGACCAATCAAATGCTTATGACCAATCAAGCAAGTTTTTTACATGCGGTCTGGTTTGCATCTAATGCCAAGTGGTTAAACTCTAGTGTTAGATCATGAATCGTTTGGATTGACATGACATTGGTAGATGTTATGAGCAAAATATGGATGTGGTAATTGATATATTAAATATGAAAAGTCGTTCTATAAGATATGGATTGAATTCTTGATAGGATGCTCTTTGGTGAGTTTTTAATGATTTACGCTATTCATTTGTGAATATACTGGATTTTTAATTTGAACATTTGGTTTTAGATATTTTTTAGTTTGAACTTTCGGATTTTTTAGTTTGAACTTTCGGATTTTTTGTTTGAACTTTCGAATTTTTTAGTTTGAACTTTCGAATTTTTCAGTTTGAACTTTCGGATTTTTTAGTATTGAACTTTTTGATTTTAGATATTTTTTAATTTGTGAACCTTCGGATCTCTAATATTTTTTAATTTGAACTTTCGGATCTCAAATATTTTTATATACATATACAACTATTTTTTCTACCTATAAAACTATTTTAAAGATTGTGCATCATCTTAGGTGTTTGATGGTTCACTTATATTATGCACTAAATTGTTTTTAAATTTTAATATTTTAATGTTATAATATCTTTCAGAATGCGATGGCGAATAGTTTAATTTTTCAAGTATAATGGTTTAATTTTAACATTTTAATTTTTAAATTTTTGAAAATGGGGATATTTTTCAATTAACTTACCAAGTTGCAATAGGGGGAAGGTTGGCGCCGTCAAACTAGTTTAACCCCACTTATCGGTCCTAAGTCCGAGATTGCACTTGGATATTTTATAAATTTTTATTTTATTTTATAATTTTTTAATTTTGTGTGAAAACAATGCAATTTTATCTTTTATATTCGCCATTGATATTTTGAAATGGGGTTTCGTATTATAAGATTCATATATTTCAATTTTTCAATTGATTATTGTGATTGATTTTATATATTTAAATATGTATATATATATATAAATGTAAGGATAATTAAATAAGATTCAAAATTAATTCCCTATGTAGCACTTAACTCATATTTTTCATTTGATCTTCAAGTATCAAACTAATCACCCAATTATTTCTTCCGAACATATGGCCTAGCCAATAAACATGTCTAATTCCAGATCGCTATATTTAATAGCCATATATGTCAGCATTAACTTTCAAGTACACTCATAAAAACCGCGATACTTACCGCATCTGTATTTTAAGTGGTAAACCACTTAGATTTTCATGGTGGCGTGCTTTTTTCCTCTCTGCTATTAGCGTCAGAATATGTCTAACTTTCATCAAATAAAGATCCTTTTTAAAAATTCAGTCTGATTCTGGCTTCAAAACATGTCATATATATATATATATATATATATATATATATATATATATATATATATATATATATATATATATTAGTTTATTAGATAAAAACTAATAAACTAAACTTTTTAGATAAAAAAAGCTATTTAAAAAAGTGAAATGATAACGAAAAAAAAGACGGTATTAGAAATAAAGCAGGATATTTTTTAAGTATTATATTAACATATTTTTCTCTTGAGATGTTACATGAAAAAAATTTTAATTAAGCCATTTTGTATTAATAAATTTATAATTTCAGTTCATATTCATCCAACTTTTTTCACAAAAATTTAATATTTCAGTATTATGTGCAGCAAAACACTTCAAAATTTCTGTTATGTGAAGAAGAAAATTTTTTTAGCATTTTCCTTGGGTTTTCTTACGCTATTAATACTCACTAAAAAAGGATAACTTATAAAATATATGGGATGAAACAATACTAAAATACTATTATTTTTAAGAAAAATATGTAGCTAATAGTTTAAAACATTTTATTTTTATTTTTGCTTATAATAATTATTTTTTTTAGAATTATAAACTTTAAAATGGTTTTTCTCAGTTGAGTTTTTTCGCATTCAAAATACTTCTCTTTCCACAATTATTTACATTCCCCTGTGTGTTGATGTATAATGCCTGTAACAAAATTAGCGATCAATTTTGTTATATAAACTTAATACCTTTTTTTTAAAAAAAATTAAAATGTAGGAGATTTTTGCTTTTTTGTTGAATTTCAGCATGCATGTCAAAATTTATTTTTCAATTCCTACTATTAGCTCATATTCTCTATATATTTATTTATCTTCTTAGAGTTTTCAACCGTTAATAAAATACATTTTAAAGTGTTCAATTGAGCTGAAATTTTTTATACATGATTATTTTGGATGACAATACAGTAATTTAATTTTAATTAATAAAAATTAATTGATTAAAACTAATTATTCAAAGAATTACAAATACAGCTACGTTGGCATCATTTTTGGCGACTTGTGTCAAAACAGGAAAGGTTTTTTTTCTCACATTTTAAAGCGCTCATTTGAGTTGAAATTTTTTTATAAACTATTGTTTTGGGTAAAAATACGATAATTTAATTAAAATTAATTAAAAGTAATTGACTGAAACGAATTATTTAAAGAATTACAGGTACAGCCACATTGGTTTCATTTTTAGCGACATGGGTCAATACTTTAAAATATATTTTTTTTCTCACGTTTTAAAGCATTCAGTTGAACTGAAATTTTATGTACGCAATTGTTTTGAATGACAATATGATACTTCAATGATAATTAATAAAAATTAATTACCACTTAATGTTGTGATTCTGTCATATGTATATACATATTTATATTAATTGTAACTATTTAATAAAAAGTAGCTGAAATAAAAATTTTCCTTTTTGATCTAATTAGGAATTGGCTTAATTTTTTATATTACTTGTTTTTTTTCTCTAAAACTAATTAAGTTATTGCAAAATCGATCCCTAAAGTTGTTTAAAACATCCTTAAAAATATTTTTTTAAATTTTAGTCCAAAAAATAAATAATTACAAAAAAGGAGTACAATTTTAAAATTGTCCAATTTTCTTTAAAAAATTACAATTTTTAAAGTTGTGTGAATAGTATTTGCAAAATTTCATCTCGTCTCATTTTCTTGAATAGAAACATTATATGAAATTCTAAAATATAATTTTTTAAAACATTGTTCAAAAGGTCATCTTATGGGAGGGAAGACTGAAATGGGATCGACTACAACAGTTTGATGTTGCCGTGCCCTCAAAAAGACATTACAATGATATCATTAAGGATTGTGTAATGATCAAAGCCCGAAGAAAACATTTGCTGTAGAAATACAATGGCAGTGGCAAAGAATAAGGATGTCTAAAAATCAAAAAATATTAAAGGGATAAATGTTGAAAAAGATGATAATTAACAAAATGAAAAAAGTTCATACATTAATGTATATTCTATACCGTAATCGTAAACAATTTGATTGATTTACTGTTCTAATTTACAAAAGGGTGGGTGGTCCGTGACGCTGCAAGGTAAGAAATGAAGAAGAGTGGCCAAACCATGTCACTATCCTTTCCTAACGGCTACCGGTTGCCAGTCCAGGACACGGCGAGTCCATATGTGGTGGATAATGGAAAGACTTTCCAAAGAGCAAAAACAAAAGGGAAAGCGTAAGTGAATTAAGCGAAAACCACTCCCGAACCAAAATTGGCAAGACATGAACTGAAGGGAAATGGAGTTCACGAAATAGTAATGGGGGGAGACGTAAAAATCTGAGATGCCTAGGGCACCAAGAAGGTTCAAAATAGCCCTTCTTTACATTAAACAATGACATCCTTTTATTCAATATTATTGAAATTATTTGGTCCCAATGTAATAAATTCAAGACGTAAAAACGTTTAAAAATTCTATAAAGTATTAACATCACACATACAGATATATATCTATCTATATTCTCTTTTTGTGCCCGCGATAGCCTAGTTGTTAGGATCGAGAATTCATAGTTGTCATACCGGTCCCAATGCAGACCAGCCGTACAGAAGGGCTGATGTATGTTAAATGTATCTTGGCTCAAAGGCTTCTCATTGACATGGAGTGGAAGTTAGGGGAGAGGATGCCAGCCGAGGTGTCATCCTCGCTACTTGACTGGGGTTATAAAATTACAAGGTCTGTTGTCAATAAATCTGGTATTGCTTTGTAGTGTGAAGTTAAAAAGCCCCCCCACACACATATTCTCTCTTTTTTCAATTCCTACTATTAGAGTTCACACTCTTCCATATATAATATATATCTTGTTCAAACTTTCAATCGCTAATAAAATACTTTTTATTCATCCACTCAAGCTCAGATACATTTTTTAAATCTTGTATTGGATGGCAATTGATGTTAATAGTTTGTTCAAATAGTATTTCATTAATTAATGAATAATTAGTAACAAACAAAAGTAATAATCCAACGCCATATAGAAAAAGAAAAACCGCTCGTTGTATCCCTGTAGCGCTATGGGTAGTGCGTTGGAATTCTAATCCAAAAGTCTTGGGTCCGATTCCACCCCCTGAGATGAGCTAATTTCTGCGAATGGAATTTCTTTTTACTATACTATTTTATTAGAATAATTAAATTTAATTAATGAATAAAAAGTAACAAGCAAAAATAGTACAAAACCCTATATAGAAAGGAAAATGGAATATTGCATGGAAAAAAATCGCTTTCTACCTGTATTTTGCCACCTCATATTGTTATTCTGACATAGGTACATACATATTTATATGAATTGTAATTATTTAATAAAAAGTCACTAAAATAAAAATTTTCTTTGCTGATCTAAGTAAGAATTGACTTAAAATTTTTTCTCTTTATATTATACTTGTTTTTATCAAATAACGGAACTCACAACCGATGTGTTGTTTTTAACTACATTTTTGTAATTTATTGATTATAAACTGCTATTAAAATTTTTAAATACGACTATACTGTGCAAATCACATCCGTTGATAATAATTTAATTGCTATTATTATCAAATTCATTAATCTTCATTTTTAACGATTTTCGTAAGAGGAACTTCATTACTGTTACGTTCATGATTTCTTATTAACTGAAAGAAAATAGAATAAAATAAAGGGAAATGAATAATTTTATGTTTTATTCACGATACCCTTCACCCATTTTCATAAAGATTTTTTTCTCTTTACTTCAAATAAGTTTATCTGTGCGTGTGTTTTCCAGGGCTGTAAAATCAAATTGGAGGAATATTTGAAAGAAGAAAGCATGCTCTTTCTCGGCCTTGGATGCATAGTATCCGCTCTGGAAGTAAATATTCCATTTTTTTTATCCTTATATTTCTTATTTGTAAAAATATGTATGAAATTGAACTAACTTTACAAAATACCTGTATTATATTTTTAATACTTTATGTGCGATAAATTATGTTTTGATCCTGTAAATATGGTTTTCTTCTCTAATTAACTTAAAATCTCCTTTAAAATTGTTAGAAATTATAGAATTTTTAATAGTATGTGACATTAACTACTTAACAGTTTCTTTTTTTCTGTCATTTTAAGTCAAAAAATAAGCATATTTTTTGTAAACATTTTAAAGATGAAATCAATTATATAAACTGAAATAACCAGTCAGAAATGTTATAAATATTGAATTAAAAGAATTATGCCAATTTTTATTTTCATTGAAAAAACATATTTTTCTTAAAGTGGGTTTTTTCCGAAAAAATAAGCGAACTCAAAAAAACACTTTAAAGAAAAGTATATTAGATTTAAAAAGATGATATTGTACTTACAGTTAATTATTCTCTTAAAATTCTGCTTTTGTGTGGTAAATTTTAAAACAGGGAGACAAGCACAGTCCTACATAAATCGGGACAAAAATATCGTATTCCTTTTTTCACCATCGTTCCAAAATCGCTTCTTTTCGAACAATACACAAAACATTGTCTTATTTGCCTCAATTTTCTATTGGAAGGAGGAATCACTGCTAAAAAAACTTTTTTCTGCCAATCGTAAGGGACTGGATGAAATTCCTGGTCATCCTTTTTCTCATTTACCGCCCCATGTGTTCCAATAAAGCAATATATAATATGAAGCCTGAAATTCAAATTGAGATAATTTTCCTCCAAATTTCTGATAAAAAAAACGCAAGCATTCCCCACTGATGTATTTAAAAAATGAAAGAATATTTTTGTATTATTATTATTATTATTTTGTTATTGGGTAATTTTTGAGATGCTGATCCATTATCCATTCTAACTTCACCACAAGTGAAAGTCCGAATAAAAAATTTTCATTACTTCATAATCTTTACAGAAATTTCAGGAGTCAATATCAGAATTATTTTCTGTTATGAGCCTCTCATAATGACTCATTCTTCTTCGACTTAAAGCTCCAAATATAAAAGAAATAATGTTCATAGCTTGCCGTACTCCGATCTAGTAAAAAGAAAATTCCCGCCTTATCTAGTCTAAAAGAATGCATTAAAACCTAATCTTGAAACTGGTTAAGACGTTTTTTGTATCCTAACTGGACTCAAGTATTAAAGACATTTGTTAGAAACATTGTACACTAAACGAGTAAAAAATTCAGGCAAATCAAACGATTAGAGTAGGAAAAAATGTTGCTCGAGTGGCATTCGGGCAAAACGGAGAAGTGGTTAATCTGACTAGAAAATTATATCCTCTTTTTAGAAGAAATTTTATTTTACTGTTTCATACTACTTTGTAAAAATTCATTGTGCAGTATTTGGCACCGTAAATTTATTGTAAAAATCAATAGATCGTGAAGATATAGACAAAAGTCTACTAGTAGATAGCAAGATTTTTAGAAGTCACCTTCGAAACTAATATTGACGAACTTTCTTTAAAAATAGCTACTAGACTAATATTTTAAATTAACTTAATTTTTTTTATCTCAGCACAACAAACACTAAATTAAACACTTTCAATTACAAAAGGTTTAGCAATCATATCTAGATTTTTTTAAAAATTAACTTAAGCAATATTCTCAAACCGGTGAATAGCATTAAAATTTATGGAAATATCGTTTTAACTAATAAATTTATCCAATCCCTTCTAAATATTCCAGGTGAACTAAAAATCCGTTAACGTTTGAAAATTCAATAATTCGCAGAATAATGCAAGTAGAGAGGTAAAAATTGATACATATGCTTGAAATACGAGGGCTATTTTTAAAGTAAGGTTCATTGGCGCGTGTATATTTCCCTAGTTCACGCGTGCACCGAAACGAGCCTCTGCGTCACAGACCAGCATCCTTTAAGAACACACTCGCGCCATTTCCAGCTTTGTAGCAGTTATGTAAGATTCGCTGTGCGTCTTTAAAATGTTTAAAGTGATTGAATTGCCCGCCAAGTGTAAAGTACGGTCTGTTATCCATTTTTTGGCTGCGAGAAACATGTCGGCTGCAGACGTTCATCGCCAGATAACAGAAATGTATGGTACAGAAGCAATGAGTGACAGCAAAGTTCGAAAATGTGTCAGGAAGTTTAAAGGTGGGCGAATAAACTTCCATGACGAAGAACGCTCAGGTCAGTCATCTGTAATCACTGATGGACAAAAATTCGTGAGAACAGTAGGTTCACGATAACCACTCTTTCATTGGAATTTCCTGACGTTTCTCGGTCGGAGGTGTACAAAATTATGACTGAAGACCTCAACTTTAAGAAATTTTGTTCTCGGTGGGTACCCAGACTGCTCATAGCGGAACGCAAAGAGAAGAGGTTTGCCATTTCATTGGAATTTTTTATTCGTTACGAGGAAAAAGGAGTTGACACGTTGAGTCGAATCGTTACTGAAGAGGAAACATGGGTATCCCATATCACCCCAGAATCATAGCAACAGTTGATGGAATCGCGACATACGTCCTCTCCAGTCAACGTCAAAGCCAAACAAACTCCGTCAAAGCGCTAGATTATGGCAACAGTGTTCTGGGACCTGCGCGGTGTTTTGCTGGTGGACTTTATGCTCCAAAAGGAACAACGATCAATTCAGGTGCCTACTGTGCAACTCTATGGAAGCTCCGAAGAGCACTGCAAAACAAACGGCGTGGCATGCTGTCAAAAAGTGTTTTGCTCCTCCACGATAAAGCACTTCTCGAACGACTCAGGAGGGAATCAAATCTTTTGGCTGGGAGGTTTTGGACATACAGCCCCGACCTTGCTTCCACCTATTTCCACCTTTTCTGGTACCTCAAACACAGTCTTGACGGGAAGCATTTCAGTGACAACAAGAAAGTGAAAGTGGCCGTGAACTCTTGCCAGGCGGCAGACTTCTTTGAAGAGGGTTTTTAATACTTAATTCTAAGGTATGACAAGTGCATCAATAAACTTGGTAACTATGTGGAAAAATAGGCAAGAGAATGCACAATCCTAAAACAAAGGCTTTTGAAACAAAATATTGTCGTTATTTCTTTAAAAACAAACAGACCTTAATTAAAAAATACACCTCGGAACATGAGGTTTTATTGAAACCGAAAAAAAGCAAAAATTGCCAACAGAGTTGGACAGCAAAGCGTCAGTGACGCCGCATGTAAATCGTGTATAAAATGAGTTCTAGTCAGAGAGGAAACGAATGCATCAGGTATTGCGGCATGTTGTCTTTACCAGAAAAAGCATTGTTGGTAGAGCTGTACTATCAGAATGTAGAATCTGTTACTGTAACTTTACAATCGTATCGCCACAAGAAGGGTGTATAAGATCTTTTGCGCCCATAGTTTGGTGAAGATTGGGTTCCAAGCCTTCACTTCTATCATGCTTGGCCTCTGAGGACTTCAGATTGCTATCTGTGGGATTATTGTTTGTAGTGTTGTAATGGGTTCTATTCGGGTCTTCTACTAATCCTCTTGGGGAAAATATTCTTTAACTGTGATTTTAGTTTAAAACCTGCTTTGCGTAGAGATGACTTGATTTTATTGATATGTGACTACTATTTAAGTGCCTGTCGTTGTGTATGCGAGTGAATGATAAGGCAATGAACGTTGAACTGAAGTCCAAGTGTTAGTAAATAGCGACTGGTGGCCGCGCATCTTGAAATTAATAGTCGACGAAGAATTCACCAGGAAATTGTTAAGTAATCAACCTTGGATCTGACCGTGCTATCGGATTTCAAGGAGGATCATAAAATGGAACTTTAATCCAGATAAGTCCTTTCGATATTCCAGTTGTCCGATTACGGCTTAGGATTTCTTATTGCTCCAAGAGTTAAGTTATAAAGTATATATTCGTTAAGTGCTAAAAATTGAATAGAATAGTTATTTTTTTATCATGTCTGCTTCTTCCTCGAACCCTCTCACACTTATTACCTTCGAGTCGCGACAGAGTTACTTGATGTCTCAAATCTACAGAGATCTGCCAACTTCATTAGTGAGGTTAACAGACAGCATCCGACGGCAATTTCTTACCATACTAACAAAAATGCTGTTCCCAATATTATTGTCTCGACTACAGGTATTATAGAAGAATTAGGGTCGACACACTGAATAATTCGTCTAAAGAACATCATTATTACTAAAAATAAAGTGACTTACTAATTGTCGCTTTTGCTACATAAAGCGCCATCTGTTGGCCGTTTTTACACTTATTTGGTTTTAATAAAATCCCATGTCATTTCAAGTACGTGTCACATTCAAGGTCGTCTGAAGGCAGGGGCCAGCTGGGCCTCAACCTCGATGGGGATCTCATTTCGCTCTCGACACTGTCTTAATAAGTTCAGGATCCGGATAATTTTATTGGTCAAATATTATTCTCGTACATATTCACCGAAAAACAAGGAATTTTAAACTGCATGTCAAATGGCAAAACTGTATTATAATCCGATGACCACTGTCCATGTCTAGGCCTAGATCTAGGTCTAATACTATAAACAGTAATTCAACTCATTTAGTTGAAGTGTGGCCATCTGTCGAGCCGGTTTGTGCCTAGGTTTTTAAAATTAAGAGTCGTACACATTTATTTGTTTCAAATCGCCGTTTGAGCGAGTATTTGACAATGCATGCTATATACTGTCTACTTTTAAAGGTCTCAGGTAGGGCCTATTTTTGCATAAGTGTCCAGGGCCTCAAAAATTTTAAGATTTCTCGGAGCCCAGGGCTTCAAAGAGTCTTAAGACGTCTCGCTCTCTCTCCTTGATCAATTTTCACCTCTTTACCTTCCTTAATCGGTAAATTATTGAATTTTCAAAAGTTAACGGATTTTTGCGCCACCTGGTATTTTACAAAAATCTCTTTTTTTTATTTCTCATTTATTTTTTTTTTATTTTTTCCTTTCAGATTTTCGGAATGATTTTCTCCGTTTGCCTTTGTAAAGAGATCTGAGAAATATAAGTCCGGGCTTGTCCTGATCCCAGCACTGCTGCTTTGTTTTCTGCTAACAGCTCTCATCTACGATCTCTCAGAAGACACAAAGTCTGCTCTGATATTGACGAACAACCTGCTGGGAAAATAGTTGGCTTCCTTACGCCTGATTTCGCATTCTTCTTCTGCTCGTGACACTCTTCATTCTCGTGTAATTTACAGAGGACTCTCGAATCATTAAAGGCTCGGAATTATAGCTTTTGAGTGCTTATTGAGAACTAAGGTACCTAAATCTTAAGCCTAACGGACAAACTGTTCCAAATGTAAACAATAAAAAAGAATCCACACTTCTAAAATGGTCTTTTAAAAAAAATCACAAATATTTCTCTTTAATCAAATAATGAAAACTATGCAACCAATTTTTATCGAAAATTTCAAAAAAAAAAAAATTAGATATTTTTTTCTAATAAGTACTCAAAAGCTAATATTTTAACGAGGTGTTGATTAGATTAACTTTTCTCATCTAAACCTCCATACGTTTCTTTGCTCAAATTATTCTAAATGTATGAATAAATACAAATTAGAAGAATAAATATACATAAACTGATTCATTATGGATATGCTTAAAAATAAAGAGTCTTTCTATACTCAAAGATTGTACATATGTATATGCTGTTTGAAAGACCAACTCTATTAAAATGAATGAAAATAAGTGAAAATTTAAAAAAAATAAGAAGTACACATATTTTAATAAATTTTAATCACTCTTCTATAATGTAAATTGATACTTTATATAGCTGTTTATAACATTATCAAGTTTTTTACTAGTAGCTCATAGAAAACCAAATAATGTTATACACAACAGATGTTCAAAATACAATTATCAAGAAAAAAATATCGTATTATATAAAGCATTTAACTCGTCTGATATTTTTATCAAATATGAAATATGAGATTATATTATACATTTGCTTCTTTCTCAAGTAAGTTGCAATAATTGTTAACGAATAAAAATGCTAAGACCAATAAATGATATAAAGATTTCTCCTGTTAAAATGCAAGTTAATCGTATATGATACATCAGTACGTTGGTGTTGTATGTTACCACATAAATTATCATATGCTACTTAATTATGAGTGTCCAATTGTTCCTTTCTAGTCAAAATCAGCTGCAGAATTTGTCAGAAATCATTGAGGACATGCCTGGACGGATACAGATATCTTAGATCAATAAGTAGTAGCTCTAGCTCCTAAACCCTTTTTGTAACCATGTGCTGTTATGCATATGAATTTCAGCTTTTCGTATATAATATGCTTAATTCATTGTTAAATATTAATTTTTAAAGTTGCTGAGTGACACGATTCAGCATCTGTTAAAGAAAAACCATGTTGACATTAAAAAAAATCTTCTGACATCCAAGATGGAAAAGAAGGAGATATAGCTAAATATATATAAAAAAAGAAAATCAACGTAATTCATTTGAAAACTAAAATTTTACCAAAAAATGTTATTAAGAATATTTTGATATTTAATCTAAATCTAATGAAAAGTACCTAAATTGCATAAAATATTTATAAAAAGAAACAAAAATGAATTGTATTTAGTTTAATTTTTCTGTCCTTTAATGAAAAAAATTATGCATATTCAATTAATTCGAATTCTTCAAACACTTCAGGTGCATTAAGACTTTAAAAAAAATTCTGAAACTTTAAAATTTCTTAAGAAAGTAACACATTAGGAAATAAAATTTATTTTAGCAATGTGAAACTCATATTTTATCTACATAAAATTAAATAGCATGAAGAAAAAAAACTACGAGAAACTGATAGAGGCAATTATCACTCTTTTATTTAGGAAAGCAAATTTTAGTTAGCCTTGATACATACACATTTTATGTAAATACACGGGGCAATTCCTTCTTCTTTTAAAGAAAAATAAAAAATCATTTACTATTAATCATTTGATTACTGTAATATATGAGTTGAAGCACAAAATGTTTTGAGCAACTCTTTGATATATCAACACCGGCTTAGATAGCGTGTGTGTAACATTTATCGAAAACAATTATATATCGAAATATTATTATAAAATGCCTCTTTAGTGCTCAAGAGACTTAACCTGTATAGACTTGGCGTAACAGTCATGAAGCGTATGTATATCTCCGATTTATTATCTGTTTGTTCGTAGATTCTTAGCATTGGAGCTCAAATAATGTTATTTTAGTGTGGTTGTAACGCTTTCAATATATATATGGCACTAACTTTGCGTGATATTAAAAAAATGATTGTTGTAAACTTTGTACATATTTATTGAATTAAAACTGCATTTCTATTGATGTTAAATAAATTTATTGAATGTCAGCATTTTTTTGTGCTTTTAGCTCAACTTACGGCTCCTTCATAAGAAAGCTGACTCAATTCGATATTTTATTTCCATTTTAATAGTGTTTTGGGTTTTTATCCTATGCCCGTCTCCAACTTTTTGATCATCAGTCAACAAACAGCCCAATACAATATAGAAAGAAAGGCCAATTTACGGAAATATGGTTTAAAACAGCAGGGCATATTTTGAGGTGAGGTAGGAGTTTGAATCTGCCTTTCCCATTATGTACAGGTAATCATGCAAAACCTCATGACCAGCAGAAAGTTTAAAACAGGCCAAGCCCAAGGGAAGAAACCAGAAATTCTTGTTGAAGTCTTCTGATGGGAGCTCCATTTCTCCCTATGTACAGGCTAGAACGTATAAAACTAGAACGGTGCTCGATATAAAACACTTTATGCGCCATAAATATAAAGTAGGATCTGTCTGCATCATTTGGGATCCACTCTTGGCTTGCATATTTGCCCTCTCATTTCCATATATCCCACAATGACATGAGATCCTCTGCAATGAAATACAATTCTTTTTGTTCAACAATTTATCTCTCTATTTTGTCCCTACAAATTCTGGAAATCTCACATTTACAGAGATTGGGAGTTGTTAATGTCATAATTGTCGCTTTGTAATCGACAAAAAAGAGAGATGATGTTTTCCTTTTTATAGTACTCCATCATGTCAATGGCTACGGAAATGGCTTGTATTTCACCATCAAAGTTGTCAAAAGTTTCTCCAATGTTACTTAATACAAAATATTTAATACTTAACATCAAAATGTTAATAATGTAACATTATTTATATTATTTATTCTTTTATTAAAAATTATGGAATAGTCATTGACTTATGATTAGTTCCATGAATATTACTAAAAAAGATGCTTAACATTAAGACTAAGATACATTCAAATTGTAAATAAAATATGATATTTGAGAACAAGATTTAGTGGCATGGAGAGAGAGAAGATTCATGCTAATATCACTGTGAATAATTAGCATGGAGATATTATCTGACTCGTCAAGAGAGGGCATTGTGTGTGTGTGCGCGCGCGCTGCATGTAAAGAATTAGCATGCAGATATAATCTGATAAATGGAGGTGAGCAAAATACAACGATGGAATGGCAGAATCAGGGAAGATGTCAGAAGAACGTTCATAAGATTCTATGTCGTATGTATTTATAAATTGAGTTGTGGGTTTAAAAAGAAATAATGATGGCTATTCCGATAAACGGAAGTCATGGTTTAAATAAGAATGTCATTTGATTGTAACGTTACCAAATATCATGCCAATCATTTCGGCGATATGCTTCTTGTTGCTCAAGTTTGCAAATCGACATAGGTCGCAATGTGTCAGCTTTCTTAACATCAGAGCTCTTGTATGCTTGTATTTAAAAAGAAATGTCATCTTGTGTGTACTCATAATACATTGTCAAAATTGATATCAATAGACGAGAAATACATATTTATGGCATATATTGAATAATATTTTCCGACACCAAAAAGTTTTCGTCAAAGAAAAAAAATGTTAACTTTATATAAGATAATTATACATTTTCATATCTAAAACATCTCGGCGAATAATTATACATTTTCATATCCGAAACATCTCAAATTGGATTTTCTTTTGCTGTAAATATATATATGTGTGTAAAATTCTGATGAAATATATAACTTGTGACTCACTCTTAAATGAAAAACCAAAGATGCTTAATACTATGAAAAGATGTTTCTTTCATAAGTTTTTTTAAACAGAAGTTTTAGCTTATATATAAGAGGTGTTTAAAAAATTTTTAAAATTGAAAAAGGAATTTTATTTATTAAATGACTAAAAAACAGGTACAGGGACTAATATTTATATTCCAAAATATTTGATGAAAGCAATTTTTTTTAATTAAATTTTAGTACACAAGGAAGCATGGTACAATTGGAATCATTTTCAAAAAACAATATTTTTGTATTCAAACCTATAAGTTAGAATTGAGACCACTCTCAGAAATTTTTTCTCTTAAACTGAGTTAAAAGAAAAATTTAATTATTTGCATTTATCATAACAAACTGGTTTATAACTGGTCTCTTTAAGTATCCATAAAGTCTCGATTTTAGATAGGAAAAGTAATTTTTCAAATTGGTAATTGATTTCAACAATAAAATAGCAGTAAGCTTTGATATTTTTATCACAATTTTAATACAAAAAAAATTCTGACACATTTGTATTCATAATTGCATTAAGTGCTTACTACACAAGCAAATTTATGCTTTTAAAAATCACTCTCTTTAAACTTTATCACTCATAGGAGAAGGTGCAATTAAGCATTTCGTACATTTTGCAAAATTTAAAGTTTACTGCTACATATTTGATAATGTGTTTGTATATATATATGTATGTATATTATTTTTATTGCACTATTTGGAAAAAAATTCCAGTGAAAATAGTCTATCTGTACAGACTTAATAGTCATTTGACGTCTGTAAGACAATATTTAAAAATGTGATGCATGTGTGTTATCTTGGAAGAAAAAAATATTTGAAATTCCATATCTATATAGATGTGATGTTATAAATAAATAAAAGCTACTTACGTTTGAATTCATTGGTTGTTGTGTCTATTTTATTTATGGAATTGTCGTGCCATTTAATTTTCTTAAAATATGTCTTCATGATGGTCACATGATACAGACAAACACGTGATCTCCATTGAATTCAAAACAGGCATCAAATGAATTGTACTTGTTGTTCTTTTGTAAAACTTAGATAAAAAATTTCCACTATTATAATTGGGTAAAGATGTTCAAATGTTATAAAAAAATTCATCAAAAGATTTTAAAATTTAAAAAAAAATCATATTTTATGTATGTATTTTTAAATAATAAGCATTTTGTCTTCCTATTCGCGTTATTCTTGTAGACAAAATTGTACTTCTCAAGAAAAAGTTTGTGAAAAGATCAAACGTTGACAACAAAGAAGCGACGAACTGATTAGTTGGAAACACATGATTGTTTTTATCTTGTAACTATGACGTCACATGAGTTTTTGAACTGATTGGATAAAAACTCGTGATCATCATTATCATGTGACTAAGACATCACTTGAATTGAGCCCATTTGGCATTTATTTTAGCAGATTTTGAAATACTAAAAATATTCTATTGGTAAATAGAGAAGTTTACTTTTTTTTTCAGCATTATATATACATTGTATTATTACTGTATTATCTGTCAATCTTTAATAGAAGATAACGCTGTTATGGATAGAGCCCTTTCGCATGAACTGTCTGAGGGTAATGAATAAACAGAAATTAGGTTGGCAGCCTGCAGTATATTTTACCTGGAAACGGATAGAAGAAAAAACGTCAGTCTCTCGAAAGCAGTCATTCCCAACGTGGTCACTACAAACCTCCAGGGGTCCCCGATATTATTCAGGGGGTCCTTAGAAAATTAAAACTTATTTGGAGGTCCCTGAACAACATCATGGAGCCCATGCAAGGTTTAATATAGAATCAAAAATTTGATCCACTTTTATTTTTATGAAAATTTCGATAAATATCAATAATTCACTTTGATATTTCTGACTGGGTGTTTAACCCTTTTGTGCGTAGACTAACTCAGATGAATCCATACTAATACAGGAGCATCTTATTGAAATATCTACAAAAACGAGGATTACTACAATGTTTGAATAAGGATATTATAAATTCTGGTTACAGAAATAGATTCCAATTTTATATCCTGCATTATGGGTTATTGCACAGAAGTTGTTGACTACTTTCTCGTCTTTCAATTTGGTAGAACGTGGATTCAGTGCCGTTATAAACCTACTCATAAAAAATAAGTAAATAAAACCGAGACTAGAAAATAGTACTCGCGGGAATTTGCGGTTGTACATTGAGCCGGACATAAATACACTCTCATAACATCTCATCAAGTTCTACCAAGTCATTAATTTTTTTATTTTGTTTTAAACAAAAGTTATGATTTCAATAAATAATTCTTCAACAAATGTTTTTTTTTTAAATTTGTAATTTTTATACTATGCGTTTATGTAGGTTTTTCACTTGGAGTAAGTTTTGACTTTTAAAAGGGGCCCTTGGGCATTTTTTAAAAGGGATCCATGGGTAAATTTTGACTATAAAAAGGGACCCGTGGGTAGGTTTTGACTTTTAAAAGGGGTCTGGGTATGTTTTGACTATAAAAAGGGACCCGTGGGTAAGTTTTCACTATAAAAAAGGGCCCATGGGTTAAAAAAGTTCGAGAACCACTGCTCTAAAGGGAGGGAATGAGCTACACAACAATCTTTTCCAAAATAAGATAAGCTTTCAGAATAACCACGTCATTTTAAGACGTTTTATACATTTCCTTGGTCAAAACAACGATTGACAAAAATCGAGAAGTTTTAATACTACTCAAATTCTTTAAAGTAAAGCAGCTTACTTAAAATCTCATAAAAATCAGAAAAATTCAAAACAATCAACATGGAATTTTACCTCACATATTTAAATTATATTTCTACTTTACATACCGGAAGCAGTGAGGAAGGGAATGAAACGAAATCTGACCTATACTTTTAAAAACAAGAAATTGAATTAAATATTTATATTTTTCCTGAAGTTGCTGTAGTGGGATTTTCTCCTTGTATTCGCGTTATCAATTCTTTGTCTATTGAGCTCCTTAAATAAGAATTTACCCTTAAGCATTGAAATGTCGCATTTTTTTTCACATTTCGTGAAATTTTGATTCCTCTTCTGGTGTCACAAATTGTTCCTATTAAAAGAAAAAATATAGTTAAGTATTCTTTTATTGAATTTATTGTAAACACATGCAATAAATTTGCATATTGTAAGAATAACACTAGGATTTTTCCCCCTCGAATTTATCTCTTTTTCAGCAGTTTAACCTAATTAGTTGTTCATTTATTACTAAATTGTTTCTTACATGTACTACCGGTATAAGAAGGAAGTCAGGGTCCTTCAGTAAACTTTTTTGAGAGTTAAAATAAAACACGATTTAAAAGTAAAGATAATATTTCGCTTTTAGTTCAAGACAGAAAGAAATCAAAGTGAAAATTCCCATCAGCGTTGAAACTATGGTCCAATTCGGTGCTCCACAACCTTTTTAGTGCCTTGGATCGGTCAATGTTTGATAATTTTACCACGGCCCGCTGAGGGTTGGATGTTGATTGTTTTTATTGTGGGCTGTTTTTATTTAATAATTTTAATTTAATAATGTCTTTTTAATGTAATAATGTTTTTTAATTTAATAAATGTCTTATTAATTTAATGATGTCTTTTTAATTTAATGATGTCTTTTTAATTTAATGATGTCTTTTTAATTTAATAATGTATTTAAATATGCCTTAAGAATAAAATACAATTATACCAAAACACTAATATAAAGCGATTTCGATGAAAAGACGCACAAACCCGAGAGAAATACACCACAACTAAGAAAATAGAAATGCAGCCGGACATTTATACAACGAAATCTTTAAATCCCGAAAATAAGTTGGTTAAAGGAAAAATTCGTTATACAGGGGGTCATCTTTCAATTTTCTTTATAAACCACATAAAACAAATTTTTTAATTCATAAACACTCTACATTAAAAAAGAGTAATTATTCACACTTTTTTGTGAATTAATAATGTGTATTTTATATATCTTACCTATCAAAAAGAAAGAAAAGAAAGAAAGAAAACCCCCAAGGAAAGTTTCTTGACGCCTGAATCCACTTCCTGAAGAATTAATTATTTTCTTTGATGCTCAAGCACTTACGTTTTGACATTTTCGAGCTACAAGAAACGAAGTTACCAGTACAACTGATCAACTCTACAAATGAACGGAGACTAGTTCAAGGGCACGGACGTACGAGACAACTCCACTGAGGATGAAAGGGAATATCGAACATGTTTCCAGGGAACTGGATGACTGGGGTTAAAGGTTGCACTTATTGGATGAGACACCGAGAATTCCATTTCTCTTGATGAGCTAGGTACCTAATGAAATCAGTTAGAGATTTATGACCACCATAAAAGAATTAAAAGAAAGAGTAGCTTGAAAACAGAGGGAAAAAATTTAATCCAAGAGAAAAAGTTTGTTCTATTGAAAATGCATTTCGCTTTTGGAAGGTTATTTTACGAAGAAAATCGTGAAATGTTCTTGGTTCCAAGAAAAAGTTCACCATATAGAAAATTTCGCAATATAGAGGTTCGTAATATGGAGGTTCGACTGTAATTTAATGTTCCTTGCGTGACCCGGTACGATTTGATCCACGGACTGAAGATTGGGGACCGCTGCACTTAAATACTTTATATATATAATTCCCTGTTCTCTAAATCCACTACTTATAAACCATTAATCATGTCTACAACGTGTTAAAGCCTCACACTGCATATTTACAAATAGTATTCATCATTGTACAATCACTTCCTACCATTCTTTCTTTTTTTTAAATTTAGCATCTTTTTCAAATATGTAAATAGAAAAATATTTAAGTTCTGAATTATTATCAGAATGTTAATCCCACCACCGTATTTGAATCAGAATTTCTGATATTAAGTAACCCATTCATGAAAATAATGACTAGAAATCGTTAATAAGACAGACCTGCGATGGAAAAAAATACAAAAGAAGTAATAACTCAACTTTATGTATTTTTTGGTGCTGATTTCAAATTAATAATGAAAAAATTCTATCACGTCACGTTTTCTTGAAAAAATTCCATTTTAATTAGTATTTACCAAAAACGTGTTTCAGCTTTCAAATCTTTCAACAACTTCTTTAGTAATACCGATTCATCGAAGGTGCTCCATCATGCAAAACAAACCAACTTTTCCAATGGTTACTTATTTTTAAATTAACATCGCGTTCGTGAGAAAAGAAAAGACTATAGATGAGCGAATTTTTGCGTATTTGTACTTTCATCAACATTGCAATAAAGCAGATTTGAAATGCTGATATTGTTGAATTAAGCTGATTTCTCTAATTCTTGGCTCAACTGTGCTAATTACAATATTTCGACTTAAACTTACACTTCTAACCATCTCTTTAATAGAGTCACTATCTCTTTAACAGAGTCACAATCTTTCAATGAAGTCACTATCTCTACGATGAAGAGTGATTATCTCAGTGACAAAGTCGCTCTTTCTATTATAAAGAATCAATATCTGTACATGATTGTATATATGATTTCATTAACATTGAAGTGTTTCCAAGCTTCCATTCTTGAAGTCAATGTTGTTATGTTGCTACCTGAATCTTTTTCTATCATTACTGAAGCATATTTTTATGAATCGCTGAAAATGCTTGTATTTTTATTATGTTCCAATGTTATTTGACCTATCTTTAAAAGGATTGCTAAGTGTTTTTGAGTATTCATCGGTTTGGGGGAGAAAAAAATTTTCTTTCAATACAACGTCACAGCACCTGATATCCATGTGATGAATCTTTACGGAACCTTTCCACTAATATTCTTAGGTGTCTTTGGGGATTGTAAATTCGCGTATATTTCCAATCACCTCTAAAGGGAAAAGATGGGATATGTAAAGTAGATAAAGTATTTAAGGAGATTGTTGTAAGTTAGAGGAGAAGAAGGCTATTGAGTCAGCAGCAGTAGTGACAAGATTTATTGGATTACGATATTGGAGCATTGCTGTTATTATTCCAGCGAAGGAGCCTTAAGAGGTTAATATACCTGAAGAGATCAAAATACTACCAGGTGATATATTCTAGTTTAATATAGCTTACCACAAGCGTTAGTTTAATAAAATTAGTTTAAGTTAATGAAAGCTAATAATTCAAGTTGCGTGTATTTCTCAGACCTCCTATTCCGGTAAACCTTTTTGATAGTGAGCGTAGTTATTGATTAATTTCGTAATTTAATTTACTATTAAAGGTAAATCCCTTTTTGACGTAGACATATAGCTTACTATTTGTTATTAGAATTTTGATATTTTAACCAAGTGAATAAATATAAGTTATTATTATACAAATGGCGTCTGGTCATTCTTTGCCTCAAATTAATCTTAGTGTCCAGGGGGATTCCCACATCTACAGTAAACAGTTGATCAGAGTGCTGGTAAAAGGATTTTTCTTCAGTTAGTTATTTTCAATAGCATGATTGAAATCTTCGGTGTCATTGATGGCAACGCGAGCTTCAGCTTTAGAAGGCTGAACAATGAAATCAACTGTTATTTCTGTGCTAGCATTCTTTTTCTGTTTAGACGCTCACTTTTTGCAGTATTCCAGAAAAAGTATATATCCAACGGAATAAAACATGTAGAACATGTAGCAGTAATATATCACTTGTAACAGATTAATGAACCAAAGAAGCATGACAGAAAGCGCACCAAACGATTCCGCCATTTTCAATTATCTATTCATCAAAGACTTGTGTTTTTAAAAATTATAACGCATTGATTAAATAACAACTTCACTTTGTTCTCTCAGACGATAAACTGATAATTTTTGAAGTGATAACTTCTTCAGGCGCGTTTTGCTGAAGAGTAAACTTGAATTATGCGTTTTAAAAAGCCAAGCATTATTACGCTCGGGGTTTTAACGTTCGTAACAATGGTAACAACACTACAAAATCATTTGGGTTTAATAAGTCATGTATCGGAGAGATTTGTGCAGCGAAATGTAGAGCAGAAAAATGGAGAAATAATTCTAATGGGGGGTTACTATTTATATTTCACCAAATCAAAGTGTAGAGAAAGTTATCGAATTCATTCACAAAAATTTAGTTGCCTACACTGTGTGTGTGAAGCTGGATCACACACACACACACACAACTCTTCTGAACAAATTGCCTGTTATTTTAAGTGGGGATTTTAACGTAGATTTTTCAAAAGACAAATCAAAACCTTTAGTAGATTTTTTTACACATCAAAATTCAATTTAATTATGTCAAATGATCCAAATGAAATTACGACAAAATACGAAACAAGGTTTGACTGAGTTTTTTACAATTATTTAAATAATCTTGAATCTAAATTATTTATAGCCTTTTTCAGCTACCATAAACCTATTGTTTCCCCTTCTTAGAATACAATTAATTCAAAAATATGACAGTATATTTCACAAAAAATATTACTTTATGACAGCGTTTCTCAAAGTGTGGGGCGCGCCCCCTGGGGATGTGATAATCCTTCAAGGGGTGCGCGAGCATATCGAAAATAAAAAGATTTTTTAAAAAAAATAACTGGAATGAAGTAAAACAAAATACTTTCTTCCATAATGAAAAGAATACACAATTACACTGATATAATTTATGTAGTTTATCTGGCGATATTATGTCATCAGATAACTATCTTTGAACCTAAAAGCAAATTTAAAGAAAACATTTTGTTTAATTTGCTGTAATACCACAATGAGAGATTTTTTTCATTACGTTTTCTCTTTTAACCTAAAACATTATACTTTAAAAGAAAAAACGAAACCCAGACCCTGAAAAAAATTCTAGGAAGATAAAAACATCCATCATTGTTATTATTATTGAAATGCTATACATTAGTTGTTGAAAGACAAGGAAGACTTGATTCACTTTTCAGCCAGTCAGCATAATGATTTGCTGATCATTTGATTGACCTTCCAAATTACTGGTATGCTTAGTTTTATATTAGTTTCATCCCATCTTTTATGTGTTTGTTTTTCGTTTAGAGAAACCGTAAATAATAAAGAGTTTTATGATATTTGGAAAAAGGATTGATTGATTTGAAGGATTATTCGGCTAAGATTTATTTTTCTCAAACAAGCATAATGGGAAACGTCATAATTCTTTTTAGAACATCCATATTTTTACCTTCAATACACTTTTAACACTGGAGTGATGGCGTAGGGCATCTGTGAAGAAAGTTGAAACTTGTGACGAATATTTACGGAACCTTTCCACTAATCTTCTTAGGCGTCTTTTTCGGGAATATAAATTCGCGTTTATTTCAAATCAACTCCAAAAAGATGTACGGGATATTTAAATTAGATAAGGTATTTAAGTCGAGCGTTTCGAGATAGCAAGAGATATGATGGAAGGCTATTGAGCTAGTAACTTTAAATGCATTACTAGAAGATTCTAGGAGATTAGATTCGTGAAGACGTCGTGCTGCGAGACGTACCAGAAAGATGATATAAGCCAGCGGTAGATATAATTTACGTACGCTTAAAATAAGCGTCAGTTTAAGTGACTTAGTTAAAGTTAATGAAAGTTAAGAATTCGAATACGTGTATTTCTCGGATCTCCTATTTCGGTAGACCTTATTTGAGATTGAGCTTAATTATTAATTAATTGCATTCTTAGTAATTTAATTTAATATAAAGGCAAATCCCTTTAAGCGACGTAACATAATATTATTATATGTTATCAGAGATCTCTTTTGAGAAAATTATAATAATAAATAAATATTATTATTATTCAAAATGGCTCTTGGTGGTTCTTTGCCTCAAATTAATCTTGATGTTCAAGGTGAGACCCAGGGGGGTCGCCACAGTGGCGCCCAATGAGTAAATCCCAAGTTTAGAGTCGGATTTAATTTTCGAATCATCCCTGAGCAGTATTTTTCGGGGGTGGAGAATGTGGTTGAATTCTTGGAAAATATGGATAATAACATATTACGAGATACCCACACAACTCGCTTGTGCATATTTAAAGGGTCATTTCACAGGACGGGCACTAGATTGGTTTGAGGTTCTAGGTTATAGGTTGTTGAAGACAAGGCGACGGATTACGCGCACTTAAAGCAATCGTTGTCAGAACAGTTCCCCGTAGTTAGAAATAGGTCGGAACTTGAAACGCGTTTCTATTCATCATCTCAAAAGCATAACCAAAACCCTCTGATTTTGTGTATGATTTGCTGAAGATTCACAAAATCTTAAAACTCGAAATGACGGAGGAAAAATTGATCGATCATATTATTAATAGGTTAGAGCCTAAGATTTTAGATTATGTAGAGGTTAGGCATCCGCAAACCACATCTAACCTCCTACAAATTATTGATAAGTATGAGGAACGCTTTCTAAATAGAAAGATCAGAGGTTCGAGTTGGGAATCCCGAGATATAAAACCAAGTGAGAACAATAGTTTTCCTAACAGAAATCGACAGGAAAATTGGAGGGAAACGAGAGGTAACAATAGATACGCGGACAATAGTAGACCACGGAGAGTCAAGGTGTTGCGGATAATCAGAGATTCGATGGTCGACGCCGAGGTGGTCAATCGGATCATCGATTCCACAATCAAGGCGGTCGACAAGGTGGTTCGAGGAATAGTGCTTTCAGGGGTCAGAATGATCGAAAAAGATATTTAAACTTTTAAGCGATCGATGCGATTATGGGGGTGATCGATTGCGATGTACGGAAAATTCTCCAGATACAGAACACAAAACTATCAGGGTATCCTCATTACGAATGACTCCAGTAGATTTATAGTATGTCCCTATTCTTTTAAATGAGACATTCATTACAGCCCTTTGGGACAAAGGGGCGGAGAAATCTTTCATATCAGAAGAGGTCTATCGCAAATATTTTTCGTATCGACCTCGTCAAAAGACGAAAGATAGAGTAGTGACGGCCCAGGTAGCCCCGTGTTGTCACTTAAGTTGGATCGAATTACAGATTCGGATCCGAGAATTCCAGAAAACCTGGGAATTTCACATTCTTAACAATATGCAGTACCAATGCATTTTAGGCATTGATGTTATGAAAGAGTCCAAATTAACTTTAGATTTCGATCAGAAATCGCTGATCATTCCAGATAACCAAATTAAGCAGTTGCAGAAAATGGACAAGCCGTTCGAGATTGATCTATCAGATACAAAGCTAGGTGACGTGCAAAAACAAAAATTAAGTAATTTATTTAATGGTTTTAAAGGGCTATTTTCAGATCAGCCGGGGTTAACTCATGTTTTATACCATGAAATCGATACTGGATACAAGGGACCGGTAGTGTCGAGACCCTACAGATATGACAAAGTCAAACAAGGAATAATCGATTATCACATTGAGAAAATGTTGCAAGAGGGTAAAATCCGTCCTATTCAATCCCCATACGCGTCACCAGTAGTTTTAATGCACAAGAATAATGGTCTTTCTCCGGATTCTCCTGAGGCGTATCGATTCGCGATTGATTATCGCAAACTTAATGCAATAACTAAATACCCTTGATATCCATTACCGGTGATTGATGATCTAATCACAAACATTCCGCATACTGGCGGGATGTCCACATTGGCTTTAAAAAGAGGTTATTTTCAACTGGCGATTAGTCCAAAAGATATCGAGAAAACCGTGTTTATAACCCGCAATGGCACATTTGCATTCCTCAGAATGCCTTTCGGCCTTTCAGGGGCGGCGCCAAATTTCCCAAAGGCCATTGATATAATATTAAAACCTGTCATTGGCCGTTTCGTGTCGGTTTATATGTGTGTGGATGATGTTATTATCACATCTCCATCGTTTAATGAACACTTAGATCGTTTGAATTAAGTATTTACATTGTTGAGAGACGCAGGGCTAACACTAAATAAGGAAAAATGCCACTTTGCACGTGACAAATTGAAATATCTAGGTCTCGTAATTAGTAAAGAAGGGATCGAAACAGACAATAGTAAAGTGACGGCAATCACAGAAATGAAACCTCCTAAAAATAGCAAGGAAGTGTCGAAGTTTTTAGGGATGGCGGGGTGGTATCAGAAATTTATACCCAAATATGCAAATATATGTGAACCATTATATCGGTTAAAGAAAAAGGGGGCTAAATTTAATTGGTCGACAGAAGCACAGGATTCTTTTGATAAGATAAAACGAGCATTAACAGAGGCACCAGTTTTACAGTTGCCGAATTTTACAGAACAGTTTAACTTATTTACTGATGCTAGTGGGGTCGGAATTGGTGCTGTGCTTAATCAAAACCACAGACCTATTGCATTCGCGTCTAGAACCCTCAATAAAGCGGAACGAAACTATACTATTACCGAACGCGAATGTTTGGCGATGATTTGGGCATTAAATAAGTTAAAAACTTATATCGGATCCCTGTTGGTGAAGGTAATCACAGAACACGCGGCATTAACAAAGCTAACGAATGGGAAAAACTTATCTAGTCGAATGATTATATATATATATATATATATAGAGAGAGAGAGAGAGAGAGAGAGAGAGATGGGCACTCAAGTTATCCGAGTTCAACATAGAATGAGAGCATCGACCGGGTGTCCACAACGTTGTCGCGGACGTATTGTCTAGGAATCCAGTAGGCAATATGAATGGATCACAAATTTCGTGCGCAGCTCTTCGAGCCCTCGCCTTAAACTCCCGAGAACAACTCATTCGAGAACAAAGGGAAGATCCTGAGTTAGGACACATCTATCGTCAGTTAGAAAATCAGGACGATGGTTCCGTTAATGCGACTGTATGCGAGGGTTGGTCCCAGGATTTCAAAATTATATACGGTCTACTCTTTTACGCGAAATATTTTACAACTCTTGGAGAACTAAGAGTGTATATTCCTAGATCGCTTCGGCGAAACAATAATGAAAGAATTTCATGATTTGCCATTAGCAGGCCATCTAGGAAAGAGGAAGACCTATTTAAAATTACGCGACACATGTTATTTTCCCTATATGAGGAAATATATATTTTAATATGTATCAACCTGTGACCGGTGTCAGAAATTGAATTACAAAAACGCGCTACCAGCTGGTCGTTTAATTCCGATAGTATCGAATTACCCCAATGAAATTGTAACGTTAGACCTATTAGGCCCCTACCCCGCATCCCGACCCGAAAGATATAGATTTTTATTAGTAATAACTCATCATTTCACTAAGTGGAGTGAGCTTATTTCTTTACGAAAAGCTTCGGCCCATGCCATAGCTAACGCCCTTTTTGATAATTATATTTCACGTTACGGAACTTCGATTTCTTTAATTAGTGATAACGGCCCCCAATTTATATCAGAGGTATTTGAACACTTAAGTCACAGGTTGGACATAAAACATATAAAAACGGTAGCATACAGGCCGCAGGCGAATTTAACGGAAAGAGTTAATCGCAATTTAGTCCAGATGATAGCCTGTTTTGTAGAAGAAAATCACGAAAACTGGGACCGATTACTTCATGAGTTCGATTTCGCACTGCACACTTCAGTGAATGAGAAAACAAATATAACTCCGGCTAAGTTATTCTTAGGCAGAAAGATTATAACACCTTTTAGTAAATTAATAAATGTTACAGAGGGTGCTGAATATGTAGGAAGAAAGATTGAGAAATTATTCGTTGAAGCAAGGCAGAATATGCGGAAACAACATAAAACTTGGGGAAAATATTATAATCGGAAAAGGAGGTAAGTTAACATCAAAGTAAATGATTTGGTGTTGGTACAAACTCATTTTATAAGTGCTGCGGGTAGGAGAGTAGTCGGAAAGTTTATGCCTAAGTTTGAACAGCCATATAGAGTGTTGGAGGTTCGGAATAACAATTTAATCATTTGGAATAAAGATAAAAGGGTTACAGTAAGTATCGACTAGGTGCGAGTGTACCGTCCACGTCAATCCGACATGATTAGTTCGGATAGTCATGTTGAGACACTATATGAAGGACAGAAGTCTAGTGATAGGTCAAGTAGATCGCAACCAGGAAAATTCAAAGGATCTAGGAAAACTTCGAGTGAGGAGAGTAACGGTCGTAAATCAAGTAAGGGTAATGCCGGATGGGAGAATTCGAGTTTGAAACGTAAAGTAGAGTCAAATGGATCAGGGGACAAGAAGAATTTAAAGAGGTGCAAAATTTGCAGAAAACGTTCTCTGCAGGGGTCCGAACATAGGAACCAGAAAAGACCAGCCCCTGAACCAAAACAGGGGATAAAAAGAGTAATTCCGTCCTCGGTTTCATCTCGAAATTATAAATATAGAAGACCTATATTTAGAATACCCCAGGGATCACAGTTCATTGCAGATCCCTCTCATCCAAGGGATTCCAGGCAGGACAAGCCACCTACAGATGGGAGCAGGCACGAAGGAAGTGGAGAATACGACAAGGCCCGGGAGACAAGGACAACTAAAAAGGGAACCAACAGGGCAGCTGAGAGGAGACCTGTCCGGTCTAAACAGGCGACAGCAGTGAGACCTTGTCTAGCTGGGGTATGTTGAATGGAGCACCTAGCCCTTCTGGAGCTTTAATCTCCTATCTGATAGTGGTGAGACTTGAATTGAAATTTTGCCCTTTTTGTTTCATGGTAATGAGGGATTTTTTTAAAGTTACTTTGAGAGAAAAGAGAAAATAAAAGTTAAAATGGAACATGCTTAAATTAAGAACGACAGTTAATCTCGTGGCTTTATCGAACTGCTCGACTCAAGAGCCGGCAGCTGTCCGTTGTGAATTTTTTAAGAAATTTATTTTAGGTTGGCTCTGTTACACGATCGTGCAACAGCGACCAGAAAAATATTAAGTTTTTCAATGTCATTACTTGTTTTCGACATGTCTTCCAGTGCCTGGAAAATTTCCGGGAACTTGGAAGTCAAGTTTTGTATCTCGTTTATGTATGTTGCGAAATTTAAGAAATTTGGTGTTGCATTATTTTCCGGTGTTTTTTCGTTGGGTGTCTGGTTTTGGGTTTCGGGGGTTTCCCCTCGTGGTGCCATCTGTTGCTCAGTTTCGTTACTACAGACTTTAGCGTAGCTAAGTTCTGTAGTGACAGGTCTGGTTTGATTTATGGTTTTAGGCTCTTCCGATTTTTTTAACTTCAATCTGGGGAATCTCGGGCATTGACGACTCGACGCCAAATGTCCGTTTTCGTTACAATTAATGCATTTTAATGCTTGTAGTCTTTCTGTTTTGGGGCAATCGTGAGTTTTGTGGCTTCCCTCGCATTTGAGACACCTAGGTGTCATTTTGCAGTTCTTGCTAGTATGATTGAAGTAATTGCAATTAAAGCACTGGGAAGCGCCCGGTCTCCTACGAAACGGGACGACTTCCACAGTGAGGTAAATTAAATTTTTTAGTTTGAAAATATCTTGGGCGTTTTCCGAACGTTTTATCTGAATCATGAACAGCGGTAGGGGAGATTTAGTTGAGAATTTACGCAATTGCGCAATCTTCTCAACTTCAACCTTGTCCGTACTACCTACGCAGCCGAGTAAGACAGCCCGAAGGATTTCCAGAGGAGTGGAGGAACATCCGAATCGAAAGTATCCCACAGAACACATCAGGGGAAGGAGCCTCAGAATGGAAGCCTTAGACGGAGATCCAGTGGATAGGAGCGAATAAAGGACAAAGAAAAATATCAGGTTGTATCGTTTCTTTCTTTTCTCCTTTCAAGCAAGTGGTCGGAAGAATTATTGCAATGAAGCAAGTCACGGGCGGATTTTTATTTTAAGAAGCCAAGCAAAAGTGGACACTACAATGAGTGTGTTTTTTCTTGATGAGAAAAATCAGCTTTTGTATTAATTTTTTTGTATAAATATGGAGAAAACATTTGTAAGAATGCATTTGTTTACTTCTAAGTATGACTTCGCTAACATGCGACAATTCCTTTGGTTGTTTGTTTTATTGTTTTTTGAAAAATGTTTGAAATTGTATGTATATAAATGTGTATATTTTATCTCACATCTGGTGACTTTGGACGCGGCGTAATTAGGTAGAGCTAAAATTAATACGAACAAGCGCAGCATGTATGGAATGGGAATGTTAAGGAACCAGATGCTTCAATTGATGTGTATGAAAATGTTATGTAAAAAATGAAGGAATCTGTATATACTATGGATGTTTGTTTTTTTTTCACACAAAGAAATTCTCATTTCAGGGTAGCTGACCCTGAGCATTGTATAGTGAACACAGAATCAAGATGCAAGTCCGAATATGTTTGTATAATATTTAAGTAGATTTATAAGTAATTAAGTAAACCACGCAGGCAGGTTTTTTACCTTTTCGCTGGTTTTTCCCTCGCCTCAAAGCCAAATGGGCGTGGTGTAGGGAAATTTAATTCTGTAAATGTTACGTCCTTTAAAGTGTAGTTTTAGGTCGTAATTTTTTTTCTTTCCCTTAAGGAAGGAGAATTTTTATAGTATCCGATTGGAAGATATATATTAAAGTCGTCGGGACTATAAATCAAGTCTAGGAATAGGTTACGTAATTTATTTTCAGGCCATTTCTGACTTTCGAATAAATCTAGTTTTCTTTTTGGAGGGAGTTGTGACGAATTTGTACGGAACGTTTCCACTAATCTTCTTAGGCGTCTTTTTGGGGAATATAAATTCGCGTTTATTTCCAATCAACTCCAAAAAGATGTATGGGATATTTAAATTAGATAAGGTATTTAAGTCGAGCGTTGCGAGATAGCAAGAGAGATGATGGAAGGCTATTGAGCTAGTAACTTTAAAAACGCTTTACTAGAAGATTCTAGGAGATTATATATATATATATATATATAGATTCGTGAAGACGTCGTGCTGCGAGACGTACCAGAAAGCTGATATTAGCCAGCGGTAAATATAATTTACGTACGCTTAAAATAAGCTTCAGTTTAATCGACTTAGTTAAAGTTAATGAAAGTTAAGAATTCGAAACGCGTGTATTTGTCGGATCTCCTATTTCGGTAGACCTTATTTGAGATTGAGCTTAATTATTAATTAATTGCATTCTTAGTAATTTAATTAAGTATAAAGGCAAATCCCTTTAAGCGACGTAACATAATATTATTATATGTTATCAGAGATTTTTTTTGAGAAAATTATAATAATAAATAAATATTATTATTATTGAAAATGGCTCTTAGTGGTTCTTTGCCTCAAATTAATCTTGGTGTTCAAGGTGAGACCCAGGGGGTCACCACAAACTGATCAATCAAAGGAAGAACCTGCTGAAAGAATGCATATTATTCATGATTGAGAAACGCAATGGACATGAAACGAAAGGAAATTTTTCAAATGCTTCCAAAAGAACTCATCAACTAAAATATGAAGCCATAAGTGTACCACAAGTTTCAGTTTGCCTTGTCAAAAAAAAACAAGAAAGAAAATTTTCAATTTGCTATTTGTTGATCCCCAAAGGTTTCAAGAGTTCGAGGCCAGTACCACTAAAGACCTACCATGTAGGGTAGAGATGCACGTTAAATCTGTCGAGAGCTGAAACGTCTTCCCTTTGGCGTGGTTTGTTAGTTAAGAGAGGCCAGCTCAAGTGACGTCCTCGTCACTTGACTATGGTTCAAAATTGCGAGGTCCGTCTCCAAAAGTCCTCGTGTAGTTGAACAGTGTGACGTTAATATTCACTCACTCTCGATCATGAAAGCGCAGTAAAACTACAATAACTTGAACAAAATATGACAGCTTTGCAGCAAATAACATTCCTGTAAGTTTAGTGAAAAGTGTCTCTGATTTGCGTCATTTATTAAGGTCTTGCACTTTTGAATCATTTTAGTTCAGTTTAATTGGATTTTTTTCTCAAATTATCAAAGAAAAATTGAAGAGTCCTTGAAAGCCGGTAAGTGTATTTTCTCTTACTTAAATTATTCACTGGAATTACGATTTTTATCCTGCACAGTAAAAATAATTATAAACAAATGATAGGAGTGACTGAGTCCCCCCCGCACTACCATTAACGTTAGTTTCGAGTGCGCGCCTGCTCCCGGGTTAAAAAATTTTGAAGTCTTCTTGCTTTAAATATTAAAAAGTAACACAATTATTCTTCATCGGAATTTTATATTCTTTTTGATTATTTAACATTAATTCTAAAGGCTAGTTATGTGAAGTTTAAAATTACAGTTCTTTTAAAACTATTTACAATATAAGCATTCATCTAAAAAAATCATTTTACATTTTTGTATACAATGTCGTGCACGCAGTTTTATTCTCCTTGCAGTTCAGCTATTACATCAAGAATAATGTTTTTTTATTTTTTTAAAAAATGAACTCGTGCGAAGAGTATAACTAATAATTTATAACTAATTTCTTAATTCTAAATTAAGAACAAGTTTAGTAATTGTTAGCGACTTCCATGGGCTTGTCTTGTAGAGCAAAGTTTTTCAAAGGAAGGTTTAATATCAGAAATTGACACTCTCAGTTATTTTTCTATATTTAGCTGAGATCTATATTTCATCTTCAAAGCATCCACCGCAGAAAATCTGGTTTAATAAAGATAGGATGTTGAAAATGGTAATAGTATAACGAAGTGCTTTTGTTTTCAGTGCAAAAAATTCATCATCCACCTCAACCCAAAATTCAAAGAACGATTTATTACAAAATTGCCTTTTAATTTTCCACTGGATGTGAAATCTATGAATATTTCTTCTTCGGCAGTTGAGAGCTCTTCTGGAATATTTTGAAATGGATCCCTAATCCACTCGTAACTTGCTACCAAGTTATCCTCATCAAGAAAATACTTTCTTAAAATTCTTTATCAACATGGCTAAATGATTTTACATGGTTTTAAAAACAACTTTCACATGTTCTTCAGATTTGCAAGTTTTAACACATAACGAACAGGGGCTTTTTTTTAATCATTTACTTCAGTAGTGGTAAATCCGAAATTTAAGTATTTTTGAGATTATTTCCTTGATTTAATTTTCGGAACCATGCTCGTCCGGGCACTTGTTGATCCTTTATTATCGTTGAATGTCCGCTTACGTGACATAAAAATGCATGTATGATTTTGTTTTTATCTACTGCCGTGAATACTTAATTACTGTGAATTACAATTAACGTGCTAATTATAAAATGTACATTCAAGTTAGATTCGATAAATATAGAAGTATCGAGGCGATCAAAAGCTGACTGGAATTTGCACGAGGAAAAGCTTTTTTACATGCTTTGCGCAGACATCCGTTAGGTTTCCCAGACTCACGCAAACGGTCCCGATAATGCCAGATGTGATGGATATGATAGAGAGCAACATAGACTAGGCTTTTTTTCTAATGACATTTGTACTTTTAGAAATGGATCTGAAGGAAATAAATCT
This sequence comes from Trichonephila clavipes, assembly GCA_019973935.1. Taxonomy (NCBI): domain Eukaryota; kingdom Metazoa; phylum Arthropoda; class Arachnida; order Araneae; family Nephilidae; genus Trichonephila; species Trichonephila clavipes. The sequence goes on from BMAU01008784.1 coordinate 437,532, forward strand.
TTAATTAAATATATCATTTTGCGATCTGTTCCAATTTAAAAATTAGAGGAAGAAAAAGAACATAATAATAAGTAAGTAATATATATTATAAATAATTTTCTTAAAATATATATATTGATTTATAAAAGTAACAAATACAAAATTTAATACTTGTACGGTATATAACTAAGATCGCACTGTAGCTTCAGCGTCAAAGTGCATTTTTTTTGCAGTAAATACATTATTGTTGTATCAGGGGGCGCGATAAAAATTTTGATTGAAAATTGGGTCGTGAGTATTGAAAGTTTAAGAAGCACTGCTTTATGAGTACAGACATGAATAATTAATTTTATAGGGCAATACTAATATCCCCTTGTTTTTTTTATTCACCTAACTAATCCATGAAATATAACATTACAAAATTTGAAGTTATCACTTCTATCGAGTGGTCATAAGCACTCTTTTTTTTTTTCAGGGTAACAATATAATTAAAAGGACTGTGGCATTTGTTGCGAATTTATAATGATTTCAACAATAGATGTATTGTTGTTTGCTTTGTTGAAATAACTAAATAAGATGATCTACAATGGTGTAGTAACAATAAAAACACGAAATAAACCTTATAAATTTCTTTTTAAATAGAAACATTATATATATATATATATATATATATATATATATATATATATATATATATATATATATATATATCCCTTTTTTTACTCATATTAATTATATTTTACTGTAACTAATATTTAAAGTCTTAGAAATCTAATTAAAATTTACATTTTTTTTATTGAAATCATGTTTATATATCAGTGTTCTGTAGAATATCATAGCTTAATGTAACACAGGTTGGAGTCCTAAATTAAAAAAGAACAAAGAATTCAAGCCAATTTAGCTTAAATAAACTTAAAATGAAATTACAACATTCATGGTAATTAAAGTAAAAAAAAACTATCCGAAAAAATGAAATAGGCTTAGCTTTGATAAAACTATCATGAACAGAATGGAGGCATATACTGAAACAAAAATTATAAAACATGAATTAATTTAAGTTAAACATAATTTAAGTAGAAAAAAGAAGAAAAAAATTTTCCAAAAGAAATCAGTCAAACCAAAATTTAACTTAGGAATTTTTAAAAGGGTAAAAAGGTCCATAGTTTCAATCAAACTACATCCAAAATATAAAAGTAGAGTTGTAAACACTCAAACCGTTTTGACAAATCTGAGAATGCAAATATTCAAAGATACCTTTATTAATGATTATTCATTCACTAGCTCAATGGCCCGACGTTGCACGGGCTTTTTCTCTACTTTTATAAATTTTCCCTTCCCTTCACAAAATCAGCACTTCCATTATTCTTTTTCGAAACCACTTTGATTTGCTTGTTTCTTTCCCCTCCGCTTAAGCCTGTGCTTTTGTAACTTAATTTCTTCTTTCCTTCGTGACACCAGCACTTTTGTGCGGGTGTGTGCGCGTACGATGTGAGTGATTGCTATAATGTCATTAAAATTCCCTTTTTTGAAATTTTTTTAACTTCTTTCCTCTTCAGTTACCCCCTGCGTTGCACGAACATTTTTGAATGTATAACATATTATCATGGAAATTCTCCTTCCATTCCAGCTGTTAGCACTTCCTCTTGTGTGTGCATGATTTCTATATTAACGTCATTACAATTCCCTTTTTCGAAATTTCTTCCACAGCTTTCCATTGTCAGACACGTTTCTTTTATCTCTCTAGAGCCCGGCATTACAGTGACTTTTTTGAGTGTAGAACTATCCCCCCCCATTATTTATAAATGATGAATTAAAAAATCTTAGATTGCTATTGAAATGTTTTTTTTCTGATCATTTGAATGTTTGATTAAACATATGTAAGCATAAAAAAACAATATACATATGTATATATATATATATGTATATATATGGTGAAAAGCCTATATTCCTAGTTTACATTCACTAAAAAACATTCAAAAACAAAAGAATACTGTCTGATAAAAATATTTTAGTATTTTATTACAATTTTGTAGTTTTTCATTCCACTGTGTTTAGTAAATCATTTAAACATGTATCTGACGAAAAAAAAGTGTATTATACAAAACTAACATATTCATTATTTTAACAATAATTATTTACTTAGAGCTTAATATAATAAAAGGGGTTTGGTATTTTCATTTAATCAATCATTCGTTATATAACAATAATTTCCTTTTCAGGTTTTGAAATAAAAAAACTGATTAAAAAAATGTTCATTGAGCAATTAGTTGTGACACAGCGTTATATTAAAAAATGACTGTAAAAGAAAAATCTCTTTTATTGATAAAGACTTATTTAATATTTAAAAATATTGTAAAATAATTAAATCAATATATAAGATATATATTACTTTTATTATATTAATTATAAAATATTTTTTCTATATTTGTGGTCTCAAATTAAATAATAATTTAACAAAAACAAATATTTCAATGTAAGTGAGAAAATTAGCTAGCTATAAAGTAAACAGAAATGAATGAATGTAAATAGAATTAAAAATTATATCAGAAAAGTAATAGCAGTAGTAAGTTTCTGCTATTGAACTATAGGGGAAATAACCTGAAATAGATAAACCGAAAGAAAAAATTAATGATAATAAACATTAACAAAATAATATCATAAATAAGAAATATTAGGAAGCCATCAACAGGAAAAAAATTAAATTAGTATTACATGAGGAATGGTGTAATACTATCTAACACATCTCCGTAATATACCTAATATAAAGTATTAGTTATAATTCAGTTATAAAAAATTAAGTTAGTATGAACTAAAGTAAAAAATCTATCTAAAATGAGTCCCTGTTGAAATAATCTAAAATCAACAACGGTACTGAATGATACAAACAATAAAACATGTTGTTAAAAAATTAATTATTCAAACAATACTTTTCCGCAATATTTCTATTAGCAATTGTAATTCTATTAAAAAGAGCACAAACAAATGAGTACATGGAATCATAAATAACTATACTGATAACTGAAATATATATATCATATATGGGAAGTATAGCACAAAAAATATGTATAGGATCCCAAAAAACTACATGAGGATAAGATTATCAGAAGAAACATTAAGCCATCAGATGTAAAATCACATCAACACTGAATTTTAAAGAAATCCAAAAGGAGATATGAGAAAATCTTTTCAATGTGCATATTTTTTCAGCTAACACTTTTTTGATCACAAATTATTGATTTATATATTGCAAGATTGTCAGAAGCAAAAGTAAGTGGAAACAAAAAAATCAGGTCAACATTGAACTTAAAGAAATCCAGAAGAAAATATGAGAAATATTGTTTCAAGGTCAGCAAATATATCATAGTTGTATCCTAGATCAGCAAATACACTGCTGCACAATTTCTAAGGACGGATAACACTATCATCCATAGCAACCACAAAATGAAAGGAAGCAAAATGTGGAAAATTAGAATAAGTGCGGGATATTAGTAAGAAAAATATGAGTATACAAATTTTTTTTCCACTTCTGTTCATCACGTGATAGCGTTCATAAGAGCTTTAAAGGTTTTGACACGTGTGGACAGTTGTTGTTTCAAGTCAAAGTTTTACAGGAAAGATTTAATAGACGAACTTAAAATTTTTGGCATGTCTTCCCGACATCACATAGATGATTTTATGCGTGGCCGAATTATTGGAAAGATCAAAGAAGGGCGAAAAAAAACAGATCTTGCCAGGGATTTCGACATCGCTCACAGCGTTGTTTCACGGCTGTGGAAGTCATTTAAAACTACTGGAATGTGTACTACACGGCACGGGGGAGGTCGTGTTAGAAGTACGACGCCTGCAGAAGACAGATATATCGTCCTATCAGCAAAAAGAAACAGGTGCACCACAGCTCAGCAGGTGGCAAATCAGTTTCTTGCTGCCTCAGGAAAGCAGATCTCCCGAAAAATTGTTGCCAGACGTTTGAGGGGAGGAGGACTATACGCACGCAGACCTGTTGTGTGTGTCCCATTGACCAGACAGCACCGTACTGCCCGTTTTCAATGGTGTCGTGAGCATCACAATTGGACTGAACAGGACTGGGCATGATTACTATTCTCAGATGAGAGTAGGTTCATTCTGTCAGCGGATTGTAGACGCCAACTGATCTGGCGCGAGAGTGGTACTGCTTATCGTCCAGAAAATATCCAGGAAAAGGACCGATATCCGACATGCAGTATAATGGTGTGGGCCGGCATCATGATCAATGGCCGCACGCGCCTACATGTGGTTGCGAATGGGACTATGACGGGACAACGATACATTGATGAAGTTCTACTTCCTCATGTTCGTCTTTTCCGTGGTGCTGTCGGTGATAAATTTTTTTATGGACGACAACGCAACATGTCATTGAACACTCGCTGTTCAGGATTGTCTAGACAGCGAGGGTATTCAACGTCTCATATGGCCAGCGCGTTCTCCAGATCTAAACCCCATTGAAAATGTGTGGGATGCTTTGGGGAGGCACGTTGCTGGTCGAAACTATCCTCCGACAAGCAAGAACACCCTCATCCGTGCACTCACAGAGGAATGGGATAAATTGCCTCAACAGCTGCTGGATAATGTTGTTCAAAGTATGGTACGACGTGTGGAATGTTGCATCATACTCCACGGTGGACATATCCCGTACTGATACCTTTCTTTAAGGTGCCTGCTGACTTTTAGATGCATTGTTCCATTTCTCCTCACGCAGATCAAATGAACCTTTTTTTTTCTTTCAGATGTTTCACAGCTTTTGTACTTTCCAGAACAATAAATGTTCTTTATTCTAATGTCTGAACAGTGTGGCAACTATATTTTATCCTACTAGGCCTCATGTCTCACTTAATGTAGTGCTACATAGCAATTTGTGATCCGTCCTTAGCATTTGTCCAGCAGTGTAGCTTTTTGTTAAAAAAAATTTCTGATTTTTTTTCATTTAAAAGAAAGATGAGATCTTATCGGTCATAGAGATCATAAAGTCATAAATAGTGACATACAAAAAAACATGGTTCCCAATATTACCTATTTGTCAATAGCAATTGTTTGAATTATGTGTAATTTTCTCCCTGTTATACTTCAAGCAATATTTTTCTACAAAGATGAAAACAATGAATTAGCTGATGAGGAAGAATAGCAAAAATCTTTATTTTCAACGACAGAAAATATTATAGCAATGTATTGATACATAAAAAAGGTATACAACGCATATGTACAATTAGCTAAAATTGTCATTGTCACATTGTCAGAAGGAACATTTAGCAATGATGCCACAAACAGTTTTGAACAACAACAAAATAACAGAAAATCTTACATACCGTAAAATCTGGTGTATAACGCCCACTTTCAGCATAAAAAGTTAAATTAAAATTTAGGGGTTCAAGATCTTTAAAAACAAAAAAAGATTAGTATAGAAAAAAATTTTGACTTCTAGAAATATCGAAATACTGTTTATTTAAAAGAAATGACACTCCTTATGAACTTAAAGAGTTGTAATTCTATATAGATGTATACTATTTTTTTCTATACCTTGGAATAATACCTCAAATAAATTACTTGAACATGCATATGCACATTCCATGTCTCTTCGTACAAAAGAGGGTGTGTGTTATATGGCGAGCATAACAAACATTAAAAAATGCAGCTCAAAAGTATAGGTGAGCATTATACGCCCGATTTTATCGTAATCTGATATTTTTCTTTGCATTGCTTTTTTAGCGTCAAATTGTTCGATATCGTCCCTTTTTTTATTCATTTCATCATTGGAATGCGAGTCTAAATAACTATGCATATCTTTCATGGTATTCAACATTGATCAGCATCTACTGATGAAGGAAGAAAAACAATTATCTTTTTTTTCAACCAAAGAAAATGTCATAGAAATATACATGCATAAAATCTTTAAAAATATATATGAAGAACACAGATTATGAAGGAAAGTTAAATCATAATGCAACACGACAAAAATTGCATTAACTCTGCATTTTAAAGTGCAAAAAAGAATTACTTTTTTGAGTATTCAAACCCATCCATAGTCTGAATTTGATGAAATTACCATAAACAGCTCAGAAAATCTTAAGACATAAATAAAAATTCGCATTAGTACTTGTATTCTTACCTATTAGCATCACTGCATTTAAATTGGCACTAGGCGAACTGTGCTATTTCCCACCAAAATCTTACAAATCTTTTTTGTTTCATATAAAAATCTTTGTTGTTTTGATATCAGGTAATGATTCGTGAGGCGCCAATTTGGTTGTGGTGACACTAATAGGTTAATACCTAAAAATCTAATTTACATCACGATATCTACAATCTTATAATCCCAATAAGTTTTGCATTGAGTTCCATTTTCTTTTTGTTATCCTAATATTATAATTGCAAAAGTTTGCATGTATGGATGTTTGTTACTCTTTCATGCAAAAACAACTGAACAGATTTTAATGAAACTTTACAATAATATAGCTTATACAATAATATAATTTTTTCTTGCTTATTGTAGTTTTAATTATATGATACCGTGACTCAAGTTTTTAAGTCAAAAAATGATTTGTGATGCTTTTTGTAAACAGAAGCTTAGATAATGCGATACTTATGTATTAGCATCACCACAGCAAAATTGGTGCCATGCGAATCACACCTTGATACCAAAGCAACAACGATTCTAACATATTTTATATAAAATCAGTCAGATTTTGGTGCGATTCATGAGGCGTCAATTTGGCTGCGGTGACGATTATACGTAAATACTGATAATAATTACTTATTCTTTAACACAAGTATCAGTTGATTATTTTAGACAAAGAAACTCATTTCTTATCTACTTTTATTCTTATGTTCAAAAATAATAATAATTTGTTACAAAAAACTTTATTGCTTTTCTTTGTTCCAACGACAAATTCTAAATCTTGCTTATTGTAACAATAAAGTTGAAAATCCTAGCTAGCAATATAACTAAAAGATAATATAGTAATAAATAAATTTTTCTGAGCAAATTTTTTTAATGATTTTATTATACACGTTTGGTAGTAACATATTGATCCTTATATCAAAATAAATATTTTTATCACTTCTGGACCATAATAATAAAATTTAATTTGCATGTTTCTTTTGTTGAATTGAAATCCGCCAAGAATGCTCCGGAGAAATTGATGTTATAAATTCCGTTTGGGTTCTTTTAGATTTAGACTTGAAATTTAGCACATATATTTATTTTACGAAGTAGCGATCCATTTAAAGTTACCTTTGTGGAAATTCACTTGATTATTGGGTTAAGCGAGCGCAAAAAATCTTCCTACTTCTGTTTTAGATATTATTAGAAATTCCTAATTCTGACCTTTTTATATCGAGAGGCGAGAGTTACAGCTATAAATATATTTTTCAATACAATCAAATTCTTAATGCTAGATATAAAAAAAATTATGAATATGTAAACAGTATTTATTTATACAACGTGAAATACACAATGAAGCGGCTGGATAATGGCTAGTTAGCTATAATTTGTACTATTTTGCAACTGATGAAACATGGAATTAGCCAATAAAAGAAGAACAATAAGCTTTTCCAGACCAAACTGTCACGCTATTAGGTTGGAAGTAGGTAAGACGTAACGCTAAAGTGTACCGATATTCAGGCAATGATTTAATTTAAAGCTTTAACTACTTTGGGGCTTACTACCTTGATATCAAAATAAGATAAATTATAGCCCAAGCACAACCCTAGATTGATAATACAAAAAAAAAACGTAAAAAAACCTTGTACGTAAAAAAAAAATTAACTTAAACCACACAATACCGGCAATTTGTTAATCCAAATTAGTTTTAATTGTCATTTCTTTCAGTTACATTTTTCTACTTTTTTGTTACAATGGAATTTTACAATAGAGGAAAAGGGTACTTACGTATCGGCGTCACCTTAGCAAAATTTGCGATATCAAAACAATAGATTTTTACGTGTTTCATATGAAAAAAAAAAAAAATCAGTCAAATTTTTGTGAAAAAAAGTGTCACTTTGGCTGCGGTGATAAAAGTACGGATGGAATGGAAGGAAATGTTGGTACTTGCGTTATATCGCACCCCAATGTGAACATTCAAAATAACTCTCCAAGTTAGCAGCTTTGATCTTCGCTTAAAATGAACTTGTGTTTCCAAATGTTTTTATTAAAGTTTAAATTTTTAAGGGATTAATTTTTAAGTTAAAATTTCCAAATTTCACTCATCGGTAACTTTTTTTAAAAAAAAAAGGTACTGCGTTAATGAATTCTTGAAAAAAGGGTTTTATTTCAGCAATAATCTGTTTTTCCATTAGTTTAATTTATTACTATATTCTCTTTTTGTTATACTGCTAGCTAGGATTTTCAACATTATTGTTACAATAAGCAAGATTTAGGCTTTGTCGTTGAATAAAGAAAAACAATAAAGTTTTTTGTAAAGCAGGTATGAAGTGAATTTCCCTGTCTTAAATAATCCACTGATATTTGTGTTGAAAAATAAGTAATTATTATCAGTACTTACGTATAATCGTCACCGCAGCCATATGGTATCAGGGTGTGATTCGCATGGCACCAATTTTGCTGTGGTGATGCTAATACATAAATACCACATTATCTAAGCTTATGTTTACAAAAAGCTAAACAAATCATTTTTTGACTTAAAACCTTGAGTCACGGTATCATATAATTAAAACTACAATAAGCAAGAAAAAAATTACAGTTTAGAAAATAAACAAACATAAAACTTTATGACACTATAATAGAAATTATAGTATTAATTTAATTCAAAACAATTCATATCCTAAGACATGGGGAATCTAATGTTATCATATTTGTGTTGCAAATCCAAAAAATGAAATTTAGAAAAGGCATTTTTTTTACGACAATTTATTCGAAAAACGAATGTAATTCCACCACAAAGAGTTAAAAAAACTACAAATAAATATATTAACAATAAAATGTGCTAAAATACCTCAAAAAACTGCTCTTAACATTAATTTTCGCAAAGTTGACTTGACACGTCTGATGACATATCTCCATTTAGCTGAAAAATCGCTTAAAAATTGAATTTTAAAAAAATCTAACGCGAATTTTGGAAAAAAACTCTTTGAGGTGTTCAGGATAACATGCCAAGTTTCAGACTTCTGGGTTTCTTAGTTATGCCGGTACAGCTGAAACACACGAACTGTTTGTTTTATTGGTATACATATATAGACGATGTTGAAAAAAATACGTGTAATTCATTAATAATTTGGTGCATCATAATTTAAATAGTTTTCAATTGATTACACAGTGAAAACTAGCTTCCAGGAAAAGGCCCTAGGTGCAACAGCTGCTGGTCAAAAGAGAATCAAATCAGAAAAACAAACAAAAATAACAGTCCAACAGCATATATAGAAAGAAAAATCGTTCAGTGTGTTCCTGTAGCGCAAAGAATAAAATTGAGCTTTTTTTGCAAGCATAATATATTTTAAAGAGGGTAGAGCTATTGCAGAACAGTGTACCCAAAATTGAAAAATAATTTTTTAATGAGTGCTCATATTGCAATTTCGCTTCACAGAAAAGAATAATTTCACAAAAACATATATATGAATGCAAAAGAGAAAATTAGCATGCTAAAAAGGTAAATAGAAATGAAAGAATGAAAATATAAGTAAGAATTATGACAGAAAAGTAATAACAGTAGTATGTTTCAGCTATGGGAACTATGAGTGAAATAATCTGAAATAGATAAATTATAAGAAAAACATATATCATAAACCATTTCCCTAAAATATTATCATAAATAACATATATTAGGAAGCCTCCAACTGGAAAAAATTAAAATTAGTACAAAATAAAATTTTAAAAAATAGATAAAATAAGCCTACATTGTAATAGGGTTATCTAAAAAAGAAAACTTAAGCTCTAATTTTGAAGGAAATTTTTAAGTATAAAAAATTTAAACATGAATAAAATATACAAATAAATATGAAGTAACCTAGAATATAGTAGAAATTATAACATTAATTAAATTACATCTTTTTTTTAAAATTACGTCAAAGGATAAAATACGTTGAATGTAAAAATGGTTTGGAATAATCAAATGGATAAAGCAAAACAAATAAGACTGTTGCTAAAACAACTAAGTAAAAATCCAATTGTTGAAGAAAAAAATAGAAAAATCGTTTAAAAATTTAATTTAAAAAAATCTAAAGCAAATTTCGAAAAAAGCTCTTCGTAGTGCACATCTTCAGGACCTAGAATAATTATGTGCCAAGTTTCATACTTCTGGGTTGCTTAGTTTGGGCTGTAGAGGTGAAACACACACGCTTAAAGTGTGTTTTATTAATATAGATGAAACGAGTATATTTTGCCACAAAGAACAAAATGAATGAATAAATACAATCTTAAATAAATGTAATGGTAGGATTGTATTTTAAGAAACTTTAAAGGAATTTTTTTAAAAAAAACCTTTATTTTGAGGTACAAATTAATTTGGCTCATTATTTTACAGTATCAAATTTTAAGAGTCTGGGGTTTTTTTTTATTTATTATTATTTTGCTACACTGGGCGAGCACACAAATTCTTTTATTATTGAAGTTTAGATTTTTCTTTTAGTTCTTTCATATTAAAAGTGCAAAATCATCAAGGGCGTGGCTACCACCGTATCAAAAATAAAGGGGCCCAAGGTAAAGGGGCCCCAACATGGTTAACCAAAAAAATCCTAAAATGTTAATGGGCTCCCAAGGAATTTTGATACAAGATCCACTCAGAAGTAGATTCTCTAATGAAACTCAATTTGCCTTTGTATTCCTACACGATACGCAACGCATTTGCTCAAGATATAATTCGTCATTTTGAAGGGCTCCAAATCTAATCTTCACGGTATCACGTTGTTACAATATATACCTTCACTGAAAAATTTCTATTATGGTTTTAATATGAGAACAGAATTACACGAGATCATATTTTTATACATTACAAGCTTACTTTTAAGTCAGAGATATGACGTATTTGAACTCATTTCTGAAACAATTGCACTTAAAAAAACGAGTAATATAAAAACAAATAATATTAAAGGGTGTTTTTTTAAAGGTATAGAACTTTAAATTGCAATAAAACAACGATGTATTATTCGATTGACATGAAATTTTTTTATTCGAAAGATAATATTGTGGCATTACATTTTAAATATGATTTCTGGCATATGACTACCACGGCTGGCTCGAATGTAGTCCAAACTGGATGTCCAATTTTCGATGACTTTTTCCAACATTTGTGGCCGTATATCGACAATAACACGGCGAATGTTCTCTTCCAAATGGTCAAGCGTTTGTGGCTTATCCGCATAGACCAATGACTTTACATAGCCACACAGAAATAGTCTAGCGGTGTTAAATCACAAGATCTTGGAGGCCAATTCACAGGTCCAAAACGTGAAATTAGGCGGTCACCAAACGTGTCTTTCAATAAATCGATTGTGGTACGAGCTGTGTGACATGTTGCGCCGTCTTGTTGGAACCACAGCTCTTGGACATCATGATTGTTCAATTTAGGAATGAAAAAGTTAGTAATCATGACTCTATACCGATCATCATTGACTGAAACGTTGCGGCCTTCATCGTTTTTGAAGAAGGATTCCACCAGCCCATAAAGCGCAACAAACAGTCAGTTTTTCTGGATGTAACGGTGTTTCGACATACACTTGTGGATTAGCTTCACTCCAAATGCGGCAGTTTTGTTTGTTGACGTAGCCATTCAACCAGAAGTGCGCTTCATCGCTAAACAAAATTAGCTTATGAAAATTCCTCACAGAACCATTATTTTCGAAATAAAATTGCACAATTTGAAAACGTTGTTCAGGCGTGAGTCTATTCATGATGAATTGCCAAACCAAACTGAGAATAAATCACTTGACAGCTGTTAAATCGGTCGCCATCTTGGAATGTAATGCCAACTTAAACTTCTATACCTGGAAAAAAACACTCTTTATAAAAAAAAATTTTAATCAATTCCTACTTAGATCAACAAAGAAAAATTTTATTTTAGCTACTTTTTATTAAATAGTTACAATTAATACACTGCTGGACAATTGCTAAGGACGGATCACAAATTGCTATGTAGCATAACATTAAGCGAGACATGAGGCCTAGTAGGATAAAATATAGTTGCCACTCTGTTCAGACATTAGAATAAAGAATATTTATTGTTCTGGAAAGTACAAAAGCTGTGAAACATCTGAAAGAAAAAAAAATTTTCATCTGATCTGCGTACGGAGAAATGAAACAATGCATCTAAAAGTCAGCAGGCACCTTAAAGAAAGGTATCAGTACGGGATATGTCCACCATGGAGTGTGATGCAACATTCCACACGTCGTACCATACTTTGCACAACATTATCCAGCAGCTGTTGAGGCAATTTATCCCATTCCTCTGTGAGTGCACGGATGAGGGTGTTCTTGTTTGTCGGAGGATAGTTTCGACCAGCAACTTGCCTCCCCAAAGCATCCCACACATTTTCAATGGGGTTTAGATCTGGAGAATGCGCTGGCCATACGAGACGTTGAATACCCTCGCTGTCTAGACAATCCTGAACAGCGAGTGTTCAATGACATGTTGCGTTGTCGTCCATAAAAACGAATTTATCACCGACAGCACCACGGAAAAGACGAACATGAGGAAGTAGAACTTCATCAATGTATCGGTGGCCCGTCATAGTCCCATTCGCAACCACATGTAGGCGCGTGCGGCCATTGATCATGATGCCGGCCCACACCATTATACTGCATGTGGGATATGGATCCTTTTCCTGGATATTTTCTGGACGATAAGTAGTACCACTCTCGCGCCAGATCAGTTGGCGTCTACAATCCGCTGACAGACTGAACCTACTCTCATCTGAGAATAGTACGCATTCCCAGTCCTGTTTTCAAATTGTGATGCTCACGACACCATTGCAAACGGGCAGTACGGTGCTGTCTGGTCAATAGGACACACACAACAGGTCTGCGTGCGTATAGTCCTCCTCCTCTCAAACGTCTGGCAACAGTTTTTCGGGAGATCTGCTTTCCTGAGGCAGCAAGAAACTGATTTGCCACCTGCTGAGCTGTGGTGCGCCTGTTCCTTTTTGCTGATAGGACGATATATCTGTCTTCTGCAGGCGTCGTACTTCTAACAGGACCTCCCCCGTGCCGTCTACTACACATTCCAGTAGTTTTAAATGACTTCCACAGCTGTGAAACAACGCTGTGAGCGATGTCGAACTCCCTGGCAACATCTATTATTTTTCGCCCTTCTTCGATCTTTCCAATAATTCGGCCACGCATAAAATCATCTATGTGATGTCGGGAAGACATGCCAAAAATTTTAAGTTCGTCTATTAAATCTTTCCTGTAAAACTTTGACTTGAAACAACAACTGTCCACACGCGTCAAAACCTTTAAAGCTCTTATGAACGCTATCACGTGATGAACAGACGTGGAAAAAAAATTTGCATACTCATACTTCTTCTTACTAATATCCCGCACTTATTCTAATTTTCCACATTTTGCTTCCTTTCATTTTGTGGTTGCTATAGATGATAGTGTTATCCGTCCTTAGCAATTGTCCAGCAGTGTATAAATGTGTATATCAGTGGTTCTGAAACTTTAACTACTGGCGACCCAATTTTCAATCGTGTTTTTCATCACGCCCCCTCCCCCAAAATAATAATGCATTAAATGCAATAATAATGCATTTGGGGGGAGGGGGTGCTAAAGCTACAATACGATCATAATTATAAACCGTACAAATTAACAAGATAAGTATTAAGTTTTGTATATGTTACTTTTGAGTAATATATATTTTTTATTTTTTTACTTTTAAGTTCGATTCACTATAAAAGCGTGTTTTTTTAATTTGTTTTTAAACTGCAATTTATTTTATAATTATTTTTACTATACACGATAAAAATCCCGATTCCAGTGAATAATTTAATTAAGAGAAAATATACTTACCTACTTTCAAGGACTTTTCAATTTTTTTCTTTGATTTTTTGAGAAAAAAATCCAATAAAACTAATGAAAATGTTCCAAATCTGCATGCCCTTAATAAAGGACATAAAGCATGTTCAAAGAAAATATTTTTGAACAAAAGTGGTCACGCAGGGAACTCGATCAAAACTAGTAACTTGATTGTAGAAAAAACGTTTGAAACTCCCCCCCCCCCAAAAAAGAGGGCGAAATGTGATAAATTCATTTTAGTTTCCATTAAGACTGTCTTATTGGAAAATACTCTGTTAAAGTTATTGGTAACAAATAAACAGTTTTCCAAGAATTAACGATTTCGTGAACATCAGATGACTCTGCGCATCGCGAGACCGATTCCGTGTTAAAAGTGTTATTCAATAAAACATATGGATATTAGTTCTAAAAAAGAATTGCGTAAAATGTTTTCCGTTGTGCATTGTATGTTTGCCAAATAATCCTTCAAAGTACTCAATACGCTTATCCATATATCATATAACTCATTCACATGGAAAAAAAGCAACAGAAAAATATTATTTACAACTTTCCTAAAAGAAAAACAGATGGAGTGAAACATACCAGTTGAAGTAAGTTTGAAGATCAAATACATGATATTCAAAAGTAGCATTTTAGGGGTTAAAAGAAACGTAATAAAAAAAATGTGTGTGTGTATTACCGTACACACGTAAAAAGTGAAACTTGTGTATGACATTTTTCGAAAAAAGATCTACTATTTACAACTTTTCAGAAATTGGTTAAATAAAGCTAAATTAGATATAGTTTAAGCAAACGGCTTTATGAATTTCGAACAAATTTCTTTACAAATTCATCATGAGCCAGATGATGACGATGAAAATCCGTGTAACCCAGATGATTATTTTCATTCTCTAATTGTTGAATTTTGTCTCAACCAAGTTTAGACTTTGGCTTGTGCGTTTTTGGATTTTAGCCTTGTTTCGGGCTCTATACTCTTGCGCACGCTCTGCGCGTCTGAACGTTTTCGATTAACTCTCTATTGGAGTTTCCTTTTTTTATTCGAGCTCCATACTCTTGCGTTCGCTCTGCATCTGTTTTTGGATAACCACGGTGGGGATTGAAGAAAGATCACTTGTTGCCTGGAATTCCTTCACACGGACATTGTTTGTAGTAGCGATTGATGCATTGAGTTGTGAGCAAGGACGATGATGGACATCAATTTGTACAATAACTGCATTAGAAGATTCATCAGAATTTTTGGATTCTGCCATCGTTGAATCTAAAAAACGTGACGCGTAACAGAAAAAAAAATTAGTAAATCAATTTACAAAAAATATATAACATATTAAAGTATTTATATTTCATGACAATTAATTGATGTTTACTAAATTAACAGTCGTATTAATTAATAATTGCTAGTTTTAATGAAATTATATACATTTACAGATAATTACAATCAAAAACTGAGGCTAACCTTAAATAATTTTCAAAAAAAAAATAATAAATACCAAAATCACACCCCCGTGTTGGATGTATTAGGAAAAAAGGATATAATTACTTTTGTTAAAAATCCACTGGAATTAGAATTAAAATAAATCCTTTGATTTTGCTGATCACTTTAGTAATGAAATATTATTTATTACGTCACTACACTGAGTTTTAGAAATAAACAAGGCGAGCAACAGAAACACGTGACTTGACCCTCTCACGGATATGGGGTAAAATGATTTTGGATTTCAAGGTTTTTAATTAATATATTTTTAATTAAACACAATATCTTTAATAATTATAGCCTATGTATTATTCTGATGTATAAGCTACATTATTGTAAAGTTTCATTAAAATCCATTCTCAGTTGCTTAAATAGTATAGAACGGCATTTTTAAAAATGCAAAGAGAGAGGAAAAAAAAACTTTGGTTCTTCAAAGTGTAAAGGGAAAAAATATTGAAAATTAAATAATTAAAAAGTACTCACATTTCAGTCGAACTGCCTTTTGACAATTTAATATGCAGAGTATTTCATTTTGTAACATAAGCAGATGTACAAATTCGAAAATGAAGCCAAAAACTCAGTCGAATAAAACACGTTGCTGTTTATTTATTCTATTGTCATGTGATTATGACGTCAAGTGTATCGAGTCCACTCTATTTCGTTTCTGAGAGAGTCGCCACTAATGCGCATGCGCGAAAAATCCTCTTGGGAATTTTCACACATGTATAAAATCGCGTTTTTTTATTAAAGTTTTTATTTTTTTAAAGGCTTAATTTTTAAGATAATGCTTTCAAACTGCACACATCAATTACAAACAAGAGTAATATTTAAACAAAAAATATAACAGAAATACTGTTTTATTAGATTATCGTTAAAAAGTTTGAAAAATGAAAAACACAAAAAGTTTTTGAAAATCTATAATTTTTAATCAATTTTTTCAGTCTTTGTACAGTATAAGGATAATAAAATTCTACACTCGAGCAAAAAGTTTCGTGAGATTATTTTAGGAAACATTCACGTTATTAAATATTTAATTAAAATTTTGAGTAGTGTTTGAAAAATCGTGAAAAAAAAGTTTTAAACATTTTATTCTTTAAATTACTGATTATAAGAGAAAGGCATGAATTTTTTTAGTGTAGAATATCAATTCATTAACACGAAAAACACTTCTTGCGCAATGATTTAGAAATCATTGTCATAAAAATGTATCAATTTTTACACCTTTTTGAGAAAATCATAAAAAATAGAAAATAGCATTATTTTGTAAAAAACATACAGAATCATGGCGAAATGAATGGTCTTTCCAATTCTGCAATTATATTTTGTCTGAAATGAAAGGGAAGGATAGGATGCAATTTTTAAAAATGGGAAAACGTACTACTTCGTACGGATAGACCGTAAGAGTATCAAGGTAAATATGGCGCATCACAGAAAAACGTGACGCGTAACAGAAAAACGTGATGGAAAATTTTTCCCATACGGCGATAAAGAAGTTTCACTTCAAAAAATCTCTCATCGTGTGATTACAGTAAAGCAAACAAAATATCTTTTTTTATTTGGTTATAGGATCAAAGATAGCTAATGAACGTTTGAAGTGGAATGTTTTATTTTTGATGATCCCAGATGATATATATGAATTATATCAGTGCAAATGTACATTTTTTATTAAGTCAGAGAAAGCATTTTTCTTTTCTTCATTCCAAAAAATTATTTTTTTAAACCTTTTATTTTCAATATGCTCGCGCCCCCCTTGCAGGAATACCGCGCCCCTCCCAGGGAGCAAGCCCCACAGTTTGAGAAACACTGGTGTATATACATATGCCAGAACATTAAGGGATAATTAATTTTTATTCATTATATCATTAAAGTATCGTATTGTCATCCAAAACAATCGTGTATATAAAATTTCAGTTCAACTGAATGCTTTAAAACATGAGAAAAAATCTTTTAAAGTTTGTCCCAAGTCGCTAAAAATTAAACCAACGCGGCTGTATCAGTAATTCTTTAAATAATTAGTTTCAGTCAATTAATTTCAATTAATTACAATTAAATTATCGTATTTTTATCCAAAACAATAGTGTACAGAAAATTTCAGCTCAAGTGAGCGCTTAAAATGTGAGAAAAAATTTCTGTTCAAGTTTTGAAACAAGTAGCTAAAAATGAAGCCAACGTGGCTGTGTTTGTAATTCTTTCCATAATTTGTTTTAATCAATACATTTTTATTAATTATAATTAAATTACTGTATTGTCATCCAAAATAATCATGTATATAAAATTTCAGCTTAATTGAGCGCTTTAAAATGTATTTTATTAACGATTGAAAATTCACCAAAGATAAGTAAATAAATATATAGAGTGTGAGCTAATAGTAGGAATTGAAAAAAATTTAAAAATCCAATTCCTATTTATGTCAACAAAGAAAAATTTTGTTAAAGTTACTTTTTATTAAATAGTTACAATTAATATAAATATGTATATACAGAATCATCATATTAAATAGCAAAATAGAAAGCGATTTTCTATTCTATATATGTTGTTGGACTATTATTTTTGTTTGTTACTATTTATTCATTCATAAATCATATTGCCAGAAATTAGACCATCCCAGGAAGGATTCAAACCTACCACCTTTGGATTAGAAGTCAATTGCGCTACAGGGACACAACGAGCGATTTTCCTTTTTATATATGAAGTTGGACTATTATTTTCGTTTGCTACTATTTATTCATCAATTTATTTTAACTAATGAATCAATATTTGAAAAAACTGTATTTACATCAAGTGTCATCCTCTACAGGTTTTAAAAAAGGTATTTGAACTTGTGTAGATAAATAGAAAGTATTTTATTTACGATTGAAAATTTGGACAAGATATATATATATATATATATATATATATATATATGTATATACTAGCTCAGTACTCCGCAACATTTTTATCGCTGCGGGCCGGTCAAGATTTGATAATTTTACTGCGGCCCGCTGAGGGTGGGACACTTTGACTGTTTATGTTTTAGATTATTTTGATTTAAAGTTTTAGTTTAGTTACAATTAAATATGCATTCAGAATAAAATATAGTTACACCAAAAATGAATAAAAATGATTTAACGTGGAATATAAAGTAATTTCAGTGGAAAGTTGCACAAATCCAAGAGAAATGCACTACTTTAAATAGAATGGCAATAGTTTAATGTCCTTTAGGCGGTCCGGCACCATTTGATCCACGGACCGGAGGTTGCGGAACCACTGTACTAGCTGACTCGGCCACGCGTTGCTGTGGCTTTGTTTTAATACGTTGGTTTAATATTATTCTCAGCTATTCAATGCAGTCAAATTTATTTTGCGACTACAATTTCGGAGAGTTGAATTTAAGCATATAAAACAACATAATTTTTTTAATTTTGCATTTATTCATCTCTTATGTGAGTATAGTAAAATGCATGAATTTTTGACGAAGTTGTTAGTAACAACATATGAAGATTTAATTTTATAAATGATGTTAATAGCGTTGATTTTTAGCAATTTTTAATATTATTTTTATGATTTTAAATAATGACAAATAATTTTTGTATAATTGATTGCTAATCGGTGTAAAATATTTTTTTGTAACTTGTCTTTTGCTTACGCAAATAGATTTAAGGTGTCCGAATACATTCGGAACCGTGATTTTAAAAAGGCACATTAATAGATAATTTTCATGATATTTAGTGTCACTTAGATTAGAATATATGTATAAAATTGTTTTAAGGACATTTTGACAAAAAAAAATTATTTAAATACAATATTTCGGCGAAAAATTAACTTAGAATAACCCTTTTTCAAAATGTTCTCCTTTTGTGAAAAATGGTTCTATTATAATAATATTTTGCCTGTATATAGCTCAGACCACTGTACAGAGGCTCAACTATGATTTTTGAAAAAATCACATTATTTTCAGAGTTACAACCATTTGAAATAATTTTCGAGTTTTTTTTCTTAAAATTTCTCCCCTCTGTTGTCGTAAAACATAAATAAACCCACTTCTAAGATATATATTCCAAAAATTCAAATTTCAAAAAAATAAGGATTTTTCACAAAAGGAGAATATTTTGAAAATTGGTCATTCCATGTTCATTTTTTGTCAAATACTGTACTTAAATAATTTTTTATTGTGATGCTATTCTTAAAATAATTTTCATACATTTTCTAATCTAAGTAACATTAAATATGATAAATATTATCCATTTATACACTTTTGCAAAATTATGGTTCCGAACGTAGTCGGATACATTAATGGTTTCTTCATACGTAATCATGCAACATTTATGTGCCAGTGGGATAAACATGGGTTTTCTAAGTCCAAGCCCCAAATTCACATTGTTTGGCTTTGAGATTTAATTATGGTCATAGCGAATGCCTATCCAATTGGAAATATTGAATCCTTTCGAATGGTATTGCAGATTCTGACGGTATCAATGGAATACGTGGCAACACGTCGATTTCTCCTTTAAACTTTCCAATCAAAATGGTTGCTTCAAGAAGATTCCCGATCCAAACGTGTACCGTTACATAATCTAGGTGTGTTTAAGTTACGCAGAAGAATAACCAGTGAACCAGTCTTCAACCGAAGATTGTGAGGTGATATTCTAAATATATCCAGGGAATTTAAAAATACAGTTTAGTTTTCATCAACAATTGTGTCAGTTAATTTAAAAGGAATTAGATCACTTGGCAGCACCTGTGGTCTGAAAATTTATTTCGTCACCTTTAACACTTTTTTCCTACCCAAGTAACATGATTACAGAGCCAGTCATTATCTACTTATTTATATCCGGGAAGACGCTCTCAATCAGTTCCTTTTTTGTCTGAACAACAGCATAAAAATTGCCTAATAATTTGATACATTTTGTATGTTTATGCAGTTCTACTTCACCTTTTAAAATATCCAGCAGTTGGTTAGAAAATATTTGCGCCGATTGATCATCTTGCAATTGAACTCGCGTGTTTATGGTCATTTGAAGTCTTTTAACGCTTCGCCATGAAAATGATTGTTTTAAACTTATGCAAATCTAGTGAGCAAAAGTAGAGCGAGGAATGATTTAAAATGCCAGACGGAAATACTAGTCTGAAACAGTACAGCAACTTCGAATATTTTCTCGTTGCCGTTTAATTCTTACAAATTCTGTGTAAAGCTTCAAGGGGGAGTGTTTATATGGGCCAGAGAACACTAATTGCAGATTATGATTGAACTCCTTTGCAATACCGTAGCCAATCCGTTCTTTTTTAAATATTACATATTGCGTTAGGTTTCTCATGAATGTCTAAGGACAGCTGGAATGTTAAATGTGCATGGGTCCACCCTTTAACAAAGTAACAGTAATGCCTGAAGATGCAATTGCCAATGCAATTTTCTGTTGGTCGTATTTTCATAAGTCTGAGCCTGAAAGTTTAGTAGCTATAGGGAATAGAAATACGGACGTGTGACTCAAACGCAAAATGATTTGAGATCTCATTTCACAATATCCAGAAAAATTAATGTAGTTTCTGAAATCCGAATCCAGATTCTTGTTCCCCCTCCCAATATGCAATTAATGGCCACTTTTGGCGCCCTTGCTCCTGCAAGCTCCGTTCCTGAAGGGACCGGCAAATCCTCTGGCATTATCTGGTAAAGTTACTGGAATTTCTAAAGTCCGATTTCAGATTCTTGTTCCCCACCCAGAATAACTCCGGGAGCGCACTTTGCACACTCCAAGAATTTTAAGGTATGCCCCTGCCAAGATTAATTTAAAATACTGTTTTCTGGCATTATTTAACACGAGAATTTCTAAAATTGGAAAATTGGTCGTCTCAAAATATATCAGGGACCCACTTTTTGCGTCCCTACGTTTGCAAATTAGACTGACGCCGCTGTCCGATAAAATTTTACGGTCATCCGGTATTATTCGACAGAGTTACCAGAATACCTAAAATCTGATTTCAGATTCTCCTTTTCCACTCCGAAACACACACAGGACTGAATTTTGGCACCCTAACGCTTGCAAATTCAGCCGCTGGAGGGAATGAAAATTCGTGAGTGGGACTCGAAAGCGAATCCATTCCACCTAATTTCGGCAATATCCTGCAAACTTATGAGAGTTTCTGAAACCTGATTTAAGATTCTCGTTTCACATCTCTAGACGTAACCGAAAACTATTTTTGGCACCCCTGAGCCTGCAAGTTCAGTCACTGAAAAGGGGAATTAGGATCGACCGGCATTATCAGGCAAAGTTACGGGAATTTCTAATATCCGATTTCGGATTCTCGTTCACCATTTCGAAAAGGATTAGAAAGGTACTTTTCCTGCTTCAAGACTGTTGAGGAAAGCTTCTGTCATGTCCACGTAATAAACAGTCGTCCAGATATATCTGGCAAATTTGCGACAATTTCTCATAATACATATCAGATTCAAATTGCCCGTCTCAAAATATGCCAGGGATCAAATTTTCGCACTCCAAGGCGTTTAAAATAAGCCCCTGTGTGTGTGTGTGTGTGTGACAAAGTGTTTCTAAAACACTGTTGTCCGGCATTATTCGGCAACGTTGTGACAATTTCTCTTATCGGATATCAGATTCAAATTAAAATTGCAAAATAAGCTAGAGAGAAAGTTTTCGCGCTCCAAGGCTTTTACGGTAAGCCCTGCCAGAGTTTGTCTAAAAATGGTCATCCAGCATTATCCGACAAAAAGTTGCGACAATTTCTTATATCGGATATCAGCTTCAGATTGCCCGTTTCCAAATACGCAAGGGACCAAGTTTTCACGCTCCATGGCTGTTACGGTAAGGCCCAGCCAGGAAGTGTCTAAAATGAGGTCAACCGGCATTGTCCGGCAAAGTTACGGGTATTTTGGAGATTCTATTCGAAATTCCGATTCCTCGCTCCGAATTATATCAGGCACTGACTTTCTATGCACCTTGGTCCACAAAATCCGCTTCCGCAGGCACATACGCATTACGAAATTTTGCGAATTTTCTCGTTTCCCGGATTCTACACATTTCCGGCAATACAAAAACAATGACGTCAAAAATTTAGATAAAAATTATCCTATATTTTAAGTTACAGTTACAGTTAATATTTGTGTGCGGGATATGGAGCGACAAAGGCTATTATCCCATTGTAGACTAACAGGTATTAACCTGTTAAATTATATTAAATATTTCATCTTCTGAATAAAAAATTTGAACGATAATCTGTTTGATATAGCTTTTTCCAATAGTTCTTTGAAAGTGGTATTGCAATGAAATTCAATTTTGAGAAATGATTTTAGATGATTTCGAGGGTCAGTGTATCTATTGCAGCTTAATAAAATATGATCCAAGTCATTTATACAATTACAAGATCTACAGATTGCATTATCAGATAAATTAAATTTGTGAAGAAGCCCTGGAGTGATGATCATTTTGCTAAAGATTCGAGTGCAAGGAATTTCTTCTCTTCTATTATTGGTCCACTTAGAGTGAGTGAGTGAGTTAATATTAACGTCGCACTGTTCAGCTACACGAGGGCTTTTGGCGACGGACCACGTAATTTTGAACCATGGACAAGTGACGTGGACAACACCTGAGCTGGCACCCCCTCTCCTAACTACCACACCACACCAACGGGAGGACGTTTCAGCTCTCGACAGATTTAACGTGCATCGCTGCCCTACACGGCGGGTCTTTAGTGGTACTGGGATCGAACTCATGACATGCCTGCCATGGTTAGATACCTTAACCACTGGGTTACCGCAGCCCCAGGTCCACTTAGAGATGATGCTAATACTTGGAATATTGCCCAAATTTTCAAAATATTTGCTTAAAAAAATTATCGTTTGCTTTTTTAAATCTTTCCTGGTATATTTTTTATTGATGTCTTCTGAGGCAATCCATTCGATATAAACGTCAGACTCTGTGACAGATCTTAGAGATAATCCGCCTGCTCATTCCATAGTATGTTAGAGTGTCCTGGAGTCCAAAGTAAAATCAACTGATTGGTATACTTTGATTGCATGTAGATCTTGCAAGCTAGTCTGTGAATAACACTATGTGACGTGATTGAATAATTTTGGAGAGCATAGAGAACAGAGAGACTATCAGATAATATTAGAAGATTTTTATTTGAAACTGCCAGATCATCTATAGCTTGGCAAATAGCCAAAGCCTCTGCAGTAAAAATAGAGCTATTATGATTAATTCTATAAGCAAATGAGAGATTTTCTGTAACACCTGCAGTAGATGTTATATATTAATTTTTAGAGGCATCAGTAGCTATTATATAGAAATCCTGAAAACCATGCTTAATTGTTTCATCAAATAAACCCCTTATAGTTTGAATTGGTAAATTTTTATCCTGAAACTTGAAGTTATTGACATAATTTTACATGGTAGAACTGAAAAAGATATTATTCTGGGGATTGTGATAATATATGATTATAATCAGCATTTAAAGTATACACTATTCTATCAATATTATTTTTATCTTCTTTCATAATTTTTAGATTAAGAGAACCAGGGTTATTACTAAATAAAGGGGAAAATGTTTTTTATTGGATATTTGAGAGAGGAAAAATTTATTTGCCAGTCTTCTGATTTTGTCTGAGATGATTTCTTGTCCAGCCAATTTCATGAGTACAATATTTGGAGTGCATTGTGGAAGACCTAGTGCAATTCGGAGAGCTTTGGTTTGTATAACATTAAAAGGTTTTAATTGATGGTCAGACCATTTATTTATTATGTGACATGTGTAAAAAAAAGTACTACAAATGCTATTATTGATTAGCTGGATAAGATTTTCAGCTCTCGGACCATAATGCTTGTAAGCCATGCCTTTGAGAGCATTGATCTTTTTCAGTGCTTTATTTTTCAGTTGTTGCATAATATAGGTATTTTGATTTCGTTTAGAGAAATATACTCCCAAATATTTAATAGAAGATTGCCATGGAAGAGGGGTCCCAGCTAATAATATATTAGGAAATGAGTGGATCCTTTTGTTCGAGAGTTCAGCAATAGTGCTTTTATCTGGGCTTAAGCTTTATTTCCAATATTTACACCATTGGTTGATTCTTTCTAAAGTATTTTGTAATTTATGACGAACAGAGAGAGAGAGAGAGTATCAAGTGATTGGTGTGAGCAATAGATAAATATCTCATCCGCATAAATTGAACATTCGACTCCAGTTTCTAATGTTTCAAAAAAGTCATACATATAAATGGTGTAGAAAATCGGAGACAATACACTGCCTTGGGGGAGACCTTTGAGGATTGTTTTTTCTGATGAGAGACATCCTCTCTATCGAATTTGCAGCGATCTATATGACAAAAATTCATGTAACCAAAGCGTTATTTTCCCTGTAATGCCCATCTGTAAACATTTGTAGATGAGACCATCTATATATACTAAATCATAAGCACTTTTTATATCTAAGCTAATCCCCACAAACTATTTCTTATCCAACTTTGCGTCTGTTATTGCTTTGTATATTATATATGTTACTGTTCTGTTATCTTTAAAAGGGACAAATCCATAATGTTGTTGATAAAGTTTTCGTTCTGTCTTGTCCTTGCAGGGTTTGGGAGTTGGAAGAATTATAGCATGCTTCCATGCTTTTGGGACAATTGAGTTATCAAATATTTGCTGAAAGAATTTTAAAATTATCGAACCTTCACTATGGTTCAGT
This sequence comes from Trichonephila clavipes, assembly GCA_019973935.1. NCBI lineage: Eukaryota > Metazoa > Arthropoda > Arachnida > Araneae > Nephilidae > Trichonephila > Trichonephila clavipes. The sequence continues at coordinate 462,650 of BMAU01008784.1, forward strand.
AGTTTCAGAAATTTAGCCGGGATCTGGTCTGCACCTGGAGTAGTGTTCTTAGCAGATTTTGTTGCTTTATTCAATTCAGATATATGGAGGTGATTGTTAATTAAACTATTATCTTGGGCAAAATAATCCAAAGGAAGTGCTTCATGATTAATATTATTGGATGTAAAATTCTCTGCAAAGAATTCTGCTTAAGTCTGTGGATTATATATGATTCTATTATGTATTTGAAGAAAATTCAGTGCTGTGTGACTCAGGATTATTTTTCATTGAAAGTTTTTTGAGAATACTATAAAAGATTCTCGGGTTAAAAATGTTATTACAGATTGTATCCCAGTACGCTTTTTTTTTTGCCTTTTTAATACTGAATCGGAGCCGGCTTGAATATTGTTTATATCGGATCCCCAATTTTTCTTTTGGAGAGATTTCTCGAATGGCTTTCTTCCGGAAGCATTTCTTTAGTTTATACAGGTTGTGGCATATGGTATTTCACCAAGGAGGGAAGGATTTATTAGAGATTTTTATCTTTTGAGTATTATTTGAAATTATCTTAGCAATATTGTCAGAGAGATTGTGATCATCTATCCCAAAGGCCATTAATTTTACTTGTTCTGTTGCTGAGCGCCAATCTACTTTATTGATGGTACGTTTAATCGGGTTATGAAAATTAAAATCTGTGATAACTGCGCAATGATCACTGTTGTAGGAACTGTCTGAAACAAAAGTATTACTGTATCCAATGAGATTTGAAGAGCAAAGGGTAAAATACAGAAGAGCACCGGAGCCAACATTGCTTCTATGGATAGAAACATAAGTATTTAGAAGAATAAAATTTGAGTTTGTTAGCCATTCCACAAAAATTTCGCTGTATGGAGAAGTATGATTGGAGTCCCCCATAGGATGATGTAAATTAAAATCACCAAATATGAATACTAGATCCGATAAGGATTCAAGAAAGGAATTAAGTAATGTGATATTGAGACCTCGAGATGCATATAAATTTATAAGATGAAAAGAAGTATTATTAATTACAATTTGTAATATTAAAAGTTCGTATTCTGATAGCTGCGTATTATGAAAGGAAATTTGTCTGGCAGATATGTTAGCGGGAACTGCTATCAGCAGTCCTCCTCCTGGTCTGTCAATTCTGTCTTTTCTGAAAATTACTTTTTCTGGGATTTGAAAATGATCTTTAGGTTTTAAAAAAGTTTCTTGAAAAATCCAGATGTCTGATTGTGAAAAGGGAGGAATATTTAACCAAATTAAAATTGTATCTCGGGGACCGGAGATTATTGAATTGAGTATTGATATTAATTGAGTTTTTTTATGGTTTTGGATTTTAATTGCAGTTTTGTATTATTTGGAAATAAGTTTATGGTCAGATAATGGTATTGTTAAATTTTATGTTTTGTGTACGCGTAGTTGTTTTAGCTTTGAGTTTGGTTTTGGTGAAGAGGAGACTTTTGATTTAGTATTGTTTCAGTTTTAGATATTGAGTTTGATAATTTTTTTTTGGTTTGAAAATGTTGATGATAAAGTGTGAATTTTTTTTGTTTTATTAATTGTTGAAGGAGTTAGATAAGTTTGAGTTAAGGATTTTGTGGAATATTTGAGAAAGTTATTCGAAGGAGATAGATAAATTTTAATTTGATGAATTTGTTGAATAATTGGGAAAGTTTTTTTTTATGGAGATAGATAAGCTTGCGTCCGAAAGTATGTGGTAAATTCGAGAGTTTTTTTTATATGGAAATGGAAAATTGAGTTGTAATAATTATACGGTATATTTGAGAAAGTTGTTTTGATGTAGAGAAGGTAATTTTGAGTTAAGGATTTTGGGCAATGGAAAATTGAGTTGTAATAATTATACGGTATACTTGAGAAAGTTGTTTTGATGTAGAGAAGGTAATTTTGAGTTAAGGATTTTGGCCGATTTCGAGTAAATAAGTTGAATTAATGATTGTGTGGTATATTTAAGAATGTTTTGAGATGAATCTAGGAAAGTTCGAGTTGAGGATTATGTGAGATTTTGTGTCAATAAGTTGATGGGCATAGATGGGTTTTAGTTAATGGTATTGTGGAGAGAAGTCGATTAATTATTTTGAAGTTGCAGATAAGTTTAGTTAGTGTTATTGAGGTACAGGATATGAATGATCTGAGGTAAAGGCATTTTTGAATGATTGAGGAATCATTTTAAGGTTACTGAGAATTTTGGGTTAATGTTATAGAATGATATTTGAGTAATTAATTCGATGATTATCGATGAATTGAGTTAGAGGTATTGTTGAAAATAGAGGATCTTTGCTTTTTTTTTAGTATATTGGTTGCGAGTATAGTGAAACATTGTGATGAGTTTTTTTTTAATTATTTGGAATTGATACATTGTATTATATGGAATGTTCAAAAGTTATGTTGATTAGTGAAGTGATATTTTTTGGGGGGAATTATGTTTAATTATGTGTAGCACTTGTAATAATTTTTTTTGCTTTTTTTTGTTTTAGTTAAAATTACTGTATGTGTCGCATGGGTTGCATTATCGATTTTATGTTTATAATTTTTTTTTCTGAAATTTTCAACTGCATTTGCGATTTCTGGAATTCATTTCTCAATATGGAAATTCACATGTATTTGAATGTAGAAGAAATTTTTTTTCTCTCAAAATTTTTTTAAAAGTATTAATCGATATAGTTTTTTTTTCATAATCGGATTTGCATGGGTTTTTTTTGTCTTAATTGTACATTCTGTCTCTGGTGTTGACGGTGGCTATAGCAATCGTCATATCGCAAAGGATAGTATGTTCTGTTTTTTTTCCTTCTGCCTTTGTAAACATTGGGGATGCATCCTGATTAAATGCACTCATAGTTTGCAATTCTAAATTTAATCGCATTAATTTTTTTTTATTAATTTCAATTGTAACCAATGTGCTTGTAGTGAATTTTTTAAATTTCTTAGGCTATTAAGCATTCTTAGAGGTTATAAAATTTTTTTTGCCGTGTACACTATTCGCTTCAATTTATAGATTTTAATTTGCAAATCTGAATTTAATTACATTAATTTTTTTTAATTTTCAATTGTCACCAATGCTTGTAGTGAATTTTTTTAAATTTCTTAGGCTATTAAGCATTCTCGGAGAATTTTTTTTTTTTTTTTTCTTCACCTACGCACTATTCGCTTGAATTTCTAATTTTTTATTTTATAATAATTTTTTTAACCTTACAAGAGATTGTAATCGTTGCTCTTAGTGAACCATTGTAATTTCTTATGCTTTGATCATTGTTGAAGGTTAAAATAATAAATTTTTTTGGTGGTCTGATACATGCACATCATATTAGTCGTGTCAAGATTTCGATGTTATACGGTTATGAGGTGTGTTTCTTTGTGCCACGTTTGTATTGATTATATATGTTTTCGCTTTTACTTATTTCTTATCACAAAGTATTTTGTTCGATGCTCGTATGTGTGGTTATTGTGGGTATCGAAGTTGTTATATATGCAATTTTGAATCTACTATGCGTTACTCGTCTTATTCTTTTTATGATTTAGTGGCACATGATTCTTTGTGATTATTCGATTATTTCTATTTGTTATTTTATATATGTTGTCCTTGTGAATTGTTTGGTGACCCATGTCTCATCTCATTCGATAATTATTTGTTCGGAACATGAATTTAATTGTAGTTGTTAGTAGTTGAATTTTTTCTTCTTTTTCTCTCTCCTCTCGCAACGTTTAAGGAATTAGGATTAACATGCAGTTATCTTGTTGGTTGTTTTTTGTGTGTGTGTGCAAATTTTTTGTTTAATAATTTTTTTTTAGCCAATGCTTCTTGAATTTTTTTTACGTTTGAGTGATTGGTGGACGAGATGAGGACCTCGGGTATCTGAAAGCCCTGTGGAAGAGTGGGAAATTTTGTTCTCCCTATTTTATATACTCTACTGATGCTGGCTCTCCTACGAGAGTGTTTGTGTTTTCTCTCTCTCTTTCAGGACATCAAGCCATGGTTGTTTCAGGTGCATTGGGTCTAGTTTGCATCACGGGATGAACCCCTGCGAGAGTCAGATCTTCGGATGTACCCCTTGCACCACGAGAAGAACCCCTAAAAAATTCAAACAGCACCGGGTTACTACTACAAGGCCGAGGAACTGTTACGCTAAAGTTTCACCAAGATTAGGACGCTCCAGACATCGTTTTTCTTGTTTTTCTCCCTTCGAGACGTGGACAGCCATTCGTGACCAGGAGTCCGTGAGTGCCTGTTGAAAGGAAGGCGAGTCTGTTGGAACTGCTGATATATATTTTTTTGCACTTCAATATGGACATTTTCCTCAATGAATTTTTCTTGTGTTGGAACTGCGCTGACGCTATTGCATTTTGTATTTACATTTACTACAATGAATTTTTTGTGTTTCTTTATTTCTAGTTTTGTTAATCTGAAAGAGGGGAGGAGTGATGGGAGGCCGCCGGTCCCCGAGATACAATTTTAATTTTTGCATTTGCCCTGTTTACAGGAAATAGGGATTACACAGGAATGTGGGTGCGCCCAGGTTCAACGGACCTTATGGCCGGCAAGGTTGTGTTCTTGCGCGAACTGTTGAGTCCAATCAGGGTGGTAGATTTGACGGTAATGAATCCGTAGCAAATTCTTTTCGAAGTGGTGCGGTCAGCTTTAAAAAGCACGTACACGCCATTTCTCGTGGCCTTTTCCCTCTTACGTCTGCCAGAAAAACCTCCCGTCTGGAAAGCGAACTCCCTGCCCGGGGTCAACCCCTCGTCCACTCCTTTCCTCTCAGATAAGTACCACCCTTGTAAATTTTAACGTTGTTTTCAGTATGTTAATCAATAAATATAAGTGTTTACCACTATATGATCGGACTATTAATTTAGTGTACAGTAATTTGTCTATAGAAGATTAGTGTTTAATTTTAACTTAAGTCATGATGCGATGTGTAATTAGGAATCTGGGTTCAAAGATATAAAATTTAAACAAAAGTCAAATAAGCGTCACATCACTTGTTTTTTATACTTCTACAATTCCATTGCAGAAAACGCATAAGGTTTAAAAGAAAAACTAATAGATATAAAAAAAAATTTCCTCCGCTTGAGAAAATGAAAAACAATTAATTATAGATAAGTCATCTATTTTAAAGGAAAATAAAAATTCACGATTAAGATTTCAATTTTGATTTTCAAAGTTATCCAATATCGATGTTGTCATATGAATTGTCCTTATCGTGAGACAAACTTGGAACAGCTATATCAAACTTTTGTTGCGGTAAATTTGCCTTTTTTTTCCTGTTGGGTGAGGATGGTTGTTTGCGTATTTCTATGATATTAACCAAGTGTTTAGCCATAGATTCCAGCATAGTTTGGACAGAGTTCATGATGGCTGTATTTTGCTTTTCTAAAGCTGTTTGAAATTTTGCTACAATATTTTCTAGTTTTTTTTCAAATTTTTGCATGTTGGGCACTGGGGCTGCTGTTTTTAATACTGTAGAATAATTTGCAGTGTGTGTTTCTTTGAATTTACGCCGTGCCTCTCCCGAAGTTAGGTGATGGTTACGATGATGGTGAATTCCAGTATCTTTTATTCTTTGATAAAATTTGGACAATTGAGGGAATTTGCTGGATGATCTCCTTTACAATTTATGCAATTTATACACTGTGTTCAGCGTGGGATTCTCCACAGTTAAGGGGACTTGGTACCCCTAAAATCCCAAACCTATAATTTTTTTCATTTAATCTTATTCTTTGCATCATTATCTTTCGATTGATATATCACTTGTGCATGTCGGAAAGTTAGAAGTTGAATAAAACTTCATTTGAAAACAAATTAGGTGATTCAGCCGCGCCCCCTTTTTAGAAAAAAAAGCTAAAAGAAGCGTTTTGATAAAAAAAATCCTAATTTATAAAGAGAAATAATAACATCAAAAAAAGAATGTGCGATATATAAAGCAGAATATTTCCAAAGCAATGCATATAATTACTTTTTCTTCTTTGTGAAATGTGTGCATGTAAAATTTTTAAATTAAGGCATTTTATATTAAAAATTTTATAATTTCAGTTCTTATTCCTGATATATTTTCATACAAATGTACTACTTTAATATTATAAGAAAAAAACGGATACAATTTCTGTCGTGACAGAAAAAAAAAATTTTTTAACGTTTTTCTTGAATTTTCTTGTGCAATTAGTACTCTCTAAAAGTTGATCATTTATAAAAATGTGTGGGTTGAAAAAATATGAAAATGCAATTATTTTAAAGAAAAACGTATAACTAATATCTTAAAGTGGTATTTTAAGTTTAATTAAGCTTATAATAATTATTTTTTCAGAATTATAAACTTTAAACTGGTTTTTCTCAGTTTGTGTTTTTCGAAACCTTAGTGCCTTCAAAACGCTACTCCTTCGACAATTATTTACCAATCACTTCCATTTTTTTCCTGCGTGTTAAAAGTAAAGTATGTAATAAAATTAAGGATCCGTTTTTCTATAAACTGAATAAGTTTTTTTTAAAAAATAAAATGTAAGACATGTTGGCTTTTTCATTGATTTTTAGCCTGTATATCAACATTTTATTTTTTTCTCGAAAACGAATAAAGTTATGCTAAAATCGATCCCTAAAAATGTTGAGAACATCCATAAGAATTTTATAAAAAAATTTCAGGTCAAAAAATTAATTTTTACCAAAGGAGTAGGATTTTAAAATTCTCCCAATTTTCTTCAAAAAATTTAAATTTTTAAAATTGTGTAAATAATATATGAAAATTTTCATCTGGTATCATTTTCTTGAATAGAAACATCGTATAAAATGCTAAAATATAATTTTAAAATACGTAAATAAAGAAATTTGCTCAAAGGGTGCCAAGAGTCCCCTTAATGCATCTTATAGGGCTAGAACAGAAGCGGGATAAGGGAGTGTAACTAAAGCATTTACTGCATTGCCGGGCTTTATCTATGAATAATTGTATTCTATGATTAACCCTCTAACTGGATACCTTCCTCCTGAAAAGTTATTCCGAAAGCGTTTAACTCTTATTTTGCGATTCCCTTCAAAAATGCAACAGACTTCTTTCCTTTCCCCCTTTTAAAAATTGGGAGGTCGAACGGGGACAATTTTACGACCCAGTTCGGTCCCTTTGTAAAGTAAGAACCAAGAGATCAATCGTTTACAGCTAGCTGTTAAGTTGTCTTGGGCAATCTTCTTTGAAAGCGTAGTGGAATTCGCGGTGTTTCTTTCTCCTATATGTTCAGTCACAGTAAAATAAACAAAATGAAAGGTAAAAAAAGAGGAAAAAATGAAATAAATAGTATGTTAGAATTTGAAAAATAATTATATTTTCTTCAAAGAAAATTTATTTTTTTCTGTCATTTTTAAAAATTATATATATATATATATATATATATATATATATATATATATATATATATATATATATATATATATATATATATATATATATTTGGTATTGCGATTTGAACCAAAAAAAAGCATCCTGTATTCATTTTAGAATATGAGAGTAAGAAAACGCGCTCACTTTCCTGTTTTTTTAAAAAAGTAATGAGGTAAAAAGAGCAAAGGCCCTATCTCATTTTTAAACAATAACACAATAAATATTACATGCGATGATTATATTTATGAAATAAAACCGATCTTTCTCTATTCAGTTATATTTTTAATTTAAAATAGCATAAAAAAGGATTTCAATACTTTTAATTTATTTTAATTAAAATCATATAAAAGATATTTTTATGTTAACTGAATATTTTTCGGAAAAAATTTAAATTTTCCTTCCTAGTGTTCTCTTTTTCGAACATCTTGTATTAAATAAAAATTCCTTTTCTACATCGGCATTTGTGATGGACATAACACACATTCAGTCAATAATTTTTAATTTTAATGGGGGATATACTTCTTCAAATGCGCATGACAGTACTTCTAACCATTTTCTACTCAAGTTAAATTTCTTATCTTTCTGTTTCTTTTATTACAAGGAAAAATATCACACATCAATAACTACATTTTCACACAATTCAGTCATTACAAATTCTATTGTGAGAAAAATTCTCCCTAATTAATTTTGTCTTTCAAAACAGTACACTTAAAACAATTTTTTTCAGTGAAGTTAACCGACAGTTCCACAATGTATTCATACCAAATTTTAAAAACAAATTTAACACTTGAAAATGTATCCTGTATTAAATTTTTCAGTATACACACAAATATTTCCTGCTGTAGGGAAGATATAGTATGAGATGTGGTGTGCGGTTGTGAAAGAATGTTTTCGTACGTGTAGACTATTTTTGAAAATTTAAATATCACTGAAGCTGATCATATAACTGCAAATGAGCCTTATTTTAATGTGTGCTGGTATCAAAGTAAAACACTTTACAATATTAAACAGCCTATGGAATTATACTCAATATCAAACTATTCGCAAAATGTGTGTGTGTGGCTTACAACTTCTATTCAAATTGTAAAGAAACTGAAATATAAATATATCTTACTACAGTCAAAAATATTCATAATATGTAAGTATCCTATTTCTCCACTTATTTCTGTACATTTTAAAAACTGTAGCTGAATGCAATTTTTTATATTTATAAACGAGGCATAACAGCTCACACACTCGTAAAAATGTCTTTATCATTTTTAAATATACTACTATAAAACGTATATATGGATTGTAAGATCAGTTGTAAAATCCTAAAAGCTTTTAGAGGAGCTAAAAACATGTAATTTTGATTTGATGAAATTTTTAATATAATACACAAATATACATGTTATTAAGCAAATACATTTGAAAAATCAAACTTCCTTCTGAAATAAACGTAATTGAAAGAACAATGTTTAATTGCAAATGAGTGGAAATACATGTTTATCTAAGGGGTATCCCCAAAGTGAGGTAATCCTCAAACTTAAAACTCAAACTCAGAGGCACAACAATCCATGAGAGCCAGGAACTACTGTGCCCATCATAATACACGTGACCATTGGACGCTGAGGTGCATGAACAGATGTCCCGATTTGGTGGTCTGTCTGAAGAGAGACCTTCAGTGTTTAAGACCCGAAGCAAGCTTGGTACTCATTTATCGACCCAATGTAGCGGGGATGAAAGGCAGAGTCGACCTTGCGCAGCCTGTTAATAGAACCCCAGACCTGTGGTGTGGAAGCACTATGCACTACTACTCGATCCTATTCGGTGAAAAATAAAATTTAATGTTAGAATCTTATATAAATCCCTAATGAATGAGGGAGTCCAAACTTTTTTTTTCGTGTAAACTGTTTAGACGGAAATGGTTAATTATGAACATTTCACAAGTTGCATAAATTAAAATTAACCGTTATAGTTTACATAAATTTTTTAGGGTGCAAAAGGTGTATTTCGGCTGCACGAATTAATTTTAAAAGGAATACGGTTACGAAAAAGTAGTACAAATCTATCTAAAGTAGGGTTGGTTACCTTACATATTGTCAAAAACAACAATGTATTGGAAGCCAATTCCACAATTCGTTGTTATAAAAATGTATGGAAAATTACAAGATTTATTTTTGCATTTGTAATTTATATATATATAATTTTTCCTGGGAACTTTAAAAGCTAGAGCGGCATCCATCAAAAAACCGCGGTTCTCTCTCTGTTTTTCCAGATCGCCCCTGACTAAGTCGGCTCTGCCATAGTAAGTGAAAATGCCTTATTTTGTTTGTCAAAATTATTTTATAGCAGACTGCATTTTTCATGTATTTTAGATGGTCGTTTTATATTTTCTACATCAATATTTTAATGTCTGAATTTAAAATTACATAAAATTCTTGACATTCGCATCAATGACCATTATAATTTTATTAGTATATGAATGTGTCATCCCACGATTACATGACTGTTATTAACATATTATTTTAACCATTTAATTAATATTAAGTATAACACATAACGCACACAAATTTTCTGAACTTTAAAATAAATATTTCGAAAACTACTTCAGATATACTCAAGATTTTTCATTCCTACCCTTTAGCTTCTCAGTTTTGCTTCTATGTAAAACTTTATTGTATATTCCTCTGTTTTTTTAGTATATTTTTTGCTCTTAGCATGCATTTTTCAACTGAATTGTATGAAATCTTCAAAATATATTAAAAAATACCAAAGAAGCTATATAATATAAAATTTGAAATTTATATTATACTCAAAGAGTTGCTAGAACTTATAGTAAATAATTTTTAACTTTGCGATACATTTTTTCTTTCGAAATTTCAAATGGAATTTCTAACAAAATTTCTAGCTTTATACGGTCGAGATTTCAAAAAATATCCAGATTTTAATTACCTATTCAGTTAGCCTTGAAAAAAAGATAAATGTTGAGGTATTTTGCATAAAAAGATATTTTTGAAGAATAATTCGAATGTTTTTGAATAGCTCGAATTTAAAATTGATTTTTATGTTTATTTATATGCATAAATGTCTACTGTAAATGTTTCCGTATATTTTTGATTACCATCTATTCAAACATTCAAGTTATAAAAAAATGTGGGAAAATCTTCATTCATGTTGTCTTTGATGTAAACTGAAGTTCAAGCACTTAAAATTCAAATATAATTCGGTGTATTTTAACAATATATAACTAGGCACTGTACGTAAACTTCCCTGAACACTAGGGCTTTGAAATCTATAAAAAAATTAATAAATCTTATAATTAGTTCTTTTTATTATTATTTTTATCAAAGTGTAAGAAAATGTTTCAAATTATTTGATGAAGTTTAAATTTATTCATTTTTAGTGGTTGGAAAGTTGAAAAGATTTTAAATTTTAAAGTGTTTGGTGTTTTATTATTTTTTTTTTGGGGGGCATCTTATAATGAAATAATCATGTTTCAAAAACTGAAAGCATTGATTAAGATACAAAATATGAAGCGAAAGAATATACTTTAAAAAATATAATTTGTCTAACTATATAAAATAGCAGATTGCCCTGACACGCCCCAACTTGTTACAGTTTGAAATTAATATGAAACCAAAAGGGAATTGTAACATATTTTACTTATGCGTTGGGACTTTTGAAAACTTTTAAAATACAAGCTAGCAAACAAATACTTCTTGGGTTCTAAAGAAATTTCTCCCCGATGTTTTAGGATTGCCCCAGGGTCAAAACACGGGGTTCCCTGCGAGCCATAAAACTCCTGCTGTGTTGCTTCCTCCGTCCCTCATTATCTTTCAAGATGTCAAACCTTAAAAGGGGGAAAGGATTTCAGAAAAGTGCGGGTTATCTGCTTTTGAAAACGTTACTTGAAGGCAGAAAAATCAGTGCAGTCCATTTTCGAAGCATCTTTACACTAACGGAATTTTCCGTGCTATCCGGTTAGAGGGTTAAAGAACCATAGCTTTACGCATTCTGGTGTATTTATACCAAGCATTGTAATTAAAACTTTTGATGCCTCTTTACGACTGTTGGGTCTGACGAATCTTCTAATTTCAACAATATCAAGATCATTTGAGTTTTTTAATTCTATTGCCACGTCTGCCAGGTGTACATTAGTTGGAATATCAAAAAGCAGAAATCGTGAAGTGAATCCTTCCCATATTATGTTGGCCTTTACTGGAGTGTTTAAGATTTGGTCAATAGCTGTTATTTGAATAGCGAATACAGGATCCGAGGTGCTGATTTTTATTTTTCCACTTCTAGTGAAATACATATGCGTTATATTGTCATGCCTAGGAATTTTGTTTTTTAGTTCGGCATGTATTAGATTCGAGTTCAATTTAGGGATGCTACCTGCTTTTTCTGTATGTTCAAGTAAAATTGTAATATCATTAAATTTTTTATTACCAGTTCGCAAAATTAGGTCTTGGGCAGTTTGGACTTTTCTATAATATTTATAGTCTGCAGGTTCCGTCATATTTTCTAATGCTAAGTAGTTTGAATCATTTGAGTCTATAACCCGGAATGAGGAGTGAATCAGCTTGAGTCCTCGTTAGAAAAAATAAATATGAAAAATGAAATTGGTAAACTTACCAAAGTTCAGATAAAAGGAAAGAAAAATTCAAACCCTCTTCCTGCCGCACAGTTGTAATGAACGATTGGAAAAACAGATATCGTAAAATAAATAAAAAATTCCGAAGTTCAGCAATACCACGTATATCAACACATCGACCACCTCCAATCTTCAACTTCATATTTTAAATTGGACGAAATGACACATTATGCGAAATTATGTCAGAATCGGTTGAGTAGTTTCGGAGTCCATCGCGGATAAACACTGTGTCACGTAATTTTTGTTTATAAAGATATAGGGAGATAGTGAACTAATAGTAGGAATTGAAAGAACAGTACATATTAGTCATTTTTAAATACTTCATTTTTAACACAGTGTAAAATAATCTGCTCTTGATTTCTTTCTTCCAACTTTGGTCGATCGTCCCGTGCCACTGCGATAATTGGCTGGCCAAAGCCCAAATAAAAAAAAAAAAGATCGGACATTGGCCTGTAAGTTTACAGTAACGTTGGACAAAACGCCAATTGGCCAGTTAATTCGCGAACAGGCAGATTTCAGGCTCTTTGGCAGTAACATATACATAAAAATTTTATGTATATGTTAAATAAATTTTAAAATGAAAAACTTTAAAATCCCGGTATTTAAAAAGTTCTAAAAAGAATCGGCAGGCCGCAGCTTACGTACTAGCTGACCACATGCGGCCCGTGTGTTTGACATCCCTGATTGAAAGGAAGATTATGAAAACTTGACTCTCGTCCTCAACAAAATAAAATATGCCGTCCACGTCTTGTACCATTTACGGTGATTTGAAAGTTATGTTTCTTGATCAACAAGACAAATGTACAAAGTTTCCAAGGTTTATTTGTGAGTGTGGCTGAGTAAGTGAATATTAACATCGCATTGTGTGTATGTGTTCAGCTACACGAGGGCTTTTGGCGCCGTAATTTTGAATCATGGTCAAGTGACGAGGATGACACCTGAACTGGCAACCTCTCTCCTAATTACCACACCACGCCAAAGGGAGGACGTTTGAGCTCTCGACAGATTTAACGTGCATCGCTCCCCTACATGGCGGGTTTTCAGTGGTGCACGGCTCGAACTCATGGCACGCCAGCCACTAGTCCGCTAAATTGACCACTGGGTTACTGCAGTCACTTGCGGTTGGGGCAGCCGTGATAATACAGATCGTTTGCACATTATGTAAACTATTTGGTAATTAATTTAATCGTTTGCGTTTTGAGATAAAACTTTGGCAACTTCAAAATAATCATCCACTAAGGTTTTCTTTTCATTGGAATGTAAAATAAAATATTTATTTTAAAAATGGCTCCTATATATAAAAATGATATATGGCTCAAAGGTTACGCAATTACGTTTTCCAAGGAGAAATATTCGTATCAACAAATTTAAAAGTGGTGTAAAAATTTCGGTTATTGGATTACAATCAAAGGTTTTTATAATATATTAAATTTGAAAGGGAAAAGGCCTCTAGCAGAAAGTAAAAATGAAAACATGGCCATGAAACCCCATCTTCAGACTGTTCGAGCGCAGGCAAGTATCCAGACAGTGAAGTCTCTGATCCTGAAAGAAAATGCGCCAACTCAAAGATTCATTGCATCGAAACGAGGAATGTCTTCCGTAAATAAAATCATTTGTAAGGATTTAAATTGAAATCAGATACCTTAAGCTCGTCTCCTTTTTTAAAACATATTACTGAAAGAAAAGAAAATTGAAGAAAATTATGTAAAAGCTGCTGAAAAATGTAAATTTGCGGTAACAATCGATAAGGTATGGGCATATTTAAGTGACAGTAGTAAAAGATCAATTTTCTTTTGCTCAACTAATGGGAATGATTGTACGAAATAACTTTGTCAATGCACAGTAAAGTTCCTAAAGGGATTCATGATAATTACAGCATTTTCTAACAGCGGCAAATTAAAATCAAAAAGGTCTCAAGAAAATTCAAATTCCTTCTTCCACTATCAGCAGAATATTTTAGAACCAATTTTTCAAGAAGAAATTTCAACACTTTTTATAGAAATGACTGATAAATTTGAGCTGTGTATGGACAAAAACTCTAGTCCCACGTCTAAGTCAACTGTCACTTATTTGGCAAAGAAAGAATCAGAAATACAGGAATAAAGTGAATCTTATTTGATGAAATACATGTAAAATCACCCCACGTTTCTGAAATGAAAAATTTTGTGCTCCAGGTTTATTAAAACAAGCCTTAGTAAAAAGGCATCCAAGAACACTAATCAGACTTTTGAAAGCGATTGAAGAGGAATGGAGTAAAATTTGCATGAGTAGTAAGAATAAGTTTACTTTCGTAAAAAATTCGTGCTAGAACCATTGTTAAGGTTGTTTTCGGCAAATGTTAAAGCATAGGACCCAAATCCGGAATATTTCATCAGATATAAAAGTACTCAAACATTAATATAATAAATATATTCTGGCTTCACTATCCTGTAGAGAATCACTCATGTTATCATACTACTCATTTTTATCCCAATTGACACATATTTTCATTTATAAAATGTGTTCCGCATTTTTCATCCTATACCATAATGCTAAATGATCTATTCCTTTACATGTTCAGGGCCGGCGCTAGGGGTGGGCAAGCTGGGCCCCTGCCCGGGGCGGCAACCTTAGGAGGTGGCAAATTGGCTGTAAAATTAATTAGTTTATGAAGAAAATAAACCAATATTACACACACCGAGGGGTTCTAAGAATCAAAATAAAAATTCGAAGAAAAAAATTAAAAGTATATATGCAAAATATTCACGTTTTTTATGGTGTCCTGGAGTTTTTAATTTTTTTAACGAGTATTCATTAGTATTTAAAGCCGTATTTCCCAACGCTGGTTTCATGGGGGAAGGATGCGACAAAGAAGAATTTCGGCATCCAATTCCTTCTCTTTCAACTAATTTCGTACAATTCTTGCTGCTTTGTATGCGTGAATACGGGTACTATTAAAAGAGATAGATTTTGGCAGAGATTAGTCTCAACAAAAGTGATAAAAAGCACGGTCAAGTTTTATGAATGAAAAGAGGGGCAGAATGACCCTGAGAAAAAGATCCTTTTTCGAAGAAAACAGAGGGAATCTTGAGTCAATTTGACTTCCGAGCTAATTCTTTTAGCTTCTTGTGCTCATGCAGACAAAACAAAGTCGGACGACAAAGAAGGTAACAATATTTTCATTTTTAAATTCTCTTTTAGAATTAGATAAAAAGCAAAACATTAATGAGCTTTTGAGTACATTCATTAATTATTTACCATTCATAAGGAATCCTAACAGCAATAGCTCGAAATTGAAATACAACGTAGTTATATTTATTATAATGATTTTGTATTGTAATCGTAACATATTGTGATAATTTTGTTTAGTAATAAATGAACTAGTCTATAATTGCTAAATATTTAATTCATATTGCTTCAAACTGTTAATAGAATTTTCAAAGGGAAAAAAAAGTTAATTTTACTTATATAGATACTTTTTTTCTATTTATTGAATGTAACATGTGAAATAAACATATAAATTTTCTAATCTATTCTAAGACTGTTAAGGTACCCATTATTTTGTAAGATAAAATTTTAAAAACTTCAATTTTTTTTTTGCATGTTATTGCCATTTTAAGAGGAATTTGCACGATACCTTTTTAATGAAGATCTTTTTCACGAGTCATTCCCAAATTGGTCTATATAGACCTCCAGGGGTCTATGATAACCTCCAAGGGGTTCACGTCAGCAAAAAAAAAACAATTAGGGGGTCAATGAGGAGTAAGTGGGGATCTATGTGATATTAACTCTTAAACTAGATCATGACTTTAATTTTAAAAGATAACTTAATTAAGTGGAAACCAAATTTTACTTATTTAGCAGATTTATTTACTAAATTTTATGAGGTTAATTTGACCGTACAAGGTGACAGCATATTTTTTTTTAAAACAGGAACCATTTTAGCGTTTCTTTCTAGAGTTAAATTAAAGAAGTATAATACTGGAAGTCCGGAATTTTCTCAAATTAACCCAGACAATCCGTCAGCACGTTTTAACCTACGTTCAACATTTAACTGCCTTTTATTCAGATCTTGAAACCAGGTTTGAGAATTCTTTGACTATGGTAGTACCACAGTAGGCAATGAATTTATATGGTCATATTGAAAAAAAGTCACATGACAACTGGAACTGATCCTGATATCATCAATGAAGATTTTAAAGTTTAGAAACGGATGCCAGCAATTTTGGCTTTAAAAAGGCAAACCTGTTAGTTGTCCCGAATTATGGAAAATAGTGAAGAAGTTTTTAATTATTTTTCCTAATAAGAAGGAGTTTCAGCGTAGTTGCCAAACTCCAAAACAAAACAAGAAACTGAGAAACTGAACACTACTAACAGAGGAGATTTAAGGTTAAACCTGACAAGATTGATACTAAATGTTGAAAGTTTGTCATTGTAGTTCCAGATTCATCCCTCTCGTTAAACTCAATTGTGTGTTGTTTGATTGTTTTATTTAACAGTTATTTTATACATTAATTAACTCTTAATTTAATTTATTAACATATGCTTTTTAACTTTAACTCTATACTTCATTAGTTATAAATTGAATTCCTTTAAAGTACTAGTAGTAGTACTAGCTATCAAAAAGACATTTAAGTTGATACATTTGCAAAAATTCAATAATTAAGCAGGGGTCTACCCCACACCGAAGAACATGGCAAGGGGTCTATGAGACAAAAAAGTTTGGGAACCTCTGTTTTACACGGACAATTTGAAGGAATATTTAATGCAGTCTAATAATTAATTATGTGAGTAATTAATTATATATTACGTATATAATTTTAATCACGTGTATAATTATGTATATAATTAATTATATATATTACGTATATAATTTTAATCACGTGTATAATTATGTATATAATTAATTATAAAAATACATAAAAAATTGTATAATATCTTTAAAATATTGTAAAACATTCTGTATGCTACTAATAAAATTCCTCAAAATGCATATTTCGAAAAATTTAAAAATTGAGTAAATAAATTATCTGCAGTTTAATATGAAGAATTTTTAAGAAAATATTTAAAAGGTTGAGATTTTAAACCAAAAAAAAATACTAATATTTTTAAAAAATACAAACATTTAATGCAAAAACATTCTTTACATAAATTGCAAAATTTCAGGTGTGAATTTTAAATTTCAAAAGATAATTATTAAATAAATAATTAATTTTAATATATAGTGATATCAAAATAACATAGAACTGGCAGCCCTAATAAGCAAACAACAATGACTTTAAGCCTAAATAACTTCCAAAGCATTTTTAAAATTAAGTTTCAATCTTATTAAAATATGTTTTACTTGTGTTATTAATACATAAAGGCTTTAAATCTCAATCGTTTAATTGCAACGAATACAAATATAAAATAATTGGAATTCCTATTTCAATATATCAAAAAAGTTTCAGAACATAATCACTCATCCAATACATAAACGAGAGGCTCTTAATCAGCGTTCCGTAGAACAATAGTGCACTAAAAATTAAAAAGTTGGTGGTTTCAGTTTGCAATAGTTTTTATATATTTACTGTATCATTTACTATTATATATCTCAAAAATCCTTTAAAATGTATTTTTGGTGATTGTGAAAAGGTTTAAAAGCGTTAGTATGTATATTTAAGAAAAAAATCTAATAATAATAGGTTCCAATCTATAGCAATATATAAAATATTTAAAAAAGGCAACAAAAGGATGTCAAAATTATATGACAGAAATAAAAAGCAACAGAAAAAGGATTTAATTAAAGTTTTATTGTGTTACAGAACAATAATTCATGTGAAAGAATATAGATACTATACTTTTCTTGCTTGTATGTGTTCCTACTATAAAACTATTTAATTAAAGTGAAAGCAAAATGTGCATCACAGAAATAAAAATAGGATGAACACAATTTATAAAGTAGATCGTGATTTCAAACAAAATCGCTGGAAAGCCGAATAGATGCATTCAAACCACTAAGATATATGCGATGCTTTACTTGCTGTTTGTTCGGAGATTGACAACTCTATAAAGGCGGCTTCTGGATTATTAAGGTATGTTAAACAAGTTAAGTCAGTGATACTCAACCTGCGGCCCGCAGGTCTTTTCTGAGTGGCCCGGTCATAGCCCATTGCACTAAGAAATTCAATGTTAGAGAACAATGTGCTAAAAATTAAGCAAGGAATTCTTTTAATCAAGCAATTAAATAAATCGATTTTGTAATCTGTTTTCTTAATAGTAGAATGCAAGGAAGAGATTGATAAAAGGAAATAGAAATTACCCCATAACAATAAAATGTCATAAAAATAAATGTTTGTGTGTGCGTGTTTGATAGAAAAGTTAATAGAGTATTAACATAAAAGCCAAAAATTAGTTTTACAAATTTTGTCAAAGTTGCTTTGGTCTTATAATGTGTCTTTTCCATTATCCGCAAGTTGCAGCATGCATGAAATAACTATCATGTGTATGCGACCCGCGTAAAATACCTATCATCTCTTTGCAGCCTGGCGGTAACAAAGGTTGAGTACCCCTGATTTAAGCTCTTATGCTGCATTGTAATTTAGTACAAAATCTCTTAAATTGTATGAATCCTATAAGTAAGCTCTTGAAGATAAAAGACTATGATTTACCATCTGCTATTGAGCTCTTGAAAAGTTGTAAAGATTTCTTCAAGGATCTTAGATCGGACACAGCCTTTAATGAAATGCTATGCGATGCTTGAGAACTCGCCAACGAAACTGACATACCGGCTAATTTTGAGTTTCCCAAGCCACTTCATAGAGTTCGAGTGAGTGAATACTAACGTCACACTGTTCAGCTGCACGAGGGTTTTTGGCGACGGACCACGTAATTTTGAACCATGGTGAAGTGTCGTGGACGACACCTGAGCTAGAATCCCCCTCTCCTAACTATCACGCCACACCAGCGGGAGGACGTTTCAGCTCTAGACAAATTTAACGTGCCATAGAGTTCGAAGAAGGAATGTTAATTTCGACTATGAAGCCCGAAGTGATCCGATAGACGATCCTACTTTGAAATGTAAGGCACGGTTTTATTTTTTCACATTAGATAAAGCTATCAATGCACTTGAATCCAGGTTTGATTTGATCAGTACCCACAGCACAGCTATTTCCAATTTATATACAATATTTGTGATTTAAAATATACTCCTTAAAATGACGAACTAAAGTATTGTAAAGATCTAGAAACAGTATTAACTGATGGGAATTCACCAGATATAAACGCTCTGGACCTGGAAGACGAGGTAGTAGCGGTTTTGTGTGTGGCTTTGCTAAATAAAAAAGGAAGTCATATCGAGATTTTAGAATTCAGATCGAACCTGGATTTTGCTCCAAATCTCGGTATAGTTTTATGGATATTACTTACTCTCCCAACAAGTGTGGCAAGTGGAGAAAGGAGTTTCTATAAATTAAAATTAATTAAAAAAAGTTTTTACGCTCCACTACTACCGATGATCGACTAAACGGCGTAACAACAATAGCCATTGAACATGAACTGGCTGAAGAAATTAATGTTAAAGAAATTATAAAAAAAACCCTCAGAATTAAAAGTGAGAAAGAAACACTTTTAAGTTTATAACTCTCGTTTTAAATGTATTTTTAATATGTAATTAAGTTTTAATATTCAGTGGTTCTATAATTTGTTTTAGTATTTTTTTAATACCTGTATTTTATACACTGCTGGACAATTGCTAAGGACGGATAACACTATCATCCATAGAAACCACAAAATGAAAGGAAGCAAAATGTGGAAAATTAGAATAAGTGCGGGATATTAGTAAGAAGTATGAGTATGCAAATTTTTTTTCCACGTCTGTTCATCACGTGATAGCGTTCATAAGAGCTTTAAAGGTTTTCACGCGTGTGGACAGTTGTTGTTTCAAGGCAAAGTTTTACAGGAAAGATTTAATAGACGAAATTAAATTTTTTGGCATGTCTTCCCGACATCACATAGATGATTTTATGCGTGGCTGAATTGTTGGAAAGATCGAAGGGCGAAAAATAACAGATGTTGCCAGGGTGTTCGACATCGCTCACAGCGTTGTTTCACGGATGTGGAAGTCATTTAAAACTACTGGAATGTGTAGTACACGGCACGGGGGAGGTCGTGTTAGAATTACGACGCCTGCAGAAGACAGATATATCGTCCTATCAGCAAAAAGGAACAGGCGCACCACAGCTCAGCAGGTGGCAAATCAGTTTCCTGCTGCCTCAGGAAAGCAGATCTCCCGAAAAACTGTTGCCAGACGTTGGAGGGGAGGAGGACTATACGCACGCAGACCTGTTGTGTGTGTCCCATTGACCAGACAACACCGTACTGCCCGTTTGCAATGGTGTCGTGAGCATCACAATTGGACTGAACAGGACTGGGCATGCGTACTATTCTCAGATGAGAGTAGGTTCAGTCTGTCATCGGATTGTAGACGCCAACTGATCTGGCGCGAGAGTGGTACTGCTTATCGTCCAGAAAATATCCAGGCAAAGGACCGATATCCGACATGCAGTATCATGGTGTGGGTCGGCATCATGATCAATGGCCGCACGCGCCTACATGTGGTAGCGAATGGGACTATGACGGGCCAACGATACATTGATGAAGTTCTACTTCCTCATGTTCGTCTTTTCCGTGGTGCTGTCGGTGATAAATTTGTTTTTATGGACGACAACGCAACATGTCATGGAACACTCGCTGTTCAGGATTGTCTAGACAGTGAGTGTATTCATCGTCTCGTATGGTCAGCGCGTTCTCCAGATCTAAACCCCATTGAAAATGTGTGGGATGTTTTGGGGAGGCAAGTTGCTGGTTGAAACTATCCTCCGACAAACAAGAAAACCCTCATCCGTGCACTCACAGAGAAATGGGATAAATTGTCTCAACAGCTGCTGGATAATGTTGTGCAAAGTATGGTACGACGTGTGGAATGTTGCATCACACTCCACGGTGGACATATCCCGTACTGATACCTTTCTTTAAGGTGCCTGCTGACTTTTAGATGCATTGTTCCATTTCTCCGTACGCAGATCAAATGAACATTTTTTTTTTCTTTCAGATGTTTCACAGCTTTTGTACTTTCCAGAACAATAAATATTCTTTATTCTAATGTCTGAACAGTGTGGCAACTATATTTTATCCTACTAGGCCTCATGTCTCGCTTAATGTTATGCTACATAGCAATTTGTGATCCGTCCTTAGCAATTGTCCAGCAGTGTAAAGAAATAAATACTAGAAATGAATCTTTTTTTTTCTGTGCAACTCTAATTTATTTTAATTTAGTGCCAAAAATATATAAATTAATATATGTATATATATATTTTTGTTAATCAAAACTTCAACATTATTGATAGCATTTTTTTGCTCATGTTTTATTTTACCATTAACATGGAAAAGGTATAGGTTATATCATTTAATTCTTGTTATAAACGGTGGAGGGGGCGGCATTTTACCTCTTTGCCCGGGGCGGCGAAACTGCTAGCTCCGGCTCTGACATGTTAAGAGGAAAAACTAATTATTTATTAAATATTTTGAAATTTTAAAAACACTTTATTACAAACAAATGCATGTGACTTACAATTTCACAAATTTTTAGAAAATTTGAGGCATTTTTTTTCAGTTTGAAAATGTGCTCCACGTTAAGTTAATGTCCATGTGCATATGGCGAAAACAGCCTTAAGAATCATGGTTATCCGATAGAAGCAAATTTCCACAAAAAATACGGTATTTATTGATAAAAATTAACTATCAGAATCGTTTTCAGGAAGAGCGAACGACCTTTTGTACATAACACTGGGTCAAAATAGAATGACCGGAAATAAAATCTTAAGCTAGGTACCAAGAATATGATTCTGAACAGCTTAGTTGAGCCGAACAATGTATTGTTAATCTCCCTCTAAATAAAATTAGGTAAAATGAAGCAGTTTTCCAAAGTTTTCCAGAACATAATGATTGTTTTAAATACCTTTGCAAAAAGTTTCCTGATTTATTCGAAGTCAAGTTGACAAAAAGGGAATCTGTCTAGGTCCAGATACTGGCAAAGCAAGCTTATAAAGGATAAAAAAAATTAGATTACCATTACAACAAAGGACACAGAAGCTTGGGTCAAAATACATTTCCTTCTATTACCTGTGCCCCCGAAAATTTAGGATAAGTCAGCGAAGAACAGGATAAAAGGTTCCAATAAGACATCGAAGATATGGTGCACAAATATCAAAGATGATGGTACAAAAACATGCTCACCTCCTACTGGTGGATGTTAGCACGAGATAGGCCTGAGATTGAGTATGAAACAAGAACATCAAGAAGTTTCAAAGGAAAAACGAGTACGCATTTAAATAGAAACTTTGTTCTGTTTTCATCTCGCGAAATTTAAAATTTCTTTCAAACTTTCATGTACACAGACATAATATTTGCTTTTCTAGGTCAATCGTTTATTTTATATAAATTACCTTAATAAAAGCTAATTAAAATAATATGTCATTTTTTTTTCTAGAAACTGTACCATGATTGGTCATAGAAAGTTTAAACATGAAGGAAACTTATTTTTCTCTTTCAAGCAGCAACGCGCGAGATACAGGGACAGTGGCTTTCATCCATTAACTGAAAAATCAATTTGCCTTATCAAGAATCGATATCTGCATAGATTTAACTGGATAAAAACTACTGTTGCTAGATGATACGTGCGAAATTGTTCGAGAGAATTCCTTTCAAATAGAATTATAGCAAAATTATCGATATCGGGTTTTACATAAAATCCTGATGTGATGAAAGGGAGGATTGGTGTTCATTTTCGAAATCAGCACACCAACTTACATAAAAATCACCGAAAACTTGTATTTTTAAAAAAAAATATAATTTTGTAGGCCTGTGTAAAAAGCATAAAAATACACAATTCATTTTAAAGAATAGAAGGGTAATATTTCGCTATTAAGTCTTAATAAATGATTCGAATCCCACTAAATGTTCAAAAATATCCTTTTTAGAACTTAGTTTGTTCGGGGGTAAGAGTTCTTGATTTTTGCACATCCAGTCATTCAATATATAGAGATAGTCGGACCTCTATTTAACGAAGTCGCTAAATCCCGACAAGAAATTCGTTACATGGAAAATTCGTTATATAGAAGTTCATTTTTCAATATACTTCATAAAACCACATAAAAGAAATTTTAAATTCATAAACACTATATGTTAAAAAAAAAAAAAGGAATTATTGCCACCTTTTTGTAAATTAATATCTATTAATTTTATATATCGTACCCATCAAAAAAAAAGAAAGAAAGAAAAACTGCAAGGAATACGAAACAAAAAAAAATAATTTCTAATATTTTCGTATCGTATCACTGTATTTTCAACATAAGGAAAATAATTTTATATCAAAATTAATGAATTTTAAGGACATTTTCCAATTTAAAGCATATAAGTAGTAATTTTAAATATACATTATTTATTTATCGAAGATTTTTTCTAGTGAACTGCACAAATGGGGGTTAATGGTTGCACTGCTTTGATGAAACGCCCAGAATTCCATTGCTCTCGGCGAGTTAGGCATCTGATAAATCCAATTTAAGATTTATGACCACCATAAAATGCGTAAAAAGAGAGAATAACTTGAGATGTCCAGAAATACTTTAAAAATAGAGAGAGAAAAAGTTCGTTATATGGAAAATGTACATTGCTATTGGGACGTAGTTTTAAGAAGAAAATCGTGATATGTTCTGGTTCCAAGAAGAAGTTCGCTATATAGAAAAATTCGCAATACAGAGATTCGTAGTACGGAGGTTCAACTGTATATAGTCGTAAACTGTTTTAACGACTTCATCAGGACGGGACAATTTGTTCGCTAAATCGGGGTTATTTGTTGCATCGGGGTCCAAATAATATTTTTTGCACTTACCTTTTGGAAATTCTATAATAAACAACTATGCAAAAGCATTGATACTAAAAATACTATTAGTGAATTATTACGCCTCAGGTTGTTCTAAATTTAAAATATTGACTGATAGATGTTTGATAATATTTTTGATGCCTGACTCGAAAGAGTCCTTTTTTTTACTTTATGCAGAGAAGAAAATACTGCATCCTTTACATCCTGCTACAAAAGGTATGTTTCCACAGCTTCTAAATAATGTAAAGCACTAGAAAATGTAACAGTTTAGATAAGAGTTTCGTTATAAATTTCTGTATCAGAATCGCTATTCATTGGCTCCAACAAATCAACAGTTTCCTGAACCTCAATTGCACAGATAGGAAGTCTGTCATCAAATTTAACATAATCGTTGAAATCTTAAGATATCCCCTGCATTGTAGAGTGGGATGAAATAAGAAAGGAGTTTCCTGTCCTATTCAAAACTCGCATGATAGGTTACACTCATGACTCATTTGCACCTGTAAAGTCTAATAACTTTCTGCACTCTTTGCCATCAAAATTTGCAACTTACAAGAAAAATCTTTTATTTTCCAGAAAAAAAGGATGTCATTTGAAAAAAAAAATCCAATTTTTTCTAGCACAAACTAATAAAAAAAAAAATTTCAGCCATTAAAATAATTCGTAAATTTGGGATTTATATTTCGTTAAATAGGGCGTTTTACCTTCATTTGAATGGGAAAGAGAAAATTTCGTTAAATCGGGGTCCCACTGTATATTGTTTTAATTCATAGCCTTAAAACATGAATAAAAAGACCTTTGAAGCCTTTTCAAAGAAACTTAAAACACAAAACACTGAAAGTTCACAATACAACATTTCACAACAGATACAAAACACACATATATAGATGTACATAAAAGTATTAAATTTTTAAAGAATCTGTGAAATAATCAACTGATTTGCCACGCCTACTTTGACAGATAGAAATGTAAACATTGGCCTTTTAAAACTGGGATGCTCTTGCAAAGCCATCATCTGTTTTATTTATTCCCACGAAATTAACTATAGAATAACTGGAAGTGTAACTGTTAAGGTTGTTTACCTATTTTTGGCGCTTTCGATTGATTGATTGATTGAATATTAACGTCGCACTGTTCAGCTACACGAGGGCTTTTGGCGACGGACCACGTAATTTTGAACCATGGTCAAGTGACGTGGACGACACCTGAGCTGGCACCCCCCTCTCTTAACTACCACACCACACCAACGGGAGGACGTTTCAGCTCTCGACAGATTTAACGTGCATGCCCTTACACGCCGGGTCTTTAGTGGTACTGGGTTGGCGCTTTCGAACACGTTGTGTTTGAGGCGTAGCGTTAAATAAAGAGCACTTTTTGAGTTCCTCACACCCTCGGGCATTCCTCTTCGGCACGGTCAAAGGAAAAGAGGTTGCTTGTCATTGGTAGATGTGCAATGACGTCATTTTTCTAGGTTGCCTGGTTTGGCGTTATAGCATTTTTTCTATGCCGTAGTGGTTCATTGAAACATAAAAGTTTTGTCCCAATTTGGGAGATTGTTTTTAGGCAGTTTTTTCTTCCGTGTCTTGAGTATAATAGCTAAATTCCTTGCGTATGAAATTTTCACTGTAAAAATAACAATCGATTCTTTCTCATTCACGTAAATCAAAATATTTTTAATGGATTCAGTTTTGTAGAAGAAATATATATATTTGAGTTTAGTAAAATGAGGAACTCAATTACAAATAAAAAATTGTTATATAAGTTTCAATAATCCATTTACTGTGATTAATAATACTTTGAAAATGAATTACATGTTTCGAGTTTTATCCTTCAAGTAAAAAAGAAGTCACTTTTAAATAAAGAAAAATTTATGTTTTTTTATAATATATATTTATTGGTAATATTAATGTACATTTTAAAGGTAAATGAATTCGTTCTTATATCAGAATGAATTTGTACAGGCAAGTGATATTTTAAATTATTAGCTTAATTTCATTTTTGTAATTAGTGATTTGTTTTTTGTGTATATATATATATGTGTGTGTGTGAAAGACTCATTTATTCACATTTATAAAAAAATTCGTCTAATACAGTGTTTCTCAAACTGTGGGGCGCGCCCCCTGGGGGCGCGATAAACGTACAAGGGGGGCGCGAGCATATCGAAAATAAAAGATTAAAAAAAAATTATTTACTGGAATGAAGTAAAACAAAATACTTTCTGACATAATAAAAAAATACACATTTACACTGATGTAATTTATATATCTACGATATTACGTCATAAAAAATTAAAGCTACTTCTTTTCAAACAAAAATGAGAAAAACAAAACCCAGACCCATAATCGAAAAAAAATTTTAGGAAGGTAAAAAATTCATCACTGTTATATATTTGTCATCAGCTATAGGCAGCAGAATGTAGTTGCTGCGGTTTGACCTTCGAACTTACTTGTACGGTTAGTTACGTCCCTGCTCTTATGTATATGTTTTTTCATTTAGGGAAGTTGCAAATAAACTATTTCTGCTGCGATTTTTTCCTTATAAAATATTTTTATGATTTTTGGAAAAGCACAGAGAACTCTTTGAAGGATTACTTGGCCAAGATTTATTTCTATGAGTTATTCCCAAACATATAAAAAAGCGTAATGAAAAAAACGTTTTACATAATTTTTTTTGGACATCCATATTGTAATAAATACACTTTTATTCCGGAGCTGTCACGCCGAGCACAGAGTGCACGAAATCGGTAATTCTGACAAAACTGTTTAATTGTTACCAATGGCTCTGACACACACTATCCTCCTGTTTGACAGTCTTAACGTGTGAACAAAAATATATTTGTCACATATCTCCCTCTTTTTTGGGAGTGACAAACGTTTTTTTTACAATCTTAAGGTACTTGTTTTGACTGAGTTCCCGGTGTGATAACTTTTTTTCCGAAATATTTTCTGTGTTCTTGAAAGTAGGGGTGAGTATATTTTCTCTTAATTAAATTATTCACTGGAATTACGATTTTTATTGTGTACTATAAAAATAATTATAAAAAAAGAGATTGGGGTGGCTCAATAACCCCACTCGACCATTAGTATCGAGTGCGTGCCTGCTCCAGGTTTAAAACATGAAGTCTTTTCACTTTAAATATTAAAAATAATACAATTATTTCTCATCGGAATTTTATATTATTGTTCATTTTTCAACATCAATTCTAAATGCTAATTCTGTGAGGCTTAAAATTACAGTTCTCTTAAAACTAATTATAATTTGTGAGCAATGATTTTAAAAATCATTTTACATTTTTGTAAACATTGTTGCGCACTTGGCTTTACTCTCCCTAAAATTCAGCGATTATATCAATAATGTTTTATTTTCTTATAAATGAAATCGTGCAAATAGCGGGTATTTCAGCCGGTATACTTTTAATGTATCAGTGCTGCACAGAGTATTTTATAACTAATTAATTAATGCTAAATTAAGAACAAGTTTAATAAGTATTAGCGACTTCCATGGGCTTGTCTTACAGAGCTAATGTTTCAAAGGAATGCTTATGATTAGAAATTGATCCACTGAGTTCTTTCTAAAAAAGCTGATATCTATATTTTGCCTTCTTTGCCACCGCATTTTTGCAATATATTCCAATTTAAAAATTAGAAAGGAAAAAAAATAACATAATAATTATCCTATTACTTAATATTTTTTGCTTAAAAGCAACATATACAAAATTTAATACTTATGTCATGAATCTGTACGGTATATAATTAAGATTATTGCTTTAGCGTAAAAAAAGTGCATTATTATTGCATTCAGTACATTATTAATGTATAAGGGGGGCGCGATAAAAATTGTGATTGATAAGGGGGGCGCCAGTTTTGAAAGTTTGAGAAACACTGGTCTAATACTCTGTTTCCTTTTAAATTTTAGAATTAAATTTACTGCAAAAGTTTTAGCTATTATAAACTTAACTATATAAATAAACTCATACTTAAATTTTTATTTTCTATCTTTAGTAAAATAGTATAAATAAAGAGATTCGTGGCTATTGTATAAGAAACACCTCACTGTTCTAACTTCCACATCACATCCATATTATTCGTTCAAGTTATCATCAACTCATTTATTCACATAATTCTCAATTTTTGCAATTATTTTAGAGGTTTTCTAACATGCTCACACATATAAATCTTCATTCAGGGTTTAAATCAAAAGTCCTGAAATAGAGTACCACTTGAATCCCTTCATCAGTGGTTTGCTTTAGAGCAGTGATTCCCAAAGTGGTCTATATAGACCCCCAGGGGTCTATGACGACCTGCAAGGGGTCCATGAGGTGTAAATGGGGGTCTACGTTCGTGTCTCTCATTAATCCAGGACGTGACTAATATTGAAAGGAAATTTAATCGAGTGAAAACTAGACTTACCTATTTAACAGATCTCTTTACTAAATTTAATGAGGTTTAATATTACAGTTACAAGGTGATAGCATAAGTTTTATTAAAACAAAGACCACATTTCAGATTTTTTTTTTTTTTTTTTTTTGTTGCCAGAATTAAGCTAAAGAAGTATAATTTTGAGCATAGCCACAGCATTCAAATGGCTTTTATTTTAGATTTGGAAACTAGGTTTGAGAATTTTTGACTATCGTAACACCATATTAGGCAATGGATTCATATAGTCACACTTTGAAAAAAAAATGTCATATTACAAGAATTAAGTGCTTAGAATATGCACTAACGCCGATCTTTAAGTAAAGTTTAGAAACGATGTCAACAATTTTAGCTTTAAAAAGATATCCCTGTTATTTATTCCATAGTATGGAATATCTTGAGAAAGTTTTTAAATGTTTTTTTCGGATTGAGAAGGAGTTTCAGTGCGCTTGCCAATCTCCAAAACAAAAAAGAAAGAAATTACTGGACACTATTAACCGAAGAGATATTCAGGGTTAAAACCTCATAACAGTAATGGCAAATGTTGAAAATTTGTCATTGCATCCCCAGATTCATCCCTCCATTAAAAACATGTTTGTCGCTCAGCTATTTTTTGTAACAGTTATTTTATGCATCAATTATTTTAATTAATTAACATGTGTTTTCTTTAGTATTAAACGTTATATACATCACTACGGTAAATAGCTCTATACCTGCTATCAAAAACACATTTAAGTTGATAAATTCGCAAAAATTTAATATTAGGTAAGTAGGAGTCTACGCCAAGCTGAAAAACCTGTCAAGGGGTCTATGAGGCAAAAAAGTTTGGGAACCTCTGTTATAGAGAATAGTTTGTTTTTATAACAGGCAAGTATGATGAAGAAATGGTCATTATTGGAATTTGGATTCATCTTAAGAAGTATTTACTGATCTGCAGTAGCGCACACAGGAATTGCGATTTTGTCGATTTTCGGGAACAAAACACAGTAAAAAACTAATTTTTGAATGAATAATTAGCATTAATTAATAAAATTAATCATTAATAACAAGTAATTAATTATTTTTTACGTACTATATACTTAGAATTATAATCAATCGGAAAAAATATCAAGGGCTTTGGGTGGTTCCGGCCCCGCCCCCCTTGTGTGCGCCACTGCTGATCGGTGCTGTGTCACTCGAAGCACATCAATTTTCTCCTTTCCTAAAGTATGTTTCCTCCCGTAAAGCTACTGCTCGAAAATTAATACGAAAATATGACATAAAATTATACGTTTTCGAGCAAAAATAAAAATTAGCTATTAAATTATAATTTCCAAAAACTTATTTAGATTTTGCATACGGCAGATACCTGTGGAGGCCTTTTACACGTTTTGAGTGTAAATTATTGGGAGAGGGGATTGATCTTAAATTGATTTTCAAATGTAATGGTTTTTATTGCTATGTTAATAAAGAATATTCGATTATTGTGAATTTTTCGATTTATTTTTGGACTGGGGCTAATTTTTTTTCTGAGCTGCACATTTGGAAACTATTGTATTACCATACGTCCTAAAAGGGAAGATTGTGTTTAGAATTAGAATGACGCGTGTATTATATTTCTTAAAATATTATTGAAGTTTATTTATTTTTATCACGCAGAGATCAGAGCATTTATCTTAGAATTTCAGCAACGTTATACAAACTGATACATCAAAAAATTATAATTAATTGTAACTTAAAAATAAGAAGCTAACAAGTTTAACTTCTATCCATAAAACTAATAAAATAACCTTTTTATATGAAAGATGAAAAGTAAGGAATAAATGTATTGTAATTAGTCATAAAAGAACAATTAAATACGAATAAGAATAGTTTTTTTCTTATATAAATAAGTTTACCAAGATACATGAATGATTTGCTCCTTGCTGACTTAAAGATATGTGTAGTCATAATTTTGTCTTATGTCAACTAATTGTTTGCGTTTTACTAATCAAGAATTTTTCTAAAAATTCAAAGGATTTGATATTTTATGCTAACGAAAGCAGTATATTACAGTTGGAAAAAATATAAATTTTACATTTATTCATTTGTGTATTTAAAGGATTTATTTTTAAGAACATGCAAGTAATTCGATAGTTTATTACTGTCTCATTCATAGGAAACATGAGGGATATCTCAATGAGACGGTCCTCATTATTTGAATAACAATCAAGTAACGAGGATGATATCCGACCTGGAACCCAGCCGATTATGTTATGACGGCAATGAAAGTACTTTAAGCCTTTAGAAAGTTAACGTGTATTAGAGCCCTGCTAGATGATGGAATCCCCAATTGTGATCACTCGGCTACCACAGCTGTAAAAACATGTGGAATCTGCAATGTGATACTGTTTAACAAGTGACATTTATTTATGATTTTGAGATATAGTATTAAGTTAACGCCACATTTGTGCCATTTATCACATTTACCTGTTATTGTTAATCGATTATCATAATTTTCAGCATACATAGGAACAATTAGATCAAAGATGAACATTATCATATAATTTTAATCCTTGAACAATGCTTGGTGTAAAAATCTAAACTTAATCTTAAGATTCAATAATTATTATGAAATCTCTCTAATGCATCAAAACACAATGAATTATCGAGGCAATAAAAAAATGACATTTATCAATGTTTTATTCTTTTAAGAAAGAAAGCATACAAAAATTCTTAACAGAGTGTTATATAAATAACTAATTAATTCTCAGAGAAGCAATTATAAATTGATTAACCACAATATAGCTTAGTTGAATATTAACATGTCTATTGGTACACAGATGTTCAATAGTTATAAGATTTTTTAAACTCACATATAGTTAATGTAATTTTGTTATTTGTTAAAGAATTATGCATGTGTCTTAAAGCAAATATTTTCCATTATAAAAAGATAGAGAGCTTCAGAGTACTATATGATTATAAAATAGCCCATTATCAATTTGAAATTTTACATTATGACATAGAGAGACAGGCAGAAATTTTGCTTTTGCTTTCCATTTTTTAAATTCATTGCATGTATCTAAATGTTCAAATAATTACATTATTATTTGTTTTTCAAAATTAATTAATTTAAGAGTTAACATGATAATTTGAGTTTGTATGTACGAAATTACTGCGTTTAACAGAATAAAAATAAATCTATAAAATTTTCAACATTTTAAAACATTTACTGAAAATCAAAATATAAATAAATTTTACCCTGATAAATTAATTTAAATTTGCTTTAGGTTATTATATCTTTGACTGAAATGAAATAAGCGTTTCCTTTTTTGTGCAATAGTTTACATTGTGATTAGTGTTTTATATAATAATCAATGTTTTATATTATTTCATTCAATGCCTTTAATAATACTGAAAAAGAAATCTTGGTGGAATGTGGTTTAAATTCGTAGGAAATGTCTCCTTTAAAAGGAAAAGAATTTTTTGAACTGAAATCAGTAGTAATTATCACACGCGATTTCCAAACACAAGTTTCTCTAAGAAAAGGAAAACGGGGACTTTCAAACTTAGAAAGTTCTACAGTATTGGATAATTTTTTTTTATAAAAAAATATTTTTTTTTTATAAAAAAATTATCCAATCCAAAATATCTGAAAAAATAAATATAATCAGAACATAGTCTAACAGATATAGTTACATATAAATTAAAATAATATGTTCGTTCTCTTTTTTTTCGCCTATTTATTCGTGAGTCACGCATTTTATGTACAATAGTATAAAGAAAGGAGTGTTCGGGGGCGCTCTAAGGCTATTGAACGTTTGAAACTCTGAATACAGAATAAGATGTTTCTTGTAAATGAATATGGAAAGCAAGTCGTAAAATCTTTTATATCAACAAAAAATGCTTCTCCCCGTTGATTCTTCAGTTTTTGGTCATTGTTGATTATCATATGCCTATTTGGTGTAAGAAAACCTAGAAATGCACATCTGCCTTCTAATAAATCTTCTAAGGTTACTTTCAAATAGCCGGAAAACTATTCTCCCTCTTATTGCCGTAATAAATCTTTGGAAAGGGCATTTCCTTTTCGGTTAAATTGTGGGACATAGGATAATGCCGACAAAGCCCTCCAAAAAAGCCCTTCTTCTACTTACCCGGTCACTTTAAGGATCTGTTCAAACGAAGAGAGGAGGGGGGTGGGGTGATATTTGAACTAAAGTCTCTTCGTTTTGAAAAAAGTAAAGAAAATTTGTCACAGTTATCTGCAACTCGATTGAGGAATCAGTGCGTTGAGAAGGAAATGTTTTTGTAATTGTTTTGAATGTTGATCGAAGGAGTTGTCTTCGTAGGAATGTTTTGGCTCTACCTTACGCACAAAATCAGTTCATCATCGCACAAAAATCAGAGCAGTTATCTTAGAATTTAGGCATTATGCAATTATTTTGAAATTTTAAATAAAAAGTGAGGATTATCCAAAGGCTAAGAATATAACTCTTTTTGTACAAAAGTCGAAAAAAATTAAGAATCCCAGTATTTTGTCATTACTCGCAAAAGAAACAATTCAGTACAAAGAATAATAATATAATCCTTTTATGTAAACAAGTTTACCGAGATACATGAAGCTCCTTGGCAAATTAAAAATGTTTGTAGTCATAATATTTTGTCTTTGATACCAGCTTATTGTTTGTACTTTACTATCAAGTATTCTAACATTCAAAAGCATTTCCTCTTTTTTACAAATGAAAACAATTTATTACTGTTGAAAAAAAATATAATCTTAAATTTCTTATGTGCATTTAAAGAATTTATTTTTAGGAACACGTAGGTAAATTGATAAATCTAATATATATTATAAATGTGAAAGTTTGTGAGGATGTTTGTGGGTCTTTCACGCAAAAACAACTGAATGGATTTTAATGAAACTTTACAGTAATATAGCTTATACATCAGAATAACAGATAGGCTATAATTTATAGCATAGGCTATAATTTATAAAAATTTGTAAAAAGTGTCCAAAATATAACGATATTTGTCAAGTAAGTAGGAAAAAATTCTCCCATCTGCAAGCAGTTCTGGCGTGCGCTGCAAAAAAGCCCATGACAGCATATATCTATCTTTTGTTCGTGAAGAAACCGTTTTTGTTTTGGCTATGCAAGGCGCTCGCTTCTAATTAATTCCTGTGATCAGCATAATTCCTAATTTTTTTTTATTTCAGAATAAAACTATGTTTTGAAGGGAAAGGTTGTTATAAATCTCTCTTTATTTGAATGTTGTTTTTTAATGATTTTATTATGCGTATTTCGTAGTAAGAAATTGATCTTTTTTAAAAATAAATGCTTTTATCGGTTCTGGTACTTAAAGTAAATAAACTTTCTCTTTCACACTGCATCATTTGGACAAATTCTCAAAATTTGTTTGTGGTTAGTAGTTAATTATAACGCTATAATTTTAATTGAATAGGCAGATATTGCGTTTTTAAGTATAAAAATAATTATAACTACTGTACTGTATTTTTTGGAGTGTGTGAATATTAAAATCGCACTGTTCAGCTACACGAGGGCTTTTGGCAACGTATCACGTGATTTTGAACCATGGTCAAGTGACGTGGACGACACCTGAGCTGGCATCCCCTTCTCCTAACTACCACACCACAACTTAGAAGAAATATTCTAACAATACTTAGCAGGGATATTTTTTGAAATCCACTCTTCCAAGATATATGGCAGCACGGGTTATATTATGAGTGTTTTAGCGGGGAAAGCGAATAATTTTCAAGCAGATATTGCGTTTTCAGCGGATTGCAAAGATTATTATTTTCGTTCCGAAAAAATATTTTATGTCAAAAGTGTCTTATGCTTTTGTATGTTAGTGAAGACCTTGGAAAATGATTTGACTACATATTTTAAGTGAATGGTGGACATAATTAATTTTACAGTGAAATATCTTTAATTAATTTATTAGCTCTAACGGATTAAATTTTCCAAAGTGGAGTATTTTGTTTATGTATATCCCTTAATTTGTAAATGTAGTGATCCAAAAAAAATATTGTATGAAAAAACTGCAGTAAATCATAATGCGGTTGGATAAAGTATTAAAGTGCCTTTCTCCCCTACACGGCGGGTCTTACAGAGCTCTAATAAAGCTCGAGCTACGAAAGTAGCTAGGCATTTGCCAACTTGACTCTATCGTTAACATTTCGCTATGTTTTTCATTAAATCGCCATTATAATTTAAGAAACGGCGTTGCTTGCGAATATTACAATTTTAAAATAAAATAAATACAACAGAAAGTAATATTAATGTATTACACTTTCAGATATAAATTATTTACACTACATTAAGCATTCATTACGCAAAACTTTTAACAATGTGTTACTTTTGGTGAGCAAAGATCAGCTTACGGAGGTATTTTGAAAAATCGACCCTCAAGAGTGTTACGAGGAATTATAAATAAAAAAAAATCCTTTTTATCAGCTATTAGATCTTCATACTTAAAATTTAACCAAGGTCTTTTTTTTCTTTCTTTTTTTTTTGTTTAGCTGAGATATGCAAAAAGCTTTTTTTTTTGTTTAATTTGCAATTCACATAAAATTAACTCACTAAAAACTTCTTTTTCCTTCAATCTGTGTTGTTTAATTTTTCAGTTCACCCGTGAGAAGAACGGGTATTACAGCTAGTTATTAATATTTCATTTACGAGTTCCATTGGGAACAAAGTAATAAGACGGACCTCGTAATTTAAATGACGATCAAGTAACGAGAACGATAGCCGAGCTAGAGCCCCCACTTCTAATTTCCACACCATGACAACGTAAGGATTTTGACTTAATACGTATCAGCCCTGTTACATGATGGAGCCCGTAATCGTGATTATTTTTCAATAAAAAAACATGAAGGGACTACAATGTGGCACTATTTAACATGTGCCAACATTTATAGCCTTAGAATATTCACATTTTATAGCATAATGCAGTGCTTCTCAAACTTTCAATACTGGCGCCCCCCTTTTCAATCACAGTTTTATCGCGCCCCCCCTTATACATAATAATTTACTGAATGCAATAATAATGCACTTTTACGATAAAGCAACAATATTTATTATAAACCGTACAAATTCATGACATAAGTATTAAGTTTTGTATATGTTACTTTTAAGCAAAAAACAGTTAAGTAATAGGATAATTACTAAGTTATTTTTCCTTTCTCTGATTTTTAAATTGGAACATATTACAAAATGCGGTGGTTGCTTAGAAGACAAAATATAGATATCAGCTAAATATAGAAAATGAACTCAGAGGATCAATTTCTTATCTCAAAACTCCTTTCAAAAACTTTGCTCTGTAAGACAAGCCCATGGAAGTAGCTAATAATTATTAAACTTGTTCTTAATTTAGTATTAATTAATTAGTCATAAAATACTCTGTGCACCACTCATACATTAAAAGCAGTGTTTCTCAAACTTTCAGTACTGGCGACCCAATTTTCAATCATAATTTTTGTCTCGCCCCCCCTGTACAACAATAATGTATTTACTGAAATAAAAATGCACTTTGAGAGAGAGACGCTAAAGTTACAATACGATCTTAATTATAAACCGTACAAATTAATACGATAAGTATATTAAATTTTGTCTATATGTAACTTTTAAGTAATATATATTTTAAGAAAATTACTTAATATATATTACTTAGAATTATGTTATTTTTCTTTCTCTAATTTTTAAATTGGATCAGATCGCAAAATGATATATTTAATTAAAGATTTATTTCCTTCAGCATTCAATTCTCAAAGTACAAATGTCACTAGAAAAGTAGTCTAGTCAATGTCGCTCTCTATCATATCCATCACATCTGGCATTATAGGGTACGTTTGCGTGAGTCTGGGCAACCTATCGGACGTCTGCGCAAAACATGTAAAAATGCTTTTCCTCGTACAATTCAGTCAGTTTTGGTCGACTCGATACTCCTATAGCTACCGAATCTAGCTTGAATGTACATTTTTTTTAAATTTCCACGTTAATTGTAATTCACGGTAATTAAGTATTTACGGCAGTAGATTAAAACAATATCATACATACATTTTTAAGTTATAAGCAAACATTCGACCATAATAAAGAATCAACAAGTACACAGACGAACGAGCATGGTTCCGAAAATTAAATCAATGCGATCTTCTCAAAAATACTTAAATTTTGGATTTACCACTACTGAAGTAAATGATATAGAAAAAAACCCCAGCTCGATATGTGTTAAAACTTACAAATCTGTAGAACAACATGTGAAAGTTGTTTTTAAAACATCTAAAATCATTTAGCTATGTTGGCAAAGAATTTTAAAAAGTATTTTCTGGATGAGGACAGCTTGGTAGCAAGTTACGAGTGGATTAGGGATCTATTTCAAGATACTCCAGAAGGGCTCTCAACTTCCGAAGAAGAAATCTTCATAGATTTCACATCCAGTGAAAAAATTAAAAGGCAATTTTGTAATAAATCGCTTTTGAATTTGGGGTAGATGTGGATGAGGAATTATCTGTACTGAAAACAAAAGCACTTCGTATACTATTACCATTTTCAACATCCTACCTTTTTCAAACCGGATTTTCTGCAGCGGATGCCTTGAAGACAAAATATAGATCTCAGCTAAATATAGAAAAATAACTCTTTAAGTGTCAATTTCTGATATTAAACCTTCCTTTGAAAAACTTTCCTCTACAAGACAAGCCCGTGGAAGTCCCTAATAATTATTAAACTGGTTCTTAATTTAGTAATAAGATTGATTCATTGAATATTAACGTCACACAGTTCAGCTGCACGAGTTCTTTTGACGACGGACCACGTAATTTTGAACCATGTTCAAGTGACGTGGATGACACCTGAGCTGGCACCCCTCTCTCCTAACTACCACACCAACGGGAAAACGTTTCAACTCTC
The DNA here is from genome assembly GCA_019973935.1 of Trichonephila clavipes. Taxonomy (NCBI): domain Eukaryota; kingdom Metazoa; phylum Arthropoda; class Arachnida; order Araneae; family Nephilidae; genus Trichonephila; species Trichonephila clavipes. Next base: position 499,864 of record BMAU01008784.1, read on the forward strand.
AACAGATTTAACATGCATCGCTGCCCTACACGGCGGGTCTTTAGTGGTACTGGGCTCGAACTCGTGACAAGGCAAGCCACGATCCGATACCTATACCACTCGGCTACCGGGGCCAAATTCAGTAATAAGAAATTATTTATAAAATACCTTCTTCAGTACTGATACATCAAACGTATACTGGCTGAAACACCGACTCTTCGCACGAGTTCATTTTATAAAAAAATAAAACATTATTCTTGATATAATAGCTGAACTGTAAGGAGAGTAAAACTGTGTGCACGACATTGTATAAAAAAATGTAAAATGATTTTTTTTAGATAAATGCTATAATTGTAAATAACTGTTTGAAAGAACTGTAATTTTAAACCTCACACAATTAGTATTTAGAATTAATGTTAAATTATGAAAAAAATTTAAAATTCCGATGAAGAATAATTGTGTTACTTTTTAACATTTAAAGCGAGAAGACTTCAAAATGTTTTAACCCGGGAGCAGGCGCGTACTCGATACTAACATTAATGGTAGTACGGGGGGACTCAGTCACCCCAATCATTTGTTTAGAATTATTTTTACTGTACACGATACAAATCGGAATTCTAGTGAATATTTTAATTTATAGAAAGTATACTTACCTTCTTTCAAGGACTATTCAATTCTTTGATGATTTGAGAAAAAAAAATCCAATAAAACTGAACTAAAATGATTGAAAAGTACAAGACCATAATAAAGGACGCAAATCAGACACTTTTCAATTATCCTACAGAAATGTTAAACCAATCAATTCTTTTCCAAATATCGCAAAACTCAATTATTTACAATTTCCCTAAGCGAAAAGCAAATGCATAAAAGATGGGAGAGAACTAATATTGATAATAACCATACCATAAGATTGAAGGTCAATCAAATGATTAGCAAATGTACTATGCAGCCTGGCTGAAAAGTGAATCATGACTTCCTTTTCTTTTTCTACAACTAATGTACAGAATTTCAATAATAATTACAGTGGTGAATTGTTTATCTTCTTAGAATTTTTCCTCAGGGTCTGGGTTTCGTTTTTTCTTTTAACGAGTAATATTTTATGTTAAAACGTAATAAAAAAATCTCTCATTGAGGAAATACAGCAAATAAAACAAAATGTTTTTTTTCTTTAATTTGGTTTTGGGATCAAAGATAGCTATTTGATGACGGAAAAAAGCCAGATAATAAACATAAATTATGTCAGTGTTGTTGTGTGTATTTTTTTTTATTATGGAAGAAAGCATTTTGTTTTACTTCTCTTTCCGGTTATTTTTTTTTAAAAAAATCTTTAAATTTTCGATACGCTCGCGCCCCCCTTGTAGGGTCATCGCGCCCCCCCAGGGGGGCGCGCCCCACACTTTGAGAAACACTGGCATAATGCGAAACACCTACCTACTATTCATCTCATTTATTTGTCACAGTAAATGTTTTATCATAATTTTCAATATTTATAGGAAGAATTAGGTCAAAGGAAAATATAATTTTAATTTTTGAAAAATACTTGTAAATAAAATTTAGACTTATTCTAAGGATTCGTTAAGTATTATGAATTCTAATATATCAAAACAGAATGGATTAAGAGTGCCATGTATTCTGCAAATATATTCTAAAAGAAAAAAACAATTATAAAATCATTAACAGTGCAGTTTCCTAAGAATCATAGTTGATTTTTGACGATGTTCATTGGAATACATATGTTGCAAATACGTACAACAACTTTTAAACAAAACACATGTTTCACGTAATTTTCTTCTTGATTGAAAAGCCGTATGCAAGTGTCTCAAAGTAAATATTTTCATTTAAAAAAAAAGATATAGAGCTTCAAAGTTTTAAGCTATATTAGAATAATTCTTTAACGATCTAAGAAAATCTAAATTTTACATTATGACAAAGCAAGCACATATTCTCCATTTTCTTTTATTTTATATTATTGATTATACATTATTATAATTAATTAAAAATTACATTATTTTTGACACCTACGTAAATCAAGTTTGTGTAACAAATTCCTGCATTTAATAGAATGAAAAATGAATTTGTAATAATTTACATATTTTAATGCATTTACTGAAAATCAAAATATAAATAAGTTTTAATTAACAAAATTTAATTAATTTTATCTAAGTTTATTGTACCTTTAATTAAAATGAAATAAGTACTTCTCTCTTTTTTTTTTACCCAATTACACCAATTTTTTTAGAATTTAAATGGAAAGGCTGGTTAAAGAAATGTATAGAACAAAATACTCAATGACTATTACATTTTTTTTTTCTTAAATAATGAATAATTTTGTATTTGTGTCAGAAAATATTTAAAAAAAAGATTTATCGTGTAATTATGAAAATTTTTAAAAATTAATTACTGAATCTAATTGTAAAGATAGAACTATATTTATTGAAAATTCGGTAGAGAGTTTTCTCAACCGGTATAGAGACTAAATGTGATTATAGTTGGAAATAGATTCCAAAAGTAAAAGAATATTCGATATTTATCATCTAGCTATTAGCCGTCATGTAGAAGTGTTGATACACGTTAAATCAATTGAGGCTCAAACGTCTTCTCATTGGTGTGGTGTGGATGTTAAGACAGGGGTGCCAGCTCAGGTGTCGTCTTCGTCACTTGATCATGGTTCAAAATTACGAGGTCCGTCGCCAAAAGTCCTCGTATAGCTGAACAGAGCGACATTACTTGTCACTTTCTCTCCGGTTATTGAGATTTTCATCGATTTGCAATTCTATAAATGATTTTAGAATATCTCTATGTAAAGCTAATAATTTATTATATAATAATGGTATCTATTTGCATTATAATCATTTGCTCATATTAAAGGGGGGAATGTTTATTCCTTAATATGTGTTCTTCGTACATTAAATTCTGTACTTTCAACTGCTTTTTCTAATTTGATCATTTATATTTTGCAATCAAATATTATTCCTTAACTCAGTAGCGCAACAGCCCATGAGAGCCAAGACCTGCTGTGCCCATCTCAGTATAAGTGACCTTGGGTGCTGAGTTATGTCAGCAGATGCTTCGGTCATGTGGTCAATATGACGCGAAACTCCCAGTGTTTAGTTCCCAAGCAAGCATGGCACTTATTTATCGACCCACAGAAAGGATGAAAGGCTGAGTCAACCATTCCCAGCCCGGGTTTGAAACTCGCACCTGTTGTGGAAGCGTGATGCATTACTACTCAGCTTTAATATTGTTCCTAAAATAATATATTTTCTGTGTGTATGTGTGATCAGCTTATTCTTTTTATCAACATTTAACATCTTTAAAATGTTTTACTTAGAGTGAGAATCAACGAGTTTGAAAACTAACATTTTATTCAAAATCTGTATGTCATCTATAAAATTTATAAGTTTTGACTACATTTTATAGCATCAAAATCAATGTTAATACTTATATAAAAAATTTCTCTTAGTATTACCTTTTTCTATTACAAAGTGGTAAATGTTTACACAGTCTTTAAAATCTTAAGAATAAGTAAAGTGTTTATTATCAGTTATAATTTCTTTTTTTTTTGTCATATAAAGAAATTTTCGCATCTTTAAACAAATTTTAATTTTTAAAAGCCTGAAACTCAATGTCGGCATCTCTTGTTTTCCAATTAGGTTGTATTAAGATGACTTAATGCCAAGAAATAACTTTCGCATTTGAAATAATCCAAGCAAAAAAGCAGGCGTTATTGCATATTAGAAATCATTAATTCCGTACAAACTCATCCGCCCCTCCAAAAAAAATTTATTACTACAGTTAATAATAAAACTTAATGTACATTCCATGATCATACTATAATTTCAAATATTTTTCCTCAGTTCCTTATGTATATAAAAATAAGCTAATTTTTAAAAAAATAGCGCTTAAAATCCCATTCACGTTTGAGCAAGGAAATGATCTGAAAAGAGAAAAATACAAGTGCAGCTCTGTAAAAGAGCCGCGGTTCATTGCCCCCACAGGCGGGGGAAGGGAGAGTCACCCTCTGAAGAGGGGAGATGCTTGAACTCGTTTTCGATTTTCGACCACGTTTCAAACGAGTGACCTTGAACTGAGTGGGGAAGAAGCAAAGCGAAACAGATGTCTCTTTCTTTTATGGCCCCTAAATTTCTATGAAAAATCAGAGGGAGGGAGGTCTTAGGTTATTCGTAGTGTTATTGAATATACGTTACACAGGCTATAAAGATTTGTTTTTACTTTTTTTTTCTTATAAAGTTTGAACTGATCAAGTTTTTCCGATGAGAATTTATTTTATTATGAGTCAACACCTTGATATACCCCTAAAAATTATAACTAATTAAATGGGGATCCAGATTTATCGTCGTCATGCTATATCAAATACATTCTTTATACATTTGAAACAAATTTTGTTACATAATGCTGTATATTTTCTTTTAACTAAATTATCACAAAAATAAATCTCAGCCAATAATACAGTTGCTTGCAGATATATGATCCAACATTAAAATACAGAGAATAGAATAATGTGAAAGTTGAAATAAAAGCAAAATAAACTTCGGTTTTTTCTGTCAAATTATTGAAAATGGTGTTTTACCAGATTTAATGCAGACGCATACTATTGAAGTGTTTCCATGTTATTTAGCAACCAATACCACAATTAGTCAACAATGCATTATATTCTAATTTTAAACTATGTTTTAGATTGTCTCATTTCAAAACTATTTATCAAAATAACGAATGTACTCGTGTATGTGATCAATTGTATTAAAAGCGTTTTGGTTATTTACACGCTTCTTTAAAAATTTATATATATATATATATATATATATATATATATATATATATATATATATATATATATATATATATATATATATATATGTATGTAATGCAATTATTTATGAAATCAAATGGCCTTTTATATTTCAGCAAAAAAATGCTACAGTTGCAATTTGATAAAAATAATCTGTGTCATCACCCATTTTGCGCGATATTCAATGCTTCACCATAATCTCACTTACTTTGCGTGATTAAATATTCATGCGTCATGAGCTAGGATTGGCACAATTTACGGTATTTAACATTAAATGAAAAGTAATTGATTTACACTAGAGGGCTGTGAATATTATCTTTGACTCAAAAGTAATATTTTTTTCCAACTTCAGAATTTATTAAAAAGAACACGGAAGAGAGAATAACAAATAGAAGTAATACTAATATATGGTTGAATAAATAAACTATTTTCAGAGGATATGCATGTTTTGAAGCTTTAAGAAGCAGAAAAAATAAGATTATCATCCTTATTCCCACACACTAATCAATAAGAATCACGCTTTTATGACTGTCTAAAAAGTTTGGGAGGAGGTTGGAACTCAATTAAATTAAACAGGAATTTAAGTATGATGTCCATTATATATGTAAACGTGTCTTAAAATTTTAGGAACATTCTTAGAAATAAAATTTTACTTTTATAATTAGATACATTTTTATAGATAAACTATTTAAAATTAGCAAGGATATAAAATTACGGCCAGAAAATCTCGTAAAGAATTCTAATCACTTTTTCTTTAAAAAAATTAAATCATGCTTTGTATACTTAAATTAATATAAATTTAGAAGTGCTCTTAGTAATTTGAAAATAATTGACCGCGTATGATTTTTAACATAGTAGAGAAATGCATCCCTTGTTTAAAATAATTTACTGTA